>CP139501.1:7799321-7990368 GCA_021014915.2 Artemisia tridentata subsp. tridentata | reverse complement strand
TTGGCAATTGGAGTGTTTTTGGCGGATGATACGATGAACAAAATGATAAGCCAAATTGTATTGTTCCTCCGCAACAACACAATACAACATGTGAGCGATGCTTGCTGTGAGATGATCACGGTGACCACCGGTACCAAACGCATTCTCGCGAATGAGTTCTTCCCAATGCTTCATGTCGGGGCTTAATTCTTTGAGGAGGATTTGGTTTGCATGAATGTCGACATTTGTCGACTTGATTCTTCTGCTAGTCGTACCACGTTCTAGCTTAAAAAGTCGACGAATGTCGTCAGGAGTTGGAATCTCAGAATAGTATGGACCATCCTGAAGTCGATGTTGTTCAAGAGAAGAAAGATCCCATTCATTTGAAAAGACGGCTTGACCATTGTGGGGAATTTTGAGGATTTGACCAAACTGAGCAAGAGTGAGAGTGATGAATTCGTTTTGGATCATGAAAGAGATGAGGATATAACCATAGTCATCGGTTTGCATCGTAACTTACCTATAGAAGTCAAGAACGAAACGAGGAATGATGGGTTCATTGATTTTGAAAAGACAATCGAGACGAACATTGGTGAACATTCGTTCGATATTGTCGGATTGATAGAAGGATGGATCGACAACTCTTCCCTCATGAATGTTTCTATTCTCAATGGTACGATAGAAACATGCAATGACGGGAGATATGCCGGGAGTAGCGGAGACTTTTGGAATGTATTGTTTGGTTTTGGAAACATCACCAACCGTGGCTTTAGGCCTTTTCACCTAAACAAGATAACAACAAGAAAATAAGATTAAGAAAAATTACATGCATATGTTTTATGTACTACTCATGTGGAACGCAAACATACTTCGACTCTAAAAGTTTAATCCTAAGAAGTAGTTTGCAATGTTCCTTGGTTTTAATTTTTAACTCGCTTAAAATGTATTTTATGATGTTAAGGAATAGTTATAGAGATATTATGATAAAGAACCAAAAACATCCAAACGCTCCTTTATACATCATAAGCCACTTTGAAATGTGGCTAGACGAACATTAGATTGTATGTCTAGCTACTTCTTATGAGTATTTATGTTAAGTAACTTATTAAAAAGATGAAAACATAGATTTTGACTCAAAAATACTTTTCAATTTTTTATGCCAAACGCTCCCTTTACTAGAAAAATAACGACTAGTATCTCAATATACATATGAATTATGTATCTTGATGACTCAAAAATACTAGTTGCATGTTTATGAACTTGACAATTTGTCTTGAAATTTATTTCGACTTAATTTCCACGACTTTATGACCTAATCCAAACACCCTCTTATGTTTAATAAAACCATTTTTCATGATTCGAAAAATATATTTTTAGAATTAAAGAGTTGTGATAATATAATGTGGTTAGTTTTAACAAGTGTTTATGGCATGATTCAACAATGTATATAAGAGAAAAAGAGAGTGTTTGGTTTTTCAAAATTTTGACATGAGTGTTTTTGATTACATAGTTTCTAGTGTTGATTAAGCATTCTAATCCTATGGGGAGCACTTGGTTATTAAAATCCTAGACTTAATTTCACTAAAAATTCAAATTTGAAAAATTTGAATAAAATACTTAATTATGATTAGACTCAAAATTGGATGAAATTAAACAAAATGTGTTGGGAATTAAACTTAAGCAGTTAGTTCGGCTGATACAAGAACAGTTAAGACTGTTGATACAAGGACAGTTAAGACTGCTAATAGAAGAGCAGTTAGGACTGCTGATGGAAGAGCAGGTAGGACTGCTTAAGAGATCATGTTGAAACCATGTGAAGATAATTATAGAAAAGATATGATAAATATCTTATTTGTATAGAATGATACGGTTAGATGTTTAACGTGTAAAGGACTCTTTACATTATAAAAGGAGATCCTTAGATTAGGGTTTTGATATACAATACATAGATATCATTCATATCGAATACATAGAATACCTAAGATTATTCACGTTCATAATTGTAATCGTTCGATATATTGAAGTGATAAGTTTGGTTGATATCGTTGTTTGTTCTTATTGTTTTAATTAATCAATCACCAAACATAAACATATATTCTTCTAAGTACTTGGTAGTAAATTCCGCGTGCTATCAAGTATACACTCAAAGTATCTCCAACACAACGTGTGTGTTTAGATCCGGTCAAGTGGTATCAGAGCCCAAGGTTTTTGATATGTTGAGTTTAGAAGAATCATAAGTATTTACTCACTAGCAATCTAAGAAGATGGACATGGAGACACCTCAAACCTCAATCCTTGCTAAACTCCCCATGCTGAAACAGAATGAATATGATTTATGGCGGCTCAGGATAAAGCAATACTTCATGGTGCAAGACTATGCATTATGGGATATTATTATCAATGGTGATTCCTTCAAACCAGTTGTTGTTGAAGAAACACGTGCTGATGGTTCTAAGGTCACAAAGCTTAACACTGAGCCAGTTACAAACGAGGAGAGAATCAAAAAGAAGAATGATCAGAAGGCTAGGAATTTGTTACTTATGGCAATTCCTAATGATCAAGTGCTGAACTTTAGCCATTACGAGTCGGCTAAAACTCTTTTTGAAGCAGTGGTGGAAAGGTTTGGTGGCAATGAAGCTACCAAGAAAGCACAGAAAACCCTACTCAAGCAAAGTTATGAAAACTTCACTGCATCAAGCAATGAAACTTTGGATCAAATCTTTAATAGGCTTCAGAAGATCATCAGTCAACTTACTGTGTTGAAGATTGTGATACCTCAAGAAGACCTCAACATGAAGTTTCTAAACAGTTTACCTACTGAATGGAACACTTATGTTGTGGTTTGGAGCAATAAACCAGATCTGGAGAACATGACAATGAATGAGCTTTACAATAATCTCAAGATTGTTGAGCAAAAGGTCAAGAAGAGTGGTAGCACCAGTTCCAGTTCAGGGAATATGGCTTTTGTATCTTCTTCAAACAGTTCTAACCATGAAGATGAAGAAGCAGTTGGTACTGCTATACCAACAGTTAGCACTGCTAGTGTAAAAACTAGCAGTGCTAGCTTGACTAAAGAGACCATATATGCTTTTGTGTCAGAACAGTCTGGTGGGTCAAAGATCTTTAATGAAGATCTTCTTCAAATTGCTGAAGATGATTTGGAAGCTATGGATTTAAAGTAGCAGTTGGCTTTGATAAGCATCAGGGCTAAGAAGTATTACCAAAGGACTGGGAATAAGATTACCTTCAATGGAAGAGATGTTGCTGGGTATGATAAGTCTAAGGTGGAATGCTTTAATTGTCACAAGATGGGACACTTTGCCAGGGAATGTAGAGGTCCAAGACAACAAAGCAACCAGGGTCAAGGGTTTAAGAATCAGCAAGGGTCAAGGAGAACAGTAAATGTTGAAGAGCCTTCTTCCAAGGCTATGGTAGCTGTAGATGGAGCTGGATTTGATTGGAGCTTCATGGAGGAAGAAGAAGAACCAGCTAACTTGGGTTTGATGGCTTTCTCAGACACTGAGGTATATAAACCTGAAAAATGTTCTAACTCTTGTCATGCTTTAAAAGATTATGAAAATATTAAGAAACAGTATGATGATCTTAGAGTTGAATATAATCAAATAAGTTTTAGTCTATCAAATCATAAAAGAGGATTAGCTGTTTTGGAAGAACAAATTGTGTTTTATAAACAGAATGAGTCAAACTTTACTGATGAGATAGGTCTTTTAAAGAGGGAATTGGAAATAAAAGAAAATAAAATGAGTGGACTTGTATATGAACTAGAGAAGCTTAAAAAGGAGAAAGAAAACATCCAGTTAAGTGTAGACACTCTTGAATATACTTCAGATGGAGTTAAGAAGATTGTAGAGAGTCAAATACTTAACAAAGCTAAATCTGGTTTAGGTTATAAGTCAGTTGCACCCCCCTTTAGAGGAATGTTTGCTCCACCAGGAATCAATTTAGCTCACACAGGTTTAGAAGAGTTTAAGGATATGGAATTTCCTGGATATGGTGTTAAGATTAGTGAGAATCCTGTTAAATTTGTTAAGGCAGAAGATGCTTTTGTGAGTGCTAGTGATAAATCTCTTTCTGAGGAAAAGATGTCCTCTGATAGGAACTCAGATGCTCCAACTATTGAGGAGTGGACATCTGATGATGAGAATGTAGAGGTTAAGGAAAAACCTAATGCTGTTAAGGTAGAAGTTAAACATGCTCCTAAAGTGGTTAAGACTGAAAACATAAAACCAGTTAGGAAAAATGTTAGATATGCTGAGATGTATAGGACTAAGAACAGATCATCAAGTTCTGAGAGAAGTTATAGGAATTGGAATCATTCAAAATCTAAGAAAATGGATGATAGGTTTGCTATGATTAGAAAAGTATGTTTTGTTTGTGGAAGTTTTGAGCATATGGCTGCTTATTGTGATTCTAACCCATGGAAAAAGAGGGTTACTGGGAATGCAAGGGTGAACAGGAATAACAATGCTAGGGTAACTCAAAATGGTCCAACTAGATTGACTAACCCTAATGCAAATCATAAGATGTCACCTAAAGCTGTTATGTTAAAGACTGGCATCAAAACAGTTTCAACTGCTAGTCAAAATAAGTGGTTTAATAACAAGCAAACTGTTTCTAGTGCAAAACAATTTTCAAATCATGCACAAACAGTTAAAAGTCATTTTTATCAGAAAACAGCAATGACTAATCAGAAGTGGGTGCCTAAGATTAAACAAGCAGTTCCAACTGCTAGGTCAGCAGTTCCAACTGCTAGACCAGCAAATCCAACTGCTAGGCACTTAAATGTTAAGGGAAAATGGGGCAATGCTGTCAAGGCCTCAGCAAGTTTTCTCATCAAAGACCTCAAACAAGTTTTCTCATCTTGATGCACAAGGCAGATCCAAACCAGTGATGGTTTGGATCCCCAAAAGAAACTAACACCTTTATTTTGTGTGCAGGAACATCCCTCAAATGGCAAAGAAGATAGAGGATTTTCAGACAGTGGATGTTCAAGGCACATGACAGGCAACAAGTCATATCTTTCAGACTTTATTGCTCTGGATGGAGGACCAGTTGTCTTTGGTGGTGGTGTTGGAGGAAGAATTACTGGTAAAGGGGTAATTAAAACTGGTAACCTTGATTTTGAGAATGTGTATTATGTACCAGAACTTAAGTACAATCTTTTCAGTTTATCACAAATTTGTGATAAACAGAACAAAGTTTTATTTACTGATACTGATTGTCTTATACTTTCTCCTGATTTCAAGCTACCTGATGAAAGTCAAGTATTGCTTAAAATCCCTAGAAAGGATAATACATACAGTGTTGAGATGAATAAACTAGTTCCTAAGGTTGGACTTACTTGTCTTGTTGCCAAAGCCACATTGGAAGAATCAATGTTATGGCACAAGTGGCTTGGTCATGTTAATTTTAAAACCATTAACAATATTGCTAAACATGGATTGGTAAGAGGTTTGCCAAACAAAATTTTTCTGAATGACCAAACTTGTGTTTCTTGCCTTAAGGGTAAGCAACACAGAGCCTCATGTAAGCCAAAGACCCAGAACTCTATTTCTCAAGCTTTATATATGTTGCATATGGACTTGTTTGGTCCTACCTCTGTGAATAGCTTGAATTTTAAGAGATACTGCCTTGTTGTCACTGATGATTATAGTAGGTTTTCTTGGGTATTCTTTATGAAAACTAAGGATGAGACAAGTGAAATACTAAAGACCCTTATTATTGAAGTAGAAAACCTAGTTGATAAGAAGGTTAAAGTAATCAGATGTGACAATGGGACTGAATTTAAGAATAGAGTGATGGATGACTTTTACAGAGAAAAAGGTATTAAGAGGGAGTTTAGTGTAGCTAGAACCCCACAGCAAAATGGTGTAGCTGAGAGAAAGAATAGGACTCTTATAGAGGCTGCTAGGACAATGTTAGCTGACTCTAAGCTACCAGTTTCATTTTGGGCTGAAGCAGTTAGCACTGCTTGTTATGTGCTGAATAGGGTTTTAGTTGTACAACCTCACAATAAGACTCCTTATGAGTTACTTAGAGGTAGAACCCATGCTTTAAGCTTCATGAGACCTTTTGGTTGTCATGTTATTATCCTTAATACCAAAGACCAACTAGGAAAGTTTGATGGGAAATCTGAGGAAGGTTTCTTTGTTGGTTATTCTCTTCACAGTAAGGCTTTTAGGGTGTACAATACAAGCACCAAGCATGTAGAAGAAAATCTGCACATAGAATTTTTGGAGAATAAACCAAATGTTGTAGGTGTAGGTCCAGATTAGATCTTTGATATTGACAGTCTTTCAGATTCCATGAATTATGTGCCTGTTACAGGTACAAATACTAACAATGATACAGGTTCAGAAGAAGAAGAAGATGATGATTGCATTTTCATACCTGTCATGGAAGAAAGTTCTGTGAATGAGTCTTCTACAAAGAATGATGATATTCCTTCATCAAGTGGTGTAGACAAAGAGAAAGATGTTGCTGAAACAAGTGGTCAGAATGGTAAAGAAGCTGAAATTCCAACGAGCAGTTCCAATGGAGTTAGCACTGCTCAACCTCAAGTTCCAACTGCTGAGAAAAATATTGATACTGCTGGACCAAGTCAACCTCATCTTGATTCACCAGTTGATACTGCTTCTCAAGCTGATGGTTTTGATTTCTTTGGAGATGGTCTGCAAAACATGCCTACTAGCTATGCAGTTCCTTCTACTCCCCATACTATTGTACATAGGAATCATCCACTTACCAATATCATAGGAGATGTACAATCTGGAGTCAAGACCAGAAGGCAAATACAAGATCCAGATCATCATGGATTTCTCAGTGTGGTTTATGAAGAGAAACATCATGAAGATGAGCATGAGTTGTTAATACAAATATCGTACTAAAAACGTTATTTATATTCTACGATCTTTGCTTAATGTTTTGTTCATGACAAACACAAAGTATATTCCTTAAGCAAATTATAAATACTAGTTAAAGACTTTTTCAAAACACATCTTTTATTTAACATGATCACTAACATTATATTACATATACATGTGTATTTCCTTTAATGGAAAGTTTAATTTAAAAGTTGCAAAGTGACATCATGGTATACATCACAAATACAATCTTGGTAAGATTGTGTGATATCTTGATTAGATACTCAAGTTATATAGTTGACTTTGGAAGATATTGATTTGACAACACAAGGATATGGAAAGATCTCTTATGCAACATTAGCTGTCATCCCACGGATCCAAGTCTATACAAAGACGGATCCCTTCTGAGGGATCCGCCGGATCCGTAGGAGCCTTTCTTTGTTTGCCTATAAATAGCAGGCTTGGCATTTGATCTAATCATCCACTTAGAAAAGAAAAACACATACATTCACTTTAGTTACTAACCACAGTAGTTATATATATCATTGATGTTTCTTTTGTAGCAAAGAAGATCAAGTTAACAAGCTTCAAACAAGCAGACTGTTGTGAAGTTGTAGTATAGGTTCTGTGTAAACACTTTAAGTGTTTCTTATCATTTGTATCAGTTAGATCAGTAAGTGTGGTTAGTGCTTTAGTCCTCAAAGCACAAAGAGAGTAGGGAGTGGTTGTACCCGTGTAAAGAACTCGACATCTAGCTTAGTGTCGATAAAGTAATTAGGCGACGTCAGGTTGGTTCTACCTTGTGAAAGAACCCGGTGTTTAGCTTAGTACCGGAAAAGGAAGTAAGCGACGTGTAAAGGTTTTCTCCACCTTGAAGGGAGTTTGTTTCTTAGTGAAAGATATCTCTCGAGTAAGCAACTCGAGGAAGTGGAGTAGGGAAAGGATAAGGATCTCTTGCAAATCGAACCACTGTAAACACTTGTGTTATTTGGTTTGATCTTTCATCTCTTTATATCTAGTTTATATTGTGTGATAACTTAATTTGTGATTGCTTCCCTAGAACTAACAAATTAAACAAAAGAAACGGTAAAAACTATTCAACCCCCCTTCTAGTTTTCCACAATTGGCATCAGAGCTACGTTACTCAAGATTTTTAAAATAAACTGTATTTTAAAACTTGAAACGATCAAATCGATTTTGAAAACTTTAAAGAAGGGAAATCCTTGCAAAGATCACCAGACCTCAAAAACAGTTTTTATAGTTCGGAAAAACCATTTTTAAAATGTCAAAAGACTCAGATCTAGCTAGACACAATATTTCACCTAAAGCTTCTGATGAATCCATTTCTAGTAAGTATTTTGACAGGAAAGATCTTGACCCAAAATGGAAAGTTAAAGCAACAAATATTGAAGATTCTAGGGATCATTCAAGGATGACATTGGACGAGCTCATAGGATACCTCAAAGCTCATCTAGCAATAACTGAAAAAGATTCGGAGATACCTATAGGCATAAAGGAATGGATAGCTTCTAGCACTATAGCCAGATCCAGTTTCAACAGTGAAGATGTGCTAAAAGACAACAAAGTAGATAGTACGGCTAACATAACAGAAAAGGTATCCTCTGACTCTTCATATATATTTAATGAATACGACACATTAGATATAGAACACAATAGATTAAGTAAGCTCATTATAAACGTCATAAGTAAAAATAAGATCTTGAAAACCAAAGAAGAATACTTGATGAATAAAATACATAAGTTGAAAGAAAAAGTTAAAAGCTTGGAAGAAAATATGGTAACTGAATGTTGTACATCATGTCAAGAAATAAAACTTGAATTAGAGTCACATAAACTCACACTAAACAAATACATAAAACAAAATCTCAAGTTTCAAAGATTCAATAGACACATAAACTGTGTGGATGACACTATGAGAATTCTTAAAACATCTCATGGTAACTTCAAGCCTGATTTTATGGAAAATGGTCATTTAAGTGATTTTGAAAGTCAAACGATAAATGAAAATCAAATCACACCAACTGAGTTGGTAAACCACGGATCCCACGGATCCAAAACTTTGGATCCGCATAGTATAAACAAAGGATCTGTGAGTACAGTAAAAACATTAAAAAATCAAGATTCAAGAATAACTAATTCAAAAATGATCAAAGACAGAGATATAGTTAAAACAACAGTAAAATCATGTTCACACATAGGAAATGAGCTTAGTAGACAATTACCATTTGACTATCTCGGAGATATTAGTGAACCATGGTAATATGTTGTTTAACCCAAAAAGGACCCATGAGATATTGGGGACCAAACACTCAAGTTTTCTTTAGGTATGCTTAAAAGGATTTGGTCTTTATGATCTTACTTAATCCCAAGATACATTGATACAAAGGTATCTTCTCTAATCACTAAAGTGCTCATCCTGATCAATAGCACTTTTGGTATTAATCATCAAAAAGGTATGAACTCTCATAACTCTACTCATAATGATTATTCTCATAGATAATTCATGATTTCATAACTATTTGTGGTATGATAAATTATTACTACATATGTAATAATAGAGACTCTATGTGTATAAGATAGGATAATTACTAGGAAAAGGTTTTTAAAACCTTTACTAAAACCGGATATAACACCTCAAGACAAATGTTGTCTCATATTCTTATGTTATATCTCAAAACACTTAGGAAATACCCATACATGGATAAGCTCTTAGAACTTGTAAGAACTCTAACCAAGATAAGATTTAACCAACACATTTGTGATTATCACATCCATAAATGTTCCTAAGTAAGTTCTAACTTAATTATTCATAACCTTAAAAAGTACTTGGAAGAAAATTAATTTTAGGATAATCTCACCATATTATAAAAGCTTATCTCTCCATAACTCATAATGATAATACATTGGTCTGATTAGAAAACATTGAGATTTAAATAATTTAGTTTTTCTCTAGAATCTAAGTGAGATTGATAACTAAGAGCATTAATCAAAGAACATATAGGAAAAACATACTCTCCTATTTTCGTACACACTAGCTTTAATTATGGAAACACAAACGAACTTAGTAGAATCTCATCTCCTTATCAAGATGTGCTATGACCAAAAATCATGTATGATAAGTAAAACTTCAAGTGCCAAACAACTAGGAATGTTTTAACTCATCTCAATCATGAAAATTATCATTCGCATTAAGGATCATAATAGTAAATTCATTGGATAACCTTAAAAATAGTAATACATTAAGTAGAACACCAAACCTTATGTATAACTATCATTCTTAGATCATAAATAAATTAGGTAGATCTCTAAACATATTGTGTACCAATGTAAGACATTGTACAACAAGTCACTAAGAAACTAACATTCCTTGATACTTAAGTAGTTAAGGAGAAGTGTGGAGAAAATACTCGTAGTTTGTGTCTTTAGTCTCTATTACCAATCTTCTCCTGTTTCGTCAACCTTGCAATCATTTATTACTTAGCTCGAACTGGTTTCTCAAAAAGACTACAGTGGTAAATCCTCTTACAAACATCTCAAGAAAGAAATCTTCGTTCCTTACTAAACATACTAATATTTAGAAGTAATTAAAACATTCGTCCAAATCTTAATTTAACCAAAAACAAAAATACCACAACCTTGTTCTGATCCTGCGGATCCAATTGACAACAAGGGCGGAACCCTTTTTAAGGATCCGCCGAATCCGTGAGTTGTCAAATTCAACTATGAATTACCAAACACTCCTTACTGCACTACACACTTAATTAAACCCTCAAAATCAACTCATAATCGACTCTCATCATTCCTAACTCAAAAATTAGATCTTTCATCTCATATCAATTCGTGCTTGATCACTCACTGTAAGTTCACAAATTCATTTCAAATTCAAAATTAGGGTTCATGCTATTTCAATAATACATTTTAGATTACTATTCTTAATTAGATACTACAGATAAGTCTTTTGTCAAAAATTAATAGGAATTCCATTTTGTTTAAACTCTTTAACAAAATAAAACCAAAGAAACCTTCTCTAAACAATTAGAATAAATTTTCTTTCAAAAACCCCATAAGAAGTCTTTTCATAATTAGATAAAATGAAACATTGCTAATACAAAATCAAAGAAAACGTCAAACAGAAATGTTTGGGGTATAAAGTGTTTTGTCACAAAACATATTTTTCAAGCATCATAGATCAAAACTAACCACACCTCCATATTTGTCCACAGTTCATGTATTTTAGATTAGTGTAACTAAAACTATTAAATTGTTTATGACTAGGAAAATCATGCCTCCTGCCACTAACTACGATCACAAGAAAACAAAGAAGTACCTACCCAAACATCATCAAACAAAAGGACTCACAGAAGCGCAAGTCCAACTTTTCAAATCTTTAGAAAGTCGGTATGTTCATGAGGGTAGAACCATAGACTCTTCATTTTTAGAAGAAACAAACATTCGTGAACAAATGGCCACCATTCAATTTGATTCACTTCTCGACATAGATGAACCTATCATTCCTCGATTCATTCTCGAATTTTATGCCTCAGTAAAACTTATTTCTGATGACAATGGATCATTTAGCATCAACTTCAATGTAAACCAAAACTCCTACAATTTTCCTTTAGACCATTTTGGGGAAGTGTTACACATCCCAAGTGAAGGAACATGCTTCTATTCTGACAAATGGTCCTTAACCATTCTAAATTCACATCTAGGAAGGGAACATCCTTACGACACTCCCCTAACTCCTAAAGAAATTATCCGAGATCATCTTTTTAACACTAGAACCAATCCAATTAAGAAACTTCGGGGCAAAGATGTCAATCGAGATCCATTTGCCATGGAACTCAATGAACTCAAACCTGAGTTCAAAAGACTCGAAGAAATTCTAAGATCTAATGTCATTAGTACTATTGGTAACAAAGATCACGTGAATGCTGGACTGTGCTATATGCTCTATTGTATTTCAACTCATCAAAAATTCAATCTTGCTTACTATATCGCCAAAAGGATGGTTGATATACGTGTCCTAGGGAAAACCACATTGCCATATGGAATGCTACTCACTCGTTTGTTCAAAGCTTCCATTCCTATCCTTCCAAATTCTGTTGGTTTTGTCCCAGATTACCCCGAAATCAAACACACCTTTGTCCCTCTTAGTGACCATAGAGTGAAAGTAGGAAAAGGGAAACAAGCTTGTCTCTCATCTTCATCTTCATCATCTTCATCAGCTAGTGACGAAGATGGATTACCTAACTCAAAACTTCCTCTATTAGATTACTTAAGTCAACTTCCATCTCTCAATAATGAATCTGCGGAAAGCCGACAAACAAAGGGAGTTCTAAAGTGTGCAGGACGATGGATGATGAAACTCCGAAAGGATCAAAAGAAAATACTCAAAATATTAAAAGAAAAGCAAGAATAAATGAACGTTTGGAACAGTTGTTCTTTAGATCCTATATGATCATATTTCTATGTTTGTTAAGACATGTCTTTAGTACTTTATGTGTTCTTGCTCAACTTTAACTGATGATAATGCACATGATTATCAATTTTCAAACTTATGCCACTGTTTGGGTTAAAACATTGTTCATGATGAAGTTTAAATGATAAGGTCTATTTTTATACTTGATTGTGTTTTATTTTTTATATGAGAACTAACTGATTATTGCAGATTGATAATACTCAGGGTTATCAATTTATCATATCTAATTCTATGTTTGGCTTAACTGCTACTATGGTAAGTTTCTGAGAACAAATTAACCTATGATCAATCGTGTGTTTATATTATCACACTTAGTTGTTTTGCTATACATATTAGATGTTAAGTAAGGTCTAGATGAATTTTCTGGTTTTCGTCGAATAACGCATAATATAACAAGTCTTCTGTCTAGTTTTAGAAAATTAGGGTACGGATCCGACGGATCCTTAAAATTGGATCCGCCAAGGCTTATCGTTGGATCCGCCATCCGCCATCCTGCGGATTTGGCGGATCGCTAAACATGGTTCCGCATTTGCAACCACTTGGATCCGCAGGTTTCCCAGTAAAATTATAAAACTTTCTCGACTTATCCCGATTCTTAAATCTTAGTGTCTAGTATCATTTAGGATTTATTCACTGATCATAATTCATCTTAGAATCATTTAGGAATTCTTAGAAACTTAGGAACAAAATTTTCCACCAAAAATTTAAATTTTTGAATTTTAGGTGTGAGTTACCAAACAGATACAAAGAAGGAACCCTTTTTAGGGATCCATCACATCCGTGGAAATATCAAATCATCAGATTTTCCACTATCCTCTTGTATTAACTGCAAATCCACAACACATCACTCAACCCAAGCTCAATGGATTGACTTCCTTGATATGACCTGCACAAATCTCTGTTCCAAACCATTAGAAACCATTATGAAATTCAAAGAATATTTTCTTGCATAAATTTGATTTATCTGTTCTATCCCATCATACACAGACTGAACTTACTCCTATTAATCAATCAAATTTAACCCTTTTGAGTCATTTCTCTACACACTATTATGTCAACTCCATTTTTATGGTTTGACTTTGTCAATAGGACAAACAACTTTATCTTACTTCAAGTCATAGATATTCACACTCATTTAATCCAAACATAAATTTTCATACAATTAGGAAGTATAAATTAGAACCTTAGAGATGATCATAGTACACAAAATTCACATATCATCTCCAGAAAGTTCACATGTCTAGACCATACAGACGAACAGCTAGAATTAGTGTCAGACCTTATTGGTATGCAAACCCACTTCGTAATGTAACCTTTCCTGTTAGATCCACAAACACCACAACAACTCCTATTACGACTCCCATAATCAACATATACTCTTCTTCAAATTCACCCGCTACAAACTCATCCAATACAACAACATCACCTCCTATCATTACTCCTGTAGCAACCACACCACCACTCGCTCCCGCTCCACCACAAACTAAGAAGTCTGCATTATCACCATCCTCATCAAAACTCCAACCCATGGAACTATTTAGAACACCACCAACATCTCCACAACCATATCTTGAAGAGTTAGAAGATCTTCCACTTACATCAACCAATTCTCCACAAATAAGTCTTGAAAACTTAGTCCATCCTCTCCATCTGAAGATTCATGAACCTCAATACCATTTCACATCAATTATTAACACAACAATTGCCACACCAGTTGTCACTTCACCAAGTGTTTCCACAACAATTGACTCCTCACCACAATCATCACCACCTAAAGAAAGAATCTCATCCCCATCTTCAAGCTTAATAATAGATCCATCACATGACATAATTACCACTCTTCAACACTTGGATGAATCAATGTGGATCAATAAAACAAACACTCAAGATGACAACAATGTTGCCTCTAACCTCTACGACATTAGTAATTTAGAAACTAAATGGCTTGCCTCTATCATGTCATCATCAAAACAAGCAAAATAGAAGTTTGTAGTATCATCGCAATAACTATTTTTAAGATTTTATCATCTCTAGGAACATTCATGTGTAATCATATGTTTGAGACTTTCGTCACAAACAAATTTTCCATGTATAATTGTGCTCTAAAATATGATATCTTGTTATGACACATAAAGTGATTTAGGCATACAAGATGAACACCCTTTAAGATTAGTCAATACTATCATCATAACACCTTATTAGCTCAACATTATAGTTCTGCACCAAAACCTCATGAAAACACGATCATGTGTTTAACAAACCTCTTAAATGAGATACATTAAGTCTCCTTAGAATTTTACTAGGATTAGTAAAACCAAATTAGTAGTTATAAGTGAATAGACCTTAGCATGAACCTTCGTTTGATCAAAAACGACAAAACATGACCAAATCGATTTTAGTCCCACGGAACCCTTCGATAAGAATGACGGAACCAAAATTTTGGTTCCGCCCAATCCGCGGGTACCTGATCAGCTTTTAACCATTCAGAAACCAAACAACCTTCTCGTAACCAACGAATCTAGAATTTTCATCTTAATCTCACAACTTAATTGTCTAGAACATCTTCAGTGTCTAGAACACCATCATAGGATCTCATCCTTTTCATTCTTGATACATATCAAGCACGTCATTGTCAGTGCAAACAGAACCATCATTCTCAACACGTTATTCCAACCAACACTCTCATCATATGATGTCATTTTCATTCGCATATAGGTATCTAGTATTTCTAATTGTTGCATATGAAATTTCTATTCCTAAGTGATCACTGTCTTCACTTTCTCTTATTTCCATTCGAACACTTATTATGGCACGATTCATCATCTTTGGTAGATGATAATATCACTAGCGTCACTAACTTAACCTCACTTCATATCCTCATCATAGGCATTTGTTTTAGGACTTTTTATTTTCTTTCTAGGATGCTTTTTATTATTACTTGTAACATCATTTCATAATTGTGACTTTTGTCACAAAATTTTTAATATCTATGAATGTGATGATTTACGCTTATGAGTGATCAACATATTGCATATTATCATTCTCAGTGTGAACTAACATTCTTATATAGCATATATTATACCTTGATTATGATTGCCTTAGGTACAAATTATGATCAGACACTTACTTTGACTTTTAAAAGTCAAAACATATTGAAAGGCTTGTTTGGGAGAGTAATTCACAAGCATTCTCATTCATTACTAACACTTCATTTGCAGCATATCATACCCTTCAAAGTATACGTTGGTACTCGAGAAATAAGGAGTATACATCGAGGGGGAGCATTTCATTAATTTTTCATATTCTAACCATTTGTCATGTAGGTTTTTGCATCATTTACTTGTTACTCCATTTAGGGGGAGTACAAAACAAGGGGGAGCTATTAAAGTTCTCAAAATCACATTCCGCTACGTACCTCTTCTTTTTGTTTCGACAAAAAGGGGAGAAAGGAAAAAGGATTAAGTTTGCATAATTAGTTCATTCTAAGTTATTTCATAATAGTAATCAAAATTTGAATAACTAAAAACTTAATCTACATTTTTAAAAGGACTTAAACTATATTTACTTGTTTGCTTAAAAATATAATTTATGTTTTGTCATCAACAAAAAGGGGGAGATTGTTAATACAAATATCGTACTAAAAACGTTATTTATATTCTACGATCTTTGCTTAATGTTTTGTTCATGACAAACACAAAGTATATTCCTTAAGCAAATTATAAATACTAGTTAAAGACTTTTTCAAAACACATCTTTTATTTAACATGATCACTAACATTATATTACATATACATGTGTATTTCCTTTAATGGAAAGTTTAATTTAAAAGTTGTAAAGTGACATCATGGTATACATCACAAATACAATCTTGGTAAGATTGTGTGATATCTTGATTAGATACTCAAGTTATATAGTTGACTTTGGAAGATATTGATTTGACAACACAAGGATATGGAAAGATCTCTTATGCAACATTAGCTGTCATCCCACGGATCCAAGTCTATACAAAGACGGATCCCTTCTGAGGGATCCGTCGGATCCGTATGAGCCTTTCTTTGTTTGCCTATAAATAGCAGGCTTGGCATTTGATCTAATCATCCACTTAGAAAAGAAAAACACATACATTCACTTTAGTTACTAACCACAGTAGTTATATATATCATTGATGTTTCTTTTGTAGCAAAGAAGATCAAGTTAACAAGCTTCAAACAAGCAAACTGTTGTGAAGTTGTAGTATAGGTTCTGTGTAAACACTTTAAGTGTTTCTTATCATTTGTATCAGTTAGATCAGTAAGTGTGGTTAGTGCTTTAGTCCTCAAAGCACAAAGAGAGTAGGGAGTGGTTGTACCCGTGTAAAGAACTCGACATCTAGCTTAGTGTCGGTAAAGTAATTAGGCGACGTCAGGTTGGTTCTACCTTGTGAAAGAACCCGGTGTTTAGCTTAGTACCGGAAAAGGAAGTAAGCGACGTGTAAAGGTTTTCTCCACCTTGAAGGGAGTTTGTTTCTTAGTGAAAGATATCTCTCGAGTAAGCAACTCGAGGAAGTGGAGTAGGGCAAGGATAAGGATCTCTTGCAAACCGAACCACTATAAACACTTGTGTTATGTGGTTTGATCTTTCATCTCTTTATATCTAGTTTATATTGTGTGATAACTTAATTTGTGATTGCTTCCCTAGAACTAACAAATTAAACAAAAGAAACGGTAAAAAACTATTCAACCCCCCTTCTAGTTTTCCACATGAGTGTATGTTTGTATGTTTTCTATCTCAGATTGAACCCAAGAATGTGTTAAAGGCTTTAGAATCATCAAGTTGGGTTGAAGCTATGCAAGAAGAGCTACTTCAATTCAAAATTCAAAATGTTTGGGTTCTGGTTGATCTACCAAAGGGAATGAGAGTGATTGGTACAAAGTGGGTATTCAGGAACAAGAAGGATGAGAGGGGCATTGTTATAAAGAACAAAGCAAGATTGGTTGCTCAAGGCTATACTCAGGAAGAGGGTATAGATTATGAGGAAGTTTTTGCTCCAGTTGCCAGGATTGAAGCAATAAGATTATTTCTTGCTTATGCTTCATTTATGGGATTTATTATTGATGAAGAGGTTTATGTTTCACAACCTCCAGGTTTTATAGACCAAGAGCATCCTGACAAGGTTTATAAGGTGGTGAAAGCTCTATATGGATTGCATCAGGCTCCAAGAGCTTGGTATGAAACTCTTGCTAAATATCTTCTGAAGAATGGGTTTCATAGAGGGAAAATTGATCAAACTCTTTTTATTAAAAAGGACAAGGGTGATATTCTACTAGTACAAGTTTATGTAGATGACATCATTTTTGGTTCTACAAAGAAACAGATGTGTAAGGAGTTTGAAAAGCTGATGAAAGACCAATTTCAGATGAGTTCTATGGGAGAGCTTACCTTCTTCTTAGGTCTTCAAGTACAGCAAAAGTCAGATGGTATATTTATCTCTCAGGATAAATATGTTGGTGAAATTTTAAGGAAATTTCAATTCACAGATGCCAAGGTTGCTAGCACACCAATTGACAAGGAGACACATTTGTTATTAAAGGATCACAGTGGTGAAGATGTGGATGTGCACATGTATAGATCTATGATTGGGTCTCTGATGTATCTTACATCATCTAGGCCTGATATTATGTTTGCTGTGTGTGCCTGTGCAAGATTCTAAGTGACTCCTAAGGTGTCTCATCTCACAGTAGTAAAAAGGATCTTCAGATACCTTAAGGGACGGCCTAACTTGGGGCTATGGTATCCTAAAGAGTCTGCATTTGATCTTGTTGCATTTTCTGATTCTGATTATGCTGGTGCTAGCATGGATAGAAAGTCTACAATAGGTGGTTGTCAATTCTTAGGTCGAAGATTAATCTCTTGGCAATGTAAGAAGCAGACTATGGTGGCTATATCTACTACTGAAGCAGAATATGTGGCAGCTGCAAGTTGTTGTGCTCAAATTTTATGGATTCAAAGCCAGATGCTTGATTATGGGTACAATTTCTTAAACACAATTATACATATAGACAATAACAATACAATGTATATCATTAAGAATCCAGTTCAACATTCAAAACCTAAACATATTGAAATTAGACATCATTTTATAAGAGACTGTGCTGAAAAGAAGTTAATACAAGTTGTTAAAATACACACTGATAACAACTTTGCTGATCTTTTAACAAAAGGTTTTGATGTTAGCAGATTTCAGTACTTGGTAACAGGTATTGGAATGCTTAATCCTTCAAAAGATTAATGTGTCAATGTTTTTGGATTATGTACTGTTAATTGTGCTATTTGTATAGTTGAGACTGCTTGAATGGTGTTAAGATTGCTTGTGAATTTGTTAGTCAAATGGAATAATTGTTAAAAGAGAATATTATGTATTGTGTTTTCTTTGGTTTTGGACTAACATTTCAGGTTAAGAAAAGCTTTTTGCTTTGGATTGTGCTTTACAAAGTATGGTGGTTTGGATTGTCAAGTGTGAATGCTTGTCACACAACAAATGGTAATTGATTCACCATGTCTAATCAACATAAGAATCAACTAGTCCAGATCAAACGGTTTCTGGTAAAGACTACTCAAATCCGTTTATGGTTGACAGTTTACCAAAAACTGGTTGGTTATCAACTCACCAAATCTAAGTGTGAAGAGTTGGCTAGTCCATAGCAAACGGCTATTGGTAAAGACAAGTCAAATCCGTTCATAGCTGATAGTTTTCTAAAAACTATAAGTGGACAAAACTGTTTTCGTATCCACAAATTAAAATTCAAAATTTGATTTTATCTCTGAAATTTTTTTGCTAAACAGTCTGAACTGCTGGAGTAAACAGTCTGAACTGCTGGCTTCATCAGTTTGTACTGATTGTTCAAAACTTGGTTTGTACTGAGTTTATGCTCTGTGTTACACCTCTCTCAGAATGTAATACATCTGGAAGTGTTGAGCGCAGTTTGAAACTAAAACAGCTGAATTGATGGTAACTTGTACAAATGGTCTTATTGGATGCTGAGCTTGGATACTTTCTGTTCTAGTTCATCTGATGGTGAGGATTCTTCCAAACAGGGGAGGAATTAAAGTTTGTTCTAGTTGCTGTTAAAGATGATTGATCATTATGGAATTCAGGGGAGGAATTAAGAAGTCAGAGATGAATTATAATGAAGTGCTTAAATTTTATTCATTATAAAGGTGGATTCATTACAAAACTTCATACGGTTACAAGGAAAAACCAACAAAAACTACCAACTACCAACAAAACAACCTACACAACACAAAAGACAACACAACACAACTACTCAAGTTTTCCTTTTCCTTTTCCAGTGATATCCGGCATGGTCTTGCTGCGGGCTCCTCTGCTACCACTAGTACAAAAATGGGATTTAGTCACACATGTGGTTTTTCAAACAGCCACACAGTAACTTATTTGTGTGACTAAATGTACAAGAATAAAATAAACAGCCACACTTGATCCGACTTGTGTGACCATTTCGGAATTACATTTGAGGCTACAGCCACACATTTGAATATTTTCGTGACTATACGTATATGGTAATTTTTTTTTTTTGATTTTTTAGTCACTTGTAATTTGGGACGTGTGACGGATACAAATAAGTTTGAAACATTAGTCACACTATATATATACATATGTGACAAATATATGTCACACAATTGAAAAGTGTGACCAAAATTCATATATGGTCACACAAGTAATTGTGTATGTGGCTAAATCATATAATCAACTTTGTCACACATTATTTATATGTGGCTAAATCATATAATCAACTTTGTCACACATTATTTATATGTGGCTAAATCATATAATCAACTTTGTCACACATTATTTAAAAGTGACTGATATTTTTTTTGATGAATTTTTCCCCTCAACTTTTCACCTCGCCTAAATTTTTCACCCAAATCAAATTGCCCTCCTTCCCAAATATTTCAACCCGCCCATGTTTTTCAATACACCATCCCAAATATCATTTACACCAAAACTATAGATCTGTTCTTCTATCTCCTCAACACTTCAATTGATACCTTGTAATATTATACCCAAAATCATTTCATCATTATTCATTCAATCCTTGAGTAGCAAACAATGGAGAACAACAACAGAACTAACTTCACATATCTCCATCAATCAATCTTCAACACAAATTATAATTAATTTTCAACAATCGAGATCGAGTCTTGTAAGATCGAGTCTTGGAAGCTCGAAGTGGCTGGGAGCCTCTTCCACCCGAGCAGTTGTCGATAATATAGATGGAAAGGCGATATGTCCGTCTCTTATGGAACTGTGTGCTTATAAAATCTGTGAAGTATGTTATTCCCTTTATATAGTTGCATTAGATAATATTTGAATACTTTGGTCACAGTGCTAATAGTTTTTGTTTTGTTGTGAACAGCATATCGATCAATATGGTACCTTCTCTATGCTTCCAAGAGATATCAGCCAGTAGATATTTAACGAATTGGTTTATTCTCAACGCCTTAATGGGACCAATCTTGAGGCTTTTTGAGGTTGTGCTCTACAGGTATGCGATCACAAGTAGCAAGATGGATTATTCATTTATGTATGTGCAACAAAGTGTGTTAAATTATGTTATTTTGTTTATGAAGGATATCGATTTGTGTGAATATCCTGGAGTTGATGATAGCTGGATGGATGTCATCTCGTCACAGGGGTCGTCTTTACTTTCTGCAGATCTTTCTGGTTCTGATGTTACTGATTGTGGTTTGGTCCATTTTAAGGACTGTGAGAACATCCAGGCCTTGAATTTCAACTACTGTGACCAGATTTTTAGACAGCGGTCTTGATCGCATTAGAGGTAATACCTTTTTCTGAGGTTATAGTGTTTCACCTTTATAAGTTTCCCTTTTTATTGTCTAATTGTATTTTGCGTTTATATTTTTGATGTTCTTATTGTAGTTTAATCCTTGAATAGAGGTTTTTATCCTAATTAGTGGTTAAAATGCCCAGTTACATGTAATCCTATTGTAAAATGTGGTGATGTAAAGATGTTCTAAAGATGTAATAGAACCTGTAGTAAGTTATATGCATATAATCGTATCCATCATTTCTCAGCAAAATGGGGTAGCATATAGCGAAAAGATTAACCTTCTGGTAAGTTATATTACATCTATTGTCAAAGGTAAGGAGTTATATCAGTATTATGATAATCTTCAGATACATACTTTATACTTAATATATGGTAAAATGTAACACAAATTATCGTTGCGTATAATATTCCATTCTGTAATGACTGATCTTATAACGTATTGACATATTTATGTTATTTATTTTGCAGACTTGTGCCAGGGGTTCTTCAGTGTGCAGAGGGGTCACATTTAACAGTAGATGAGACACCGCTACAATCAGGGACTCTACAAAGTTGTTAAGTTCTGATAATGGGGTGAGTCGAACAATGGTGTTTGCAAATACAGTTGAGGCTGTAGAAGCTATTGCCACGGTGCTACAAGGAGCAGGCATTGAATGTTACTGTTATCAAAGTGAGAGCTCTTTAGAAGAACGTACAAGGAATTTAGTTATTTTCAAGAAAAAGGCAGCATTTTTGTGTGCACGGATGCTGCTGCTCGTGGCACTGACATTCCGAATGTTTCGCATGTTATACAGGTTCTTGAAACCTAAAAAAAATTGTTTCCATTTAGTTGATTTTATTTGTAATTGTACAATTTAATGTTCATTAAGGGATCTGATTTTCGATGTTTTCTGTTTGAGTGCAGGCAGAATTTGCCACGTCTGCTGTAGATTTCAAGGGTTATCTTTGACAAGGGAGCTATTTTGATCCCAATGAGGTTATAATCTTAAGTTCCAACTTTTTTTCACGTGTCTTCCAAATTTAGGGAGTGTGCTATATGTAATATGTTTTTGTACCTATTGTATCATCTAGGCTTATCAAGAGTCAAAAAAAGAGAAACGACGTGCGCAAATTGCTCAAGGTTTGTACATCTCTAACCTTCCCCAATAGGATAAACGAATAACTCGGGACTAATATCAGCATTGAATATAATATATATATCCTTGTTTTGCCGTTTTCAGCTATTGCTGGTGAAGTCTCTGTGGTTCCACCATCACGTTTAATGGCTCTAATTGGTCAAGCTTTAAAATGGCAGTAACACCAAGGTTAGAAACACAGAGACAATATATTTACTTTTGTGCTATGGTTATTCTAGATTGTTTTAAACGTTAAACTTTTTGCCATTATAATGTCAACTTAATTATACTAATTGGTTGTATATATTTCTCTTGCGCCTCTCAGGGTTACTTCCACCTGGAACACAATTTGATCTATTTAGAGGAACAGCTGCTATGAAGCAAGACGTAGATGATAAGTACCCAATGACTCTTAGTCATACTATCAAGGTGAGTATTTCAGTTCGAATTTTTTCTATAGTCTAGAATTCGGACATTTCTTCTAATGGGTATCGAATACTTTTGTTTCAGTTTGGAAAGAAAAGTCACCCTGAAAGTGCAAGGTTCTCGCCAGATGGACAATTTCTTGTTTCTTGCTCTGTTGACGGGTTTATTGAGGTTCGTCTTGTTAAATGCTGATATACTTTAGTTTAATTATTGCTGATTTTAAATCTGCTGTATTATTGTGAAATATTAGGTTTGGGATCACATAAGTGGGAAGCTTAAGAAGGATCTTCAGTACCAAGCAGAAGTGAGTTCTAATTAGTTCAAATGTTCTCACAAAGTTTTTTTTAGGTGTCTTATTATGGGTGAATTTGTATTATTACTCCGTATATTGTATGGTGAACGTTTTAAATGCAACATTATTTATGCCTTTGAGGCAAATTCTCTATGTAATCTGAGATGTTGTATATTACTGGTGTAGGAATCTTTTATGATGCACGATGATGCTGTTTTGTGCATCGAGTTTCGTAGAGATTCAGAGATGCTTGTTTCTGGATCCCAGGATGGAAAGATTAAGGTAAGTATTGTTGCGTCATTTGTTTTTATACACACCATATTCATAAGATAATTATCTCATAATTTAGAACTTATTATCCAATATTTCTGTTACTTATGATTCTAGGTGTGGCGTATAAGAAACGGTCAATGCTTGCGCCGTCTTGAAAATGCATATTCTCAGGGTGTGACTAGCGTTTCATTCACCCGGGATGGGAGTCAAATATTAAGTACTTCATTCGATGGAACTGCAAGGTCTGCTAATATACCTATTTATCCCTAACATTATGTGAGATACTTTTTGGTCATCTTATTTTATATCATCCTCAATACTCAAACTTTGCCAAACATTCGAACATCTGATATTGATTATTTGATCTTATATATTTACTTTCAAAATACACATTCAAACACCCTCTTAAACACTCACTTCACCATGTACAAATACGAAACCTAGCTATAACCTACTTATAGTTAACTAATATCTAATTATTAGTTTATTACCCTTGCTGAATCTATATAGGTTTGGGATCTGAAGACTACAGATTGTCTACAAACATTCAAGCCACCACCTCCTTTAAGGGTATTGCTACCATAAACATCACAATAATTTTATCTTTTATTTAATTCAACTTCTTCACTCTTTTCGTGTAATTTTGCATCATCCTTGGGCTTTTAACTAATGGGTTCTCTGTTTTGATCTACAGGGAGGTGATGCTTCTGTAAATTTCGTTCACCTTTCGCCCAAAAATCCGGACCATGTTATGATCTGCAGAGTCTCACAAAGAGGTATGGCCTTTCATGTGATTTTATTTCTATCAGTTCTTTGACTATTCTGCAGGACTGCGAGTGCTCAAAACGGCATCAAACCGTCACTGCCATTACCTGAGACCGAGACTTCAAAGAAGAATGCCAAGAAACAACTTCAGTTACTTTCATGAATCAGAGAAAAGATAAAAAGGTTGGACGAAGAACATAAAGCCCTTGAAACTGCAAGTGTATTAGTTACAACTGTTAGTACTGCTAGTGTATTAGTTACAACTGTTAGTACTGCTTATATGATATGTGTTAGTGGTTCAGTTATATACATTACAATTTTATTTTATTTGAATTTGTTTTGATATATATTTGAGTTTTTTTTATATATATTGATTTCTTAAATGTGACTAAAAGATGTATATAGTCACACTTATTAGCACTTTTGGCCACTTTATGCTTAATTGTATGTGACTAAATACCCAAAACAAACATGCTTTGTGTGACTAAATATTACAAAAGGTCACACAAACTAAAAATTCATGTGACCATTGGATGATCAATAGTCACACAAAATACACGTTTCTTCACTTTAAACAGCATATGGTCACACTTATTAACACTTTTGGCCACTTTTTGCTTAATTGTATGTGACTAAATACCCAAAACAAACATGCTTTGTGTGACTAAATATTACAAAAGGCCATACAAACTAAAAATTCATGTGACCATTGGATGATCAATAGTCACACAAAATACACATTTCTTCACTTTAAACAACATATGGTCACACTTATTAACACTTTTGGCCACTGTTTTTTAAATTTTATGTGACTAACTCGAAAAAAACAACACAAGTTGTATGACTAAATCATCATAAACGTCACATTTATTATATATTCATGTGGCCATAGAATGAGAAATAGTCACACATACTGATAAATCCAACAAAACTTGTGCCTAATTGGTCACACATATTCGGGTTTTGGTCACTCTTTTTCAATGAAAACGGTCACAAACTAAACAATGTGACCATATAGCACCTACGGTGGCGCGACTTTTTGTCACACACACCCAAAAAAACATGTGTGACTATATGCATATAGTCACACATTTTTTGTGTGACCGTAAGCCAAATCTGTACTAGTGTACCCATGAGTTCAGACACCTTTTTACAGGGAAGTGCTAGTATTACTGATCTTGGAGATGGAAATTCCTTCTTCTCAGGCTTTTTCTTCTCAGGCTTCTTCTTTGGAACAGGGATCTTCACTGATGATGCTGCTTTCTCAAATTCTTTTGTGAGTAAGTCTGATAGTTTTTAAAGTTCATCATCGTCAGATGAGTCAGAAGAGTCAGACGAAGAGGAGGATGAATCATCAACATAAGGAGGAAGTTCATTAGAGGAAGGTTCATCGGACGAAGATACTTCAGTCTTTTTCTTTGAAAGACTAACTCTTGAAGTTGAAGAATAATTTGGTGGAAAATAGTTGTTCCAACCTGAATCTTCAGAGTCAGATGAAATTTCTATGATATTTGGTGGAGAAGAGTTCATTGTGATTGAAGAGTTAAAGATTTGTGTTGAAGAAGATTTTGTGTGGATATGTGAGTTTTTATAGAATTAATGAAGGTTTAATGGCATTCAATGCGTGGTTGATATGCAGAATTAACTTTGGGTTGGTATAAGGAATTAATTCCTTGATGGAATTAAATTAATTTTGGTAATTTTTGAAGGGTTGGTCAAAAGAGTGTGATATATGAAGATAATTCCCAAAGTGTTTCATGATTAAAGTTAAGTGTTTGAAAGAATCCACCCGATCAACGAAATCAGAAGTTTAATTCAAGAAACTTATTGATTTGCATCTAAATCATAAGTTTAGGGGAGGATTGTTGGGAATTAAACTTAAGCTGTTAGTTCGGCTGATACAAGAACAGTTAAGACTGTTGATACAAGGACAGTTAAGACTGTTGATGGAAGAGCAGTTAGGACTACTGATGGAAGAGCAGGTAGGACTGCTTAAGAGATCATGTTGAAACCGTGTGAAGATAATTGTAGAAAAGATATGATAAATATCTTTTTTGTATAGAATGATACGGTTAGATGTTTAACGTGTAAAGGACTCTTTACATTATAAAAGGAGATCCTTAGATTAGGGTTTTGATATACATAACACAGATATCATTCATATCGAATACATAGAATACCTAAGATTATTCACGTTCATAATTGTAATCGTTTGATATATTGAAGTGATAAGGTTGGTTGATATCGTTGTTTGTTCTTATTGTTTTAATTAATCAATCACCAAACATAAACATATATTCTTCTAAGTACTTGGTAGTAAATTCTGCGTGCTATCAAGTATACACTCAAAGTATCTTCAACACAACGTGTGTGTTTAGATCCGGTCAAAATGTGTGTTGGAAAACTTACAATATATGTTGCTAATTGTGTTGTAAGTGTTTGCCCTTTGCGAATTAAGCCCGAATTGGTGATTTGGTAATTGATTTTGGTGGTTTTGGGGTAGTGTTCTTCGTTCACAGCAAGTAGGAGGAGTGGAGTGTTTGAGAAATGGAGTGTTTGGCAAATTTTTCAAGGAGGAAAATCGTTTTTGGAGCAGCAGATGGCCGGTCCCCTTAAACATTAAGGAGGCCGCCCTCCAAAAATCAGAAATGTAGCGAAATAAGTTTCTGAAAGTAAAATATTTATATATGTATATAGATAGATTTATCATATATCAAAAATACATTGGAGTGTATTGGCACGAGGAGGGAATACTTGACATATTTTATTAACATTTCGTTAATAAAAAAATATCTTGAGAATTTTGGATAAAATGATCAAGACGTCAAGTCGACAAAGAGTTTGAGGAATGAGAGGGAATGTGTATATGTATATATATATTATGTGTTAAAGTGGGATATTGAATGGTGTCGAGAGATGATGAGGTAAAGACGGAGATGAATGCAAACGGCGATGGGAGTTTGTTTCATCCATAGTTTTCTTGTGCGAAGGTTCGAATTCTACTTCTATGTTGATCCACTCAACTCACTTCTCTTCATCACAATGAGTTTTGTGATAATGGACATAGAAGATTTTCATGATGAACGTTAGAGTCCAAGAGAGCCAAAGGGGGGGGGGGAAGAAGAGGTTCGAGGACCAACAATTTCTTTTCGTTCTAGATAGTCAACTAATGACATATCTAGGTTATGTGATGATATATATATATATATATATATATAGACTACTTCTTTCGTATATGTATAGTAATATAGGTGTGTGTGTGTATATATATATATATATATATATATATATATATATATATATATATATATGTAATCATTTTATACATATATCTATATATATATATATATATATATATATATATATATATATATATATATATATATATATATATATATATATATATATATATATATATATATATGTATAAAATGATTACATACTAACAAACACATAAGTATTAACTAAACTAAGCATTTTAGACTAACGGAGGCATGCAATATGCTAGTTCATCAATCTAAGCATGTAATATATTAGTAAGTATGAAAGAGAGGCGTACCTTTTAGTCTTCAATAAATAGTCTTCAAGCACTTCAAAGCGTTTATATTGACTTATAGAAGCCAATCGTAGATGAGATACCGAAATTCCCGATGAGTTGACACTTTAGCCACTTGGTCCCCATTGTCTAATTGGTCCATAGTTGTTTGAACCAAACATGGTTTGCAATTGACTAGGATGCATATATGGTGGAAGTATTCCCCAAGGATTGAAACTTGGTGGATTTGAATAATTCCACATTGGGTGACTATTATTTTGGCGGTTTTGTCTATTTTGGTTTCTTCTAGGTTGAGGAGTTTTAGGCCGAGGGTGAGGACTAGGTGGTCTTCTAGGAGGAGGTGTTTTTGACCTTAATTTTGGTTTAGAATATCCTACTTCGGTTTTTAAAGATGGTTTGTAGAAAATTTTTACTTCCTCATTACTAGCAATGGGTATTTTTCTATCTTTCATAAGTATGTATTTAGGTTTTGACTCTAAAGATTTTTGCTTACTAGATTCACATTCAAACT
Source organism: Artemisia tridentata subsp. tridentata (assembly GCA_021014915.2). NCBI lineage: Eukaryota > Viridiplantae > Streptophyta > Magnoliopsida > Asterales > Asteraceae > Artemisia > Artemisia tridentata. The sequence goes on along the minus strand of CP139501.1, from coordinate 7,962,215 downwards.
TTACATTTTTAGTTTCACTAGTTGTTTTATCTCCTGATACTCTTTGAACACTTATTATTTTCTTAAGTGAATTACTACTATTTTCGAATTTGTCAAGTTTGCAAATTTCTTCCTTAAGTTTTTCGTTTTCATTTTTAATCTCTTGACATGTTTTACATTCCACAAAAACTTCTTTGCCTTTTTCTAAGTTGTGTAGTTTAGTTTTTAGTTCGAGTATTTCGTTTTCTAATTGGTTATTTATGCGTTTTAGTGATTTGTTTTTAGTCATTACTTTTTGACCTAATTTGCATAATCTATTATATTCACTATCTAGGTCTTTTTCGTCTAATGATAAATTTTCATCACTAAAGTATTCGGTTTCGGAATGTACCTCACTTGATGTCTTAGCCATAAGACACTTCTCCTCCTTTGTGGTTTCTTTCTCATCTTCATCACTATCACTCCATGTTCCCCCAACGAACGCCTTTTGGTTTTGCTCCTTTGACATCATTGGACATCTTCCGATGAGATGATTTGGATCACCGCATTTAAAGCACTTCCTCTCGCTCTTGCTAGTTTTGTCATCTTTATTTCTTTGTAACATTTTCCTTTCATCATGTGGTTGTCTAACGAATCTTCCTCGTCTCTTGACGAATTTCTTGAAGTCTCTTACGGCCATGGCATATTCTTCGTCATCACTTTCGGAGGTTGAGCTATCCTCGTAACTAGATTCCTTCCTAGCTTTCAATGCAATTGACTTGCTTTGCTCTCTTTTTCCTTTGACCATCTCGGAATCTTTCTTTATTATTGCTTCGTAGACTTTCAAGTTGCCGATCAACTTGTCAAGTTGAAGAGTTAAGTTCTTCGATTCTTCAATCATCGTAAGAAATTTCTTAACAAAATTCTTACTAGAAAAACTCTCATCAAGTTCTTTTAAACTTGTGATGATAGTGTTAAACTTGTGATGATAGTGTTAAACCTAGCAAAAGCATTATCTAGTAAATTTCTTAACAAAATTCTTACTAGAAAAACTCTCATCAAGTTCTTTTAAACTTGTGATGATAGTGTTAAACTTGTGATGATAGTGTTAAACCTAGCAAAAGCATTATCTATTGATTCCTCTTCCGGAATCGTAAATTGTTCATATTGTTGAACAAAAAGATCTATTTTCTTATCTTTGACTTGACTATTACCTTGGTGAGTTATTAGTAAGGAGTTCCAAATTTCTTTTGCGGTTTCACACATAAAGATCCTTTCGTATTCTTTACGTGGTAACGCATTATAAATAACCATTTTTGCCTCATTATTTTTAGCAAGTTTTCTTTTTAAATCATCACTTTGTTTTTCAAAAGGTATTACTTCATCCTTTTTAGTTTCGGGATTATTTTGAATAGGTAAAAAATCACCATTAGTAATAACATGCCAAAGATCTAGATCTTTTGATTTCACATAAGTTTCGAATCGATTTATCCAATAAAGAAATCCATCACTTTCAAATAGTGGTGGTCTTTGCATAGATTGCCCTTCTAAATATTTTTTGGATTCCATAGATCGTTTCAAGTTTTAAAATACAATTTATTTTAAAAATCTTGTTTGACCTGGCTCTGATACCAATTGTGGAAAACTAGAGGGGGTTGAATAGTTGATGTGTTTTAAGGGATACACCTGTTAGGAGTCCAAGTTTTAAAATTTATAACACGATTTACCAATGATTCAAACGAAACACATACGAGCAAGTATACTCGTCCGTATGTAGTAAGAGATAATTGAGGTAAGCCGAGGTCATTCACTAGGATTTGTTTTGTTTGTACGATGTGAATTTTTGTAAATAAATAGCAATCCAACTAAGCAATTCTAATTAGCAAGCAAATAAAGATGATGAAAATTCAATAATTAAAAGACTACACTTGCCTAGACTAGTTTGCACAATTCCTTTGACATGATTATGACATTGGTTCCATTTGATTATGATCAACAAATTAGATGGTGTTCTAATTCGATTAGTGGTGTACTAACTATATTGTTTCAAATACTTTCAATCCTCGTCAAGATTTATGGATTATAAAAACAATATTTAAGAATTGATCAATCCAAGATTAACACAACTCAATTACCCGATTCACTTTCGTTTCACAAATAATTGACAACCAGACTATTTAGCTTTCCAAGTTAAATTAAGTTTCTTATGAAATGGTCAATACATAAGGTAAAGCCCTCATAGACAAAGGTTTACAACAAACTTACTAACAATGTCTTTTTCAACCCAATACATCATTAGAAATTACCCAAACTTAATAACTCTTTGGTGGAGAAAACTTAAGATAGCACAACTCGTTCTTAGTGTTAACTTTTCTTTTGTGTTAGAACCAATAAGTCATAATCAATCAAATGAATAATCAATCAAACATCATCTAGGCAAGTGCATAAGGCACTTAGCCACTCATGGTAAACAAAGTAATAACCATAAGAAATTGATCAATAGTAAACATGATTGAATAGTCTTACAAAATGTTGTAATGATGATTACCAGTAATGAAGAACACTTGTGAAATGATCAACAATGATCCTTGCGTAATTGAAGTTATGATTGGTAAGAGTTTTAGTCTCCTTTTCCTGCGTTTTCCTCCTCTTTGTCGCCCCAAATGTAAGAGAAAATAGTGACAGAATTTTGTTGTAGTTTATTGTATCTTGATTGTCTTCTCTCTCTATGTTTTTCTTATCCCTATGTAGGGAGATTAACCTTTGCCAACAAGAAAACAACTTGGGCTCCAAGTGTCATAATTATGCAGGAACTTTAGTGATTAGAAGTAAATGATTGGCCTTGGTGTTAATGGTGCTTAAAGTGAAGAGTTAATGCAACTCTTCATGTCAATTTTTCTACATACCTCAAGTATGAAAATGTAGACCCTGGGTATGGGTGACAGCGACGGCTATACCTCAGGCATGAATTCTTATACCTCAGGCATGAGCTCCCCTTCTTTAAACCTTGGGTCTAGAAACTTAAATCTTGGGTTTAGACCAAGTCTTGCACATAACTTTCAACTCAGAGCTAGCATATAATTCCCACTTGTAACACACTTCTTGGCACTTATTCTTGACTTCATTTCCACATCTTTCTCTTGAACTTGAACATAATCATAGCATGAATCTTTGTCTTGAACGGAAAACTTCACTTCGCGCATATTTACTTGATTTTGTCGACTTTTCTTCATCTTTTTCTCTATTTCCTTCGACATAGTTGTACCTGAACCTAAACACATCTTTTGCACCTTTAAGCGTAAAATGTTCATAAATACAACCAAATAACATGCATAATCATAAGAATAACGCTATAAAAAAATGTTCAAAATGAGCGTTATCAAATCCCCCACACTTACACATTGCTTGCCCCTAAGCAAATCTAGCTTTTAAGAAAATCCATATGATAAAAACGAGATGCAAATCTATCCAGCACAAGTACAAGATAAGATCCATCTATTTTAGGCTTATAAATAAAAAGATGAGATGTTTGACAATACCTTAATGATTCTCTTGCCTGATAACATATTAAGACACCTAATGAAAGGAATATGAAGTATGATTCACTCAACACTCATTTGTAGTGATTGGAAAATATAATATAATCACACTCATTGCGCAGATATAATCCAAATATTACCATAGGCTTGTACAAGAAACAAAACTCAACCGACGTGGCATAAGCACCAAATGTAAACATCTAAGAGGACTTTTATTCGGGTTTAAGGTTTCAAGGGTTATATGAGACTATTGTGTCACTATCTCATGTAAAACATAATAGCTCGCTAACAACGAAGTCTCGAATTATTAAATAACGGATGGTCACTAAGGATAACCTTAGCTCGCTAACAACGCTATCTCATTCCTCAAGAAATTGGATGGTCACCACATGTCATTACACTTGATAACTTCACAAAGTCAAAAGGGGTAAGGATAAGACATGGGATATATATATATATTTGGTTTTAATATTGAAAAACTTTACAAATAGCCAAAGTATACAACCAAGTGCTACTAGCTACATCACCACTTTCCTTTGAAATTGAGATTCTTCCTTGATATCATACATTCATAGCTCATTGGCTATCCATGTCATCAAACAACGACGATGACTTATTCTTTTTTTTTTTCTTTTTTTTTCTTTTTTATACCAATATATAATCCATGAGATTATCATGGAGTTCGCAACTTTCTCATTTTCAAGGATTCCCACATAACAACCATCTTTTCAAGTAGCTAGTAACCAACCAAGACTTGACTAAGGGTAAGGTTAAGGCTAAAGGTGAGAAATATTTTTTATATTTTTCTGGTGTAACAAAATGAAAAGACTGGCTCGGAGGGTGAACTAATGGAATCTAGCACTAAAAATGAGTGCTAACAAATGGGTCCATGGAAGTGGTTAACTAACCAATGTGGCTAGCTAATATATCAATATGTGTAAAATGGAAGGCCATTTGGTTTAATTCCTAAGGTAGCCTCTTATCACGCGAATACATTTATATCACACGAATGTGATCTCACTACGGTCTGGTAATGATTTGCATGTACAAGTTCTAGAATAAATAAGATCACTGGCACACTCATAGCAAAAAGATTAGAGCATAAAAGATATATGCTATATAAGAATAGGCTTCAAATCCTCACAATTTAGTTGAATGGGTTATGGTTGTGCTGTCAATGTTATCAATCCAAAAAAAATGGATTGCAATGCCAATCAGGACACATCTCAAATTTTCAAAAATTACATGTTTTATTAGTGGATTAATCTAGTTATTCTTTATCAATTATTCTCAACGTGCGAAAACAACTAGATAAAAGGGGCAAACAGTTTAAAAGTCGGCTCAAATTTATAGAAAAATTTAAAAATCTAGATCATTTCCTATTTCCTCCCCCCCACACTTAAGTTTGACATTGTCCTCAATGTTAAGAACGATAAATCATAAAAATAGGGAAATGAAACATAAGAGAAATGATATTGCCTGAGCTTAAGGAATAGGAGGATTTCATTTGATTTCAAGATCAAGCATCCTAACCTGCATAATCATCAAAACAAAAACACACAAAAATGCAAAATATTTTTGTATTTTATTATTCATAATATTAAGGCCCCCACACTTATGGTGAAACCATCGGGGCATAAAAAACAAACACACGGGTTGCCTCCCGAGAAGCGCTAAATTTATTAATGAGTCATCAGCCCGACTCATTCTTTCTTACTTTGGTGGTTTATCTTTAGGATTCTTTCCTAATTTCTTTGGAATATACACCACATTTCCCTTTACTATTCCTTTTCCAGTTTTATCAATATCATGCAACTTTGCGGTGTTACACGTTCTAGGAAGAACATCCCAGATGTAACCAGTTTCCGCAGCCCATTGTATTACTTTTTTATAATCGGCTGGAAAAGGTACCATGAAGGGAATAGCAGTATATTTCTTTTTATCGAGCATTTCAAGTGGAATTTCCTCACTTGACATTTCATTTAATTGCTCCTCATCATGGTATAGTTTAATTCGATGTCCATTAACAATGAAAGTTCCACCCTTCTTATCATATAGTTCAACATATCCGGATGGAAAACCATGTTTTACCACGAATGGACCAAACCATTTGGTTCTGAGTTTAGGAGCTTTGAATTTATACTTTGAATTGAGCAAAAGAACTTTGTCTCCAGCCTTGAATTCTTTACGGATTCTTAGCTTCCTATCATGATAAGCTTTTGTTCGAGCTTTGTATAATTTTGAGTTTTCATATGCTTGGAGTCTCAATTCATCGAGTTAATGTAATTGTAAAAATCATTTTTATCCAGCGATTTTTAAATCAGGATTACATTGCCTCAATGCCCAGTAAGCACGATGTTCAATTTCAAATGGTAAATGACAATTTTTTCCATATATAAGTCTATACGGGGTTGTACCAATTGGAGTTTTATATGCGGTTCTAAATGCCCATGGAGCATCATCGAGTTTCCTTGACCAAACAGAAGGATTATCCTTAACTGTTTTTTCAAGTATTCTTTTTAAAGCTCTATTGGTGTTTTCAACTTGACCACTGGTCTGAGGATGGTATGCTGTTGAGAAACGATGGTGGACCCCATATCTTTTCATAGCTTTTTCCATTTGATGATTGCAAAAATGAGTTCCTCTGTCGCTTATCAAAGCTTTTGGAATTTCGAATCGAGAGAAAAGCTTTTTCAGAAAATTCACAACTACTCGAGCATCGTTAGTGGGTAAAGCATCTGCTTCCGCCCATTTGGAAACATAATCTATTGCAACGAGGATTTATTCGAATTTATGAGATTTAGGAAAAGGTCCCATGAAGTCAACTCCCCAAATATCAAATATTTCAGAAACTTGGATACTTTTTTGTGGCATTTCGTCTCTACGAGAAAGATTACCAGATTTTTGGCATGCATCACAATTCTGCACAAGTGTATGTGCTTCTTTAAAAATCGTTGGCCAATAAAATCCTGCATCAAAAACTTTTTTAGCGGCGGTGGATGGTCCATAATGTCCTCCGGTTGGGCCGTGATGACATTCATCAAGAATTTTTCGAGTTTTGGAACAATACACGCATCTTCTTATTATACCATCGAGGCACATTTTGAATAGATACGGTTCATCCCAAAAATAATATTTTAAGTCTACAAAGAATTTACTACGCTCAGCATGAGATAGACCTTTTTGTAATATTCCTCCAGCTAAATAATTTGCATAATCAGCAAACCATGGAATTTCTTCATCTTCAATTCCCATAAGAGTTTCATCGGGAAAGTAATCATCAATCTCGTTTTCACCTAATTCCTCTAAATTTGGATTTTCTAATCTAGATAAATGATCTGCCGCCACATTTTCTGCGCCTTTCTTATTCTGGATTTCAATGTCAAACTCTTGAAGCAATAAAATCCATCGGATAAGACGTGGTTTTGCATCTTGTTTAGCAAACAGATATTTCAGAGCTGAATGATTGGTGAATACAATTGTTTTTGATAAAACAAGATAGGAACGAAACTTGTCAAATGCAAAAACTACAGCTAAAAGTTCTTTTTCAGTCACTGTGTAGTTTTGTTGGGCACTATTCAAGGTTTTGCTACCAAAATATATAGGACGAAAATGTTTACCATCTCGCTGTCCTAATACTGCTCCAACAGCATAATCACTTGCATCGCACATGAGTTCAAACGGCAACAACCAATCTGGTGAAACCATAATTGGTGCATTTGTTAGCTTGTTTTTTAATGTTTCAAATGCCTTGATGCACTCTTCATTGAAATCAAAGACTGAATCTTTTTCAAGCAATTTCGTCATTGGACGAGATATTTTTGAAAAATCTTTAATGAATCGACGGTAAAATCCCGCATGTCCCAAAAAACTTCTAACGCCTTTAACGTTAGTTGGGGGTGATAACTTAGCAATAGCATCAATTTTTGCTTTGTCAACTTCGATCCCTTTACTCGAAATCTTGTGACCAAGGACAATTCCTTCTGTCACCATAAAATGACATTTTTCCCAATTAAGTACGAGATGAGAAGTTTTGCATATTTCAAGAATTTTATCAAGATTGGAAAGGCACGACTCAAATGAGTCTCCAAATACTGAAAAATCATCCATGAATACTTCCATGGAGGTTTCAAGCATATCTTGAAAAATAACAATCATGCATCTTTGAAATGTTGCTGGTGCGTTACAAAGACCAAAAGGCATACGCCTATAAGCATATGTGCCGAACGGACACGTGAATGTGGTTTTTTCTTGATCAGCTGGATCAATTGGAATTTGAAAGTAACCGGAAAATCCATCGATAAAGCAAAATTATTTGTTCCCCGCAAGTCTTTCCAACATTTAATCCATGAACGGTAATGGAAAATGATCTTTTCTGGTGGCATCATTTAATTTTCTATAATCAATGCATACCCGCCAACCAGTGATAGTTCTTGTAGGAACAAGTTCATTACGTTCATTAGTTACGACAGTTGTTCCTCCTTTCTTAGGAACACAGTGAACAGGACTCACCCATGAGCTATCCTCAATAGGATAAATAATTCCAGCGTCAAGAAGTTTGATTATTTCTTTCTTAACTACTTCCTTCATATTTGGATTGAGTCTTCGTTGTCTTTGAACAACTGGTTTAGAATCAGTTTCAAGATTTATTTTATGTTTGCAAAAGTTTGGACTTATTCCAGGAATATCAGAAGTTTTCCAAGCAAAAGCTTCTTTATGCTTTTTGAGTATAGAAACTAGTCGTTCTTTTTCATCAGGTTTAAGTTTTGAAGATATGACAACTGGAAGAAGAGAATTCTCTTCCAAAAATGCATATTCCAAATGATCAGGAAGAGGTTTCAAAACTAGATCTACTGGCGGTTCTTCAATTGAGGTTGAAATTCTCATATCATTATTGAATTCTAACTCTTCAAAGTTAGTATTTTCTTCCTCCGAAATTTTTTCGGTGTCAATCTGCATAAATTCAACAAATTCTCTATCGAGATCTTCATCATTGATTTGTCCAGATGTTTTATGAGTCTTAATTCTTTCATCAAGCAACTCATCAAATTTTTCTTCTGTTATATCATCGATAACATCAATGCTATAACAAGTGTCATCATTAGCATGAGAATACTTCATTGCTTGATTAATTGAAAAAGAAATTCTTTCATCCCCAACTCTAAGGTTGAGTTCTTTGTTTTTTACTCGAATGATAGCATCTGCAGTATTTAGGAAAGGTCTTCCTAGAATTAATGGAACTTTGCTATCTTCTTCCATCTCAAGGATCACAAAATCAATAGGAAAAACAAATTTTCCAACTTGAACAAGCATATTTTCAGCTACTCCAACAAGATACTGGATAGTATGGTTGGCTAATCATATACTCATTCTTGTTGGTTTCAATGTTTTGATTGAAAGTTTCGCATACAACGAGTATGGCATAAGATTGATACTTGCACCAAGATCGGCTAAAGCATCACAAGTGATTGAATTTCCCAAGGTACATGGAATAAGAAAACTTCCTGGATCACCGAGTTTCTTTGGTAATTTATTTTCAATTATTGCAGAACAATCTTCATTTAAGAAAGTAGCGGAAATGTTTTCCATTTTGCTTTTATTATTAACAAGTTCTTTCAAAAACTTCCCGTAATTGGGCATTCCAGCTAGAACATCAACAAGAGGAACGTTGATTCTAACTTCTTTTAGTAAATCAATGAACTTTCCATATTGTTCTTCCATTTTTTCCTTCCTCAAACGTTGAGGGTATGGAATTCTTGGTTTATATGGTTTGAGTGTTGGAGTAGGTTTATCAACTGGTGTAGAAACTGGTTCATTTTCTTTAGATTCCTCTTCTACTTCATCCCCATTATTATTTTGGACAACAGGAGTTGTTTGGGTTGGGCTGGGTGGTGGATCATAAGATAGACCACTACGAGTATATATAGCATTCACATGCTCATTTCTTGTTTGAGGTGGACGATAATTTCTAGATGATGATGGTTTTGGATTGGTTTGAGTATTACATGGCAAGGTACCGGATGGTCTTGCAGCGAGTTGATCAGAAAGACGACCAAATTAGGTCACAAGATCTTGGATAGAAGCTTGATGATTCTTTTGACCTTGTTCAACCTTGCTTTTAAGCATAAAGAATTGATTTTTCATGAATTCGTTCATTTGTTTTTGAGCATGCACAAATTCACGCATGGTTTTTTTGAATTCAGATTCTTCGTTTTTTGTTTCACGAGAACGATTTTCATCATGAAAAGATATTTGACGGTTTTCATCACGAGTTTGGGAACGATTATCATCCTGGTATGTGTTAAATTACACATACCTTTTACCTATTTAAACAGACCAAATAGACCAAAAACCGACCGAATATGCCAAATATATGTTGTTTTTGTGTTTGTAAATATGCAGGTACGGATATCTAAAAAAAATGGATAAAAATCAAGAAAAAGACAAAGACGAGCACGGGAAATGGAAAAGAGCTCAAAAGACGGGACCCGGGAAGAAATTCACAAGTTTGGTCGAGTTATTGTGCAAAAATCCCGAAGAGCCCTTGGATTATTGTTAGTTGGAAAAATTGGTCCTCGGATGAACTTTGAAAAAATTAGCAAGGTTGGTCCCTTCAATTTCATATATTACAAATATGGTCCTTGTGTTTTAAACTAAAATCACTATCCCCTAAACAAACAACCGAATCCACAAAAATATTGAACCAACCCAATCCCGCTAAAACCCACCTTAAACACCACAGCCAAAATCTAAATAAAACCGACCCAAGCAAAATCTAAAAACCATAGCCCATTTCACTTAAGCCCCAACCCAAACAAACACCTTAACAACCCACATCGGCCCACAAAGAAAAAATTATCACCGGCCCATCCACCTAAACAATACCCGACCCAACACCTAAAAAACAAACCGACCCAACTTTGAATAAAACTAATACCGGGCAAACAGGCTTGGTCAAATCCCTCTTTGGTTGGTCAAAATCCCAATCAACACCAAATCCTAAGAACCCTAATTCGCCTTTATCTTCTTCCACCCCTAATCCCCCGCCCGCTAATCTTCCTATCACCACCTCACCACTACCATCCAAAACAATCACATGGGTGTGTCTTGGTCCCCCCCCCTCCACGATGGCAATCCGAGGACAAAGAGTATCATCCAACGTTCGAGATTTAAAGAAGTGGTCACCAAGAATTCATCCAAGGGTCGACAAGAGCACAAGGGAACACTCTCACGAAGAAAACACAATGAGCTGCTAGGGTTTTTTATTTAGTAGTATAAATAGCAGCCGATTAGTTTTTTTTTTCCTTTGTCCCTCTTTTCATGTTTTTAGAAAAGATTAGACCATTTTAATTGAGGATTTATTTAGCTTTTTTTTAAAGGTACTTTGTAATTTTTTAGTTGTAATTGATTCTTGTTTTAATTTAAGTCGAATTTTTTTTTTTCTGCTTATCTTTGCGTATCTGTTTTTTTTTATTTCTGCGTATTCAGTAATATGTTGTGTTTTGAGTTTATGATTCTAAGTTATGATTTGGATTATTAATTTAGTTTAAGTGTTGCATTCGTTTATTTTTTTTTTTTTTATTTTTTTTTTTGTTTGTTCTTGGTCAACTATGGTCTACTGCTGATGTTACTGCTTCGATTCTGCTTATTTCATTATTGTTATTGCTTATGCTGATAAGGTAGTTGGTTGTTCTTAGTTTAAGCTTGAGAAATCATTTTTAGTTATGTTGGTAAATTATTTTAGTACTTGCTGTTTCTTGCGTTTAGGTTCACTTTATGACTCATGTTATATTTTCGTTGTAGTCGCAGACATTTAGATGATAAGAATGATCTTAGTTTTCTTTTGTTATTTGTTGAGTTTTTATGCTTGTTAAAATATTTTGGTTTGATCAATTGCTGATGAAGTCTGCACAACTAACATAGCAGATTTGCTAAATTTTTTTTATTGTCCTTTAACAGTCATTTTAATCCATATTTAGTGTAGTTAAAATTGGAGTAGTGGGTAAAGTTCTTTTAAGCCTAAATTAGATTTGGTGATATCTTTTAGATAATTAGTTTATTAATATGATTATGTTTGTTGAATTAGTTGTTTTTATTAGCCTAATTGATATGCGTAGCGAGTAGCTTATTAGTGTTTGCTAAGTGATATGAATTTGTGATTTAAGTGTGGATTAATAAAAAAAGGATTGTGATTAATAATTAGTCAAATTGTTTAGATTTGTGATTTTATTATTTGAAGGGCAAAAGCCGGAAAATAATCAAATTACACATCTAGTAATTATTTTCTTTTTAAAGGATTATTTGCAAAATAAACCAACGTTGTGAGGAAATAATCTTGTTCAAGGAAAATAATTCGTCATCAAACCTTATTCCACACTTAATGAACTTGTCACGTCACTTAGCAAACGTATTTCCCATATATATCTTTTAAATCATTTTTAGAATTACCTAGTTGCCTCTATTACTTAGTAAATTTGTTAGTTTACTATTAGTACAATTAGTTTTAGATTATTTATTTGCTACTAGTTTTTAGATTAGATTGCTTTTAGGATTATTTGTGCTTTACGTACTTGTTTTATATGCTTTATTATTGTGTTTTTTTTTTTTAGTTTATGTTTGCTATCGTAGTTATAAACTCCAAAATTCTCACTTTTATTCACATTCACTACACGAATCACGTTCCGGGAACACAAATTCCATTCGATCTTCGTCGGGACAACGAACCTGGGCTTTGCATATTTCCGGTGCAATTCTTCCTTGATCTATAATTGTCTGAATCAATTTTTGGCGCCGCTGCCGGGGAAGGTTGAAGTGAGTGCGTGATTCCGTTTATCGATTCGTGTTTTGAAGATCCTTCCTCGTGAAGTTTCGTATATATCTTGTGAATATTTTTTATCCAAAAATCCAAAAAAATTGAAAAACTTTGAAAAACCCAAAAAGATTTTCTTTTCAAAAATTATTTTTCTTTTTCTTTTAAATGTTTCAAAATTTAAAACCCAAAAAATAATCTTCGTCTCCTCTTATATGTTTGATTCTTATTTCTTTACCCTCTCATACCGTTTAATTCTTATCTTCTTATCCTCTTAACCGTTTAATTCTATCTTCTTCACCCTCTATTCGTTTAATTCTTTTTATCCATGTCTTCATCTTACCAATATGGTTGTCAATACTGTGGGGGTCCTCCAAATGGTGGAAACTGCCCCGGTTGTAACATTATGGATTCAGGAAACGGGTTTGTCTATAACCAAAATCCATGTTTCTATAATGAAACACCCGACCTCTTCAACCAGCCCCCACAGCAGCAGATGGAGACATACTTGTGTGAATTTTGTGGAGGTTGTCCTCATCCGGAATTTGATTGTCGAACGGGTGACATGCTTGTCTATGAGCAGAACCCTTATAACAATCAGACATCATCCGGATTTGACACATCTTCATATTATACATCAAGTTCTCCACAACAGTATTATTCTTGTGAATATTGTGGAGGTCCACATCCAAGTTTTGATTGTCAAGCAAGGAATACGTTTGTCAATGAACAAGTTCCTTGTAATCAGATCTTCGGGTATGACCATTATCCACATAATTCATCAAATCAATCACAGCAACAATATTGTTGTGAATACTGTGGAGGTCCTCACTTTGGCTCTGATTGTCAAACAAGTAACCAGTTTGTCTATGAACATGGTCCTTGTGACAATTACGACTATTCTTATAATAACTCACCTCCACAGTACCCATCATCTCAAACACTCAATCAAGAACTTCTCCATGAACTATTGGAGTCAGCAAAGAAATATAACCATGAACTTATAGAGTTAACAAAGAGCCATAAGGCTTTGGTTAATAAACAACTCCCACAAGAAGAAACTCATCAGATAACTTATGGAGAATTTTTAGCTGAAAGACAAATAGCTCAAATAAGTTCTAATTATCGTCAAACTTTCATTTACGACGACGATGACGATGATGAGGATTCTATGTGGGGAGTTTGTGAAAATTCGTCAGAAATCACTCCCGTCTTTCCTACCAAAGAACCCGAGGACTCTCTAAAAATGGGGGACGAGCATTTCGACACTATTCCGGCAACGGAATCAGACAATGTTGAGAACCTCGTCCCAATCCCAAGTGAGTCCGAGGAAATATTTGACGGTGATTGTGATTTGCAATCTTGTAGAGATTCTCTCGACGTTTCCAAGGTTACTTCCGGAATTTTCTCTAACCCCCTCTTTGAATATAGTGACGAGTACACTTTTTGTGCCGTTAATCCTCTTTTTGATGGGGTGTTAGAGGACGTTGAGGGCGAGGAGGATCTTCTTTCTAATCTTGATGAGCCCATACCGGAACTCACAGATTCTCCTCGTATTCTCGAATCTCTTCATGAGGAGTTCTCAGAAGAACTCACTCATATCATACCTCCGCCGGAGTATGATTACTTTGCTATTGATGAAGATCCTGACCCGGGGGGAGATGTACTCTATCATGAGAGTTTACTTGTCGATGATATCCTCCCGACCCTCCCGCCCGAGGTCTTTGTTGATTATAACCATAAAAGCTTCAATGTTGAGATTCAAGATCAGAAAAATGGTAATCTTAAGGAGGAAGAATGGATTCCCATTCTGATTATGATCTTTCTTCCTTTCTTCACCTACCCGGTGACTTCTCCTATCTTTCACTCCCTCGGGAGTGAAGACACCATCTTTGACCCTGGCATCCCTTCTTTTCAGCCATGGGTATCTCATCGGAGTGGAACTTTCGTATGCTTCAATGTTTATCCAAACATCTTGAATGAAAGTCCGATGGAGATTTTCTCTTCCACTTGCTCCCCCAAGGACAAATGAATTCGGGCTAGTCTAAGCTTTCTGACTCGATAAAAAACAAGCGCTTCGTGGGAGGCACCCCATGCTTATCCATCTATCTTCTTTCTATTTTCTCTCTAATAAGTGTTGTGAGGAGGGCTACCTCTTCCATTTGTTGTGTTTCGTGGTTGTTTGTGTATGTCCAGGTTTGCCCGATTGATGAAGACTCTCGTGCTCGTGGTCTGCTTCTCTCCACTCGAGTTTCATCATTCGTTGCTCATCCGATATCCTTAATCTTATTGTTTTACGTTTATCTTTGGCATAATTCATAAACGGCCTTAGATTTATGTAGGAGAACCCTTACCTTTAAGACATTGAGGACAATGTCTCGTTTTAGTCTGGGGGGGGGGGGGGGTAATCTTTCGATTTGATTTTTGCCTTGCATTTTTGCCGTTTTCTCTCGCAACCCCGTTTTTCCTCAAAATTTGAAAAAAAAAATCCAAAAAAATGAGAAAAATTTTAAAATTTTTTTTGCAAAAATATAATAAATTTTGACATTTTGTTGACTTTCCGCTGGTGAGAGTAGGAATAAAATTCTGACTTGACCGGGCGTGTTGAGCCCTAGCTTGTCCCCTTAACCATTTATAATCTATAAGCTCGTGCTAGTCTTTTACACAAGGAGCTAGAAAACGCGAATTCTTTTTAAGAATTTGCAAGTTCCCGTATTTGACTTTATATATGCATGGCTTGATTATTTGGCTAAGCATTCGCGGATCTTATTATTTAAGATTTTAAATTTGCGAAGAACGAGAAATGATAGAGTTGTTTATAAGTTAGATTGCTAAACGTGGAGTAGTTGGATCTCTTTAGAGCTCATCAAAGTTATTTGTGGCTTTTTGTTCCCATAAGCTTGTTTCACTCAAAAATAGTAATTTAGGAATAATTAAAGCTATTTTAGTTTTGGTGATAATTAGTTTTTATTTCTTCCTTAGAGAATCCTTGCTTATGGAAGTTGGGTACACATCAAGGTACTGCCAGTGTTACGGTGTAATAGACTATTCCATCTTGCCGGCTCGCAACCGATGTTGGGATTGTTATAAAAGCCGTAGGACTTGGGGTTTGGCAATTAATTAATATGAAAATGTATAATAATAATCCAAAGCCATAAAAAGTTTTCTACATCTTGCCGGTTCGCAGCCGATGTTGTAGACTTCTAATAAAGGCAGAGGAAAAATTCCAAGGTCATAATAGACTATCACATCTTGCCGGTTCGCAGCCGATGTTGTGTGATTGTTATAAAGGGCCAAGGACTAAATACGTTAATGTGCTTAATAATGTTAAAAATGCCAAACTTCGACTCCGGGGGTGTCCTAATAAAGGCTTCCGTCTCTGGACTCGTAGATGAGTTGTTTCGGTCGCAAATAAAAGGGATATTCTCAAAATCGTGTTAAATCAGAGACCTTGATGTGGACCTCATTTTTGTATGCAACGGTTTTCGAGGGAAGGTTTGGAAACTACTTAG
Organism: Artemisia tridentata subsp. tridentata; assembly: GCA_021014915.2. Lineage (NCBI taxonomy): Eukaryota > Viridiplantae > Streptophyta > Magnoliopsida > Asterales > Asteraceae > Artemisia > Artemisia tridentata. The sequence goes on along the minus strand of CP139501.1, from coordinate 7,946,397 downwards.
CGTCTAAATTAGATATCTTTATCGGAATAAAAATTATCGAAACGAGAATTTGAAGAAATTCATTTCTCACCAAAAATAAAATAAATAGAGGAAAATAGGAATTTGGGAACAAAGAGTCCACAATTAGCTTTTATGAGTAGTGTTGGCAATCTAACTTGTAAATGACAATGATTTCGTTTTTGAGCTTAGTTTGGGGCTTGTGAAAAATCAGGGACGATGAATTTTATCCGTATGGTCACTTCTTTATGAGTCGTGTTTCCTGCTCGATGACCCTAAAAGTTATCGTGAGATAATGATTGTCAACAAAGCCGTCACATGATTATATGAAAAATACAAAAATAGAATAAAAGGAAAATCGGGGAGTTTTTAGAACTTAAGATTTCTTAATCTCTTTTGAAAATTTTGCTACTTCTCAAAGTTAGTAAAAAGAGATTGGAAATTTTTGGTTTTAAAAACGTGTTTTTATAACATTGCGTGAGGACACAGCAATATCTTAGTCTGGGGGAATTTTGGTATGTGTTAAATTACACATACCTTTTACCTATTTAAACAGACCAAATAGACCAAAAACCGACCGAATATGCCAAATATATGTTGTTTTTGTGTTTGTGAATATGCAGGTACGGATATCTAAAAAAAATGGATAAAAATCAAGAAAAAGACAAAGACGAGCACGGGAAATGGAAAAGAGCTCAAAAGACGGGACCCGGGAAGAAATTTACAAGTTTGGTCGAGTTATTGTGCAAAAATCCCGAAGAGCCCTTGGATTATTGTTAGTTGGAAAAATTGGTCCTCGGATGAACTTTGAAAAAATTGGCAAGGTTGGTCCCTTCAATTTCATATATTACAAATATGGTCCTTGTGTTTTAAACTAAAATCACTATCCCCTAAACAAACAACCGAATCCACAAAAATATTGAACCAACCCAATCCCGCTAAAACCCACCTTAAACACCACAGCCAAAATCTAAATAAAACCGACCCAAGCAAAATCTAAAAACCATAGCCCATTTCACTTAAGCCTCAACCCAAACAAACACCTTAACAACCCACATCAGCCCACAAAGAAAAAATTATCACCGGCCCATCCACCTAAACAATACCCGACCCAACACCTAAAAAACAAACCGACCCAACTTTGAATAAAACTAATACCGGGCAAACAGGCTTGGTCAAATCCCTCTTTGGTTGGTCAAAATCCCAATCAACACCAAATCCTAAGAACCCTAATTCGCCTTTATCTTCTTCCACCCCTAATCCCCCGCCCGCTAATCTTCCTATCACCACCTCACCACTACCATCCAAAACAATCACATGGGTGTGTCTTGGTCCCCCCCCCTCCACGATGGCAATCCGAGGACAAAGAGTATCATCCAACGTTCGAGATTTAAAGAAGTGGTCACCAAGAATTCATCCAAGGGTCGACAAGAGCACAAGGGAACACTCTCACGAAGAAAACACAATGAGCTGCTAGGGTTTTTTATTTAGTAGTATAAATAGCAGCCGATTAGTTTTTTTTTTCCTTTGTCCCTCTTTTCATGTTTTTAGAAAAGATTAGACCATTTTAATTGAGGATTTATTTAGCTTTTTTTTAAAGGTACTTTGTAATTTTTTAGTTGTAATTGATTCTTGTTTTAATTTAAGTCGAATTTTTTTTTTCTGCTTATCTTTGCGTATCTGTTTTTTTTTATTTCTGCGTATTCAGTAATATGTTGTGTTTTGAGTTTATGATTCTAAGTTATGATTTGGATTATTAATTTAGTTTAAGTGTTGCATTCGTTTATTTTTTTTTTTTTTATTTTTTTTTGTTTGTTCTTGGTCAACTATGGTCTACTGCTGATGTTACTGCTTCGATTCTGCTTATTTCATTATTGTTATTGCTTATGCTGATAAGGTAGTTGGTTGTTCTTAGTTTAAGCTTGAGAAATCATTTTTAGTTATGTTGGTAAATTATTTTAGTACTTGCTGTTTCTTGCGTTTAGGTTCACTTTATGACTCATGTTATATTTTCGTTGTAGTCGCAGACATTTAGATGATAAGAATGATCTTAGTTTTCTTTTGTTATTTGTTGAGTTTTTATGCTTGTTAAAATATTTTGGTTTGATCAATTGCTGATGAAGTCTGCACAACTAACATAGCAGATTTGCTAAATTTTTTTTATTGTCCTTTAACAGTCATTTTAATCCATATTTAGTGTAGTTAAAATTGGAGTAGTGGGTAAAGTTCTTTTAAGCCTAAATTAGATTTGGTCATATCTGCTAGATAATTAGTTTATTAATATGATTATGTTTGTTGAATTATTTGTTTTTATTAGCCTAATTGATATGCGTAGCGAGTAGCTTATTAGTGTTTGCTAAGTGATATGAATTTGTGATTTAAGTGTGGATTAATAAAAAAAGGATTGTGATTAATAATTAGTCAAATTGTTTAGATTTGTGATTTTATTATTTGAAGGGCAAAAGCCGGAAAATAATCAAATTACACATCTAGTAATTATTTTCTTTTTAAAGGATTATTTGCAAAATAAACCAACGTTGTGAGGAAATAATCTTGTTTAAGGAAAATAATTCGTCATCAAACCTTATTCCACACTTAATGAACTTGTCACGTCACTTAGCAAACGTATTTCCCATATATATCTTTTAAATCATTTTTAGAATTACCTAGTTGCCTCTATTACTTAGTAAATTTGTTAGTTTACTATTAGTACAATTAGTTTTAGATTATTTATTTGCTACTAGTTTTTAGATTAGATTGCTTTTAGGATTATTTGTGCTTTACGTACTTGTTTTATATGCTTTATTATTGTGTTTTTTTTTTTTAGTTTATGTTTGCTATCGTAGTTATAAACTCCAAAATTCTCACTTTTATTCACATTCACTACACGAATCACGTTCCGGGAACACAAATTCCATTCGATCTTCGTCGGGACAACGAACCTGGGCTTTGCATATTTCCGGTGCAATTCTTCCTTGATCTATAATTGTCTGAATCACATCCCTTGGTGGACGATCTTGCCAATCTCGAGAATTTCTACCGTAGTAGTTTCCACGATATCCTCCTCCTCGATATCCTCCAGAAACATAATTAGCTTCTGCTTCGGGACCTCCCATGGGTTTATCATCACACTCGGATGAGGAGTGATTTTCACCACAATGAGTACATCCCTCACGAATTTCTTTAATTTCTTTTTGGATACTTTCGAATTTGGAATCAATTTTAGAGGTAAAATCTTTCATCATATCCAAGATTTTGGAATTTTCATTTGTTGCTTCCGCAAATGCAATCGTTTTTCGTTGAGGTTTAGTTTTGGCATCTTTAGACCAATCAAGCTTAAGGAGTACACGGTCTTCTAGTAAATTGTAAGCTTCATTAGGAGTCTTATAAAGGAAAATTCCTCCGGCATCAAGTATGCCTTGAGTTGCGTCATCTAGACCATGGTAAAAGATTTGGATAATATTACCACGAGACAATCCATGCCCATGACAACTACGGAGCATGTTTTTCATTCGAAGCCAAGCTTCAACAATATTTTCTCCTTCTTTTTGAGTAAAACTACGAATTTCACCTAAGAGTCGATCAAACATGGCTGGTGGAAAGAAACGTCCAACAAACGCTCTTCTCATTTGGTCCCAAGTTGTAATCACTCCGGGGCTTAATTCATTATACCAAATTTTCGCTTCTCCGGTGAGAGACGATGGAAAAAGTTTAAGTCGGATTGAATTTGGATCGGTAGTTCCATAACGAAACATGTCACAAATTTCAAGGAAATCGGCAATATGTTTATGTGGATCAGATTTAACTCTACCATCAAATTGGTTGTCTTTAATCATAGAGAGATGATGACCTTTGATAGTAAAATTTTCTCCTAGATTCACGGGAATAATTGCGGCTTCGGGCGTAGGAGCTACTACCCTATTGGTACCCTACATGGGTTGATCGTCAGCCATTGGAAATGGTATTTCTTGAAAAAGATTAACGATTGGATGAATTTCGAAAAGGTTTTCAAATGGTGGATTTTTGGTTCTTGGTTTTCTTTGATCGGGTGGAATAAATGGAGTTTTCTTTTTACGAAATAAACGTTCGGGATTAGACAATGGTGAACTTAATTCTTCGTTAGAAGAACGAGTGGTCATAAACGAGAAAAACGAGCCTATCGAAAAGGATTTAAAAACTAAATTTTTTTTATATGGTCAGGCCGGCGGTATGGAATTACTGGCCGACGGTTTGGTCGAATTCGAAAAGAAAATTTTAGACAGAAAGATTATATCGCCCGGTTTTGATTTATACCGGCGGTTTTGGACTTAGAAAAAAATTTTATATTTTTTTTTACGTGATACCGGCGGTTTGGATTTTTTAGCCGACGGTTTGGTCGAACAGTAAGATTATACCGCCCGGTTTTGATTTATACCGGCGGTATAGGAGAAAAATTTGGAAAGAATTTTTTTTTTTTTTTTTTTTTTTTAGAGAAAACCTAAAGAATACGCTAAAGAGCAACAATACTAGTAAGATTAAAACTAATGAATTATAAGCAAAAACTCACTCAAACGAGATTCAAATCCCCGGCAACGGCGCCAAAAACTTGATGTGTTTCAAGGGATAACACCCGTTAGGAGTCCAAGTTATAAAAATTTTAACACGATTTACCAATAATTCAAACGAAACACATACGAGCAAGTATACTCGTCCGTATGTAGTAAGAGATAATTGAGGTAAGCCGAGGTCGTTCACTAGGATTTGTTTTGTTTGTGCGATGTGAATTTTTGTAAATAAATAGCAATCCAACTAAGCAATTCTAATTAGCAAGCAAATAAAGATGATGAAAATTCAATAATTAAAAGACTACACTTGCCTAGACTAGTTTGCACAATTCCTTTGACATGATTATGACATTGGTTCCATTTAATTATGATCAACAAATTAGATGGTGTTCTAATTCGATTAGTGGTGTACTAACTATATTGTTTCAAATACTTTCAATCCTCGTCAAGATTTATGGATTATAAAAACAATATTTAAGAATTGATCAATCCAAGATTAACACAACTCAATTACCCGATTCACTTTCGTTTCACAAATAATTGACAACCACACTATTTAGCTTTCCAAGTTAAATTAAGTTTCTTATGAAATGGTCAATACATAAGGTAAAGCTCTCGTAGACAAAGGTTTACAACTAACTTACTAACAATGTCTTTTTCAACCCAATACATCATTAGAAATTACCCAAACTTAATAACTCTTTGGTGGAGAAAACTTAAGATAGCACAACTCGTTCTTAGTGTAACTTTTCTTTTGTGTTAGAACCAATAAGTCATAATCAATCAAATGAATAATCAATCAAACATCATCCAGGCAAGCGCATAAGGCACTTAGCCACTCATGGTAAACAAAGTAATAACCATAAGAAATTGATCAATAGTAAACATGATTGAATAGTCTTACAAAATGTTGTAATGATGATTACAAGTAATGAAGAACACTTGTGAAATGATCAAAAATGATCCTTGCGTAATTGAAGTTATGATTGGTAAGAGTTTTAGTCTCCTTTTCCTGCGTTTTCCTCCTCTTTGTCGCCCCAAATGTAAGAGAAAATAGTGACAGAATTTTGTTGTAGTTTATTGTATCTTGATTGTCTTCTCTCTCTATGTTTTTCTTATCCTTATGTAGGGAGATTAATCTTTGCCAACAAGAAAACAACTTGGGCTCCAAGTGTCATAATGATGCAGGAACTTTAGTGATTAGAAGTAAATGATTGGCCTTGGTGATAATGGTGCTTAAAGTGAAGAGTTAATGCAACTCTTCATGTCAATTTTTCTGCATACCTCAGGTATGAAAATGTAGACCCTGGGTATGGGTGACAGTGACGGCTATACCTCAGGCATGAATTCTTATACCTCAGGCATGAGCTCCCCTTCTTTAAACCTTGGGTCTAGAAACTTAAATCTTGGGTTTTGACCAAGTCTTGCACATAACTTTCAACTCAGAGCTAGCATATAATTCACACTTGTAACACACTTCTTGGCACTTATTCTTGACTTCATTTCCACATCTTTCTCTTGAACTTGAACATAATCATAGCATGAATCTTTTTCTTGAACAGAAAACTTCACTTCGCGCATATTTACTTGATTTTGTCGACTTTTCTTCATCTTTTTCTCTATTTCCTTCGACATAGTTGTACCTGAACCTAAACACATCTTTTGCACCTTTTAAGCGTAAAATGTTCATAAATACAACCAAATAACATGCGTAATCATAGGAATAACGCTATAAAAACATGTTCAAAATGAGCGTTATCAATAGTTTTACGTCTTTTTAATTTTATTATGAAAATCTTTGTTTACTTTTTAAAGTTTCGATTCGATCTTATGTGAATTCAACTCTTGAGCAATATGAACAAATGTAAGTAAACAATGCAAGTAAAGTAAATGAAATGAAATGAAAGATAGGGATGGAAAGATCAAACCACAACACACGGATTTATAGTGGTTCGGCTACAAGGACACCTTCCTTGCCCTACTCCACTCCTCGAGTCACCTACTCGAGAGTTCTCTTCACTATGTCAACAAACTCCCTTGTGGCGGAGAAAACCTTACACAACTTTAGCTTACACCAATTTAACGACACAAAGCTAGATGTCGAGTTCTAATCGTAGCTAGAACCAATCTCACAACTTCTACACAACTTCTTCACAACTTATTCACAACTTCTTCACACCGGCTTCACAACTTCTTAACGACTTCTTCACGACGGCTTCACAACTTCTACACGACGGCTTCACAACTTCTACACAACGGCTTCACAACTTCTACACTACTTCTTTACAACACAACTACTTACTTACACTTTGATCTACTTATCACAACTACACAACACCCTATCAAACACTTTACACAACTACAAGATTATATGAATTAAACTACAATACTTCTTCTCTAGTAGATGAAGGAGTATTATTCTTTTGCACTTGGATGGTGGAAGCTTGGATCACTTAGAAACCAATGCTTAAGAATATATGTTCAAAGTATTTTAGAAAGGATTTAGATAGATAAGAAGAGATTTAGAATAGAAGGTTTGGGGTGCAAAAGGTGAGGAAAAAGTCCAGGAATGAACCAGTATTTATAGGCAAAGCTGGAGGCTAGAGGAGCGGGGCCGGTCCCCTTAAATAGGGGGCCGGTACCCTTAATAATTAAGGGGGCCGCCCCTTATAACCGTTGTCCAGCTTTGTCTTTTTGTGGGGAAGGTTTTTCTAGAACATTTTTGCCATTTTTGGTTGAAAATTTGAATTCATATATTTATAATAGATTAAACATATTTATTTAATACCAAAAATGATTTTCTAAAAGATATAAAATGTTTGTGTCATTTTATAAAAAATCTAGTGATTAAGAAAAAATTCCTTTGATCATATAATGCATTAGGCATTTGTTTATTCATACCTTAAGTGATTGAGTTGTTAAAATAGATATTTACAACTAAATACTTGTTTACGTCATAATCTTTCGTTTAATGATTTTACATTTTGTGATTATCAAAACGTAGAGATATCGAAAAATATTAATAACGCGTTTAGGCATTATTTATATCAACATCATGTACTGTTGTTGGATCATCAAATGTCCTGTAACACCCCCGTTTTCGAAATACGCAGCGGAATACAGGTTTGGGGTGTTACTTGAAGGATCACATTCATGAAGATAGAAAACGACTCGAAAAGAGACGTTTTAAATAAAATTATTATCATTCATTTATTTAAATCAGAGTACATAAGATAGGTCCCAGAGGGAGGTTCGGAAAATACGTTATAAAAGTTACATTATTCGTTTGAATGATAACAACGTGGACACCCTTTTTAGAAGAAAGTCCACAGCCACTCCGTGCCGATAGTCATACTCCTAGTTACCTGAGATAACATGCTTAAAAAGTCAACAATAATATTGAGTGAATCCATAGCGTTTAAAGTTATAATCAGTTTTGAACACAAGCCAAATAAGAGAAATCAGTTATATCACAGTTCGGAATATTGCACTAAACCTCATGACACACAATGCGTTGACACGTTTCAGTCTCACCAACCTAATTAAATGATTAGTGGTTTGCCCATAGGTTAAGGTATCAAATATAGTGCATCTGTCTAACCAGCTACCACACAGATATTCATCTGGTTAGAACAAATGGGTCGTCAGGCCAATAGATCTATTCACAATATTCGCGCTCACCCAGCAGGTGACTAATGGTGCATGATAAGAGGGTCTTTTAATAAATAATATAAATTCTGATAGGTAAACGTTAGCTTAGTGCAATAACAATCAGGAAAATACTTGTGTTCGGTTTAATAGCATGTATCTCCTCATGAGTTTGAAAAACATATAAGGAAAAGTGGGACTACGAACTCACCTAGACAGTCTGGATGGAAAACAAAGTTAAACACAGTTGATAAACGTCTCCGGCACACAACCTGGTTTGGTATGTCAAGTTTTCAGTAACCGTTTCTGAATATATAAGTTTTTATTATTCGTTTCGTATCATTTTCGTTAAATGTTAAATTTGAGACAACATTAAGTTTCTTCAAAAGCTAGAAGATTTTATCTTATTTCTTATCTGTAGGTTTTCGTTCCGTTCGTTCGTTAAATAGATAATTCGTTTGTTCGTTATCGAAGAAAACGTATTTTAGTTTATTACTTGAATCTTATTAATAATAATAATAATAATAATAATAATAATAATAATAATAATAATAATAATAATAATAATAATAATAATAATAATAATAATAATAATAATAATAATAATAATTATTATTATTATTATTATTATTATAATTATTATTATTATTATTATTATTATTATTATTATTATTATTATTATTATTATTATTATTATTATTATAGAAAATGTTACACTTTATCCCCTAGAGTTTCTCATATTGACAACTTATACCCTTGAACTTTTATAAAATGACAAGTTTTACCCCTCAACTTTTGAAAAATTACAATTTTTACCCCTTAACTTTGGTTAAATGATAATTTTTACCCCTGTAGTTTCAAAAAAACATTTTCTACCCCTAAGGTTCAAGTCGACTGCATAATAAATCCTTTTTATAATTCTAGTTAGAGTTTTGGCAGAAAATACCCCTGAGACTTCCGTCGCGTTACACACGACGTCCTTATTTCATAAAAACACGTTATATCCTTAGGAAAAGGGCAAAACTTTTTACGACTCTTTAGTATACGTAATTATCAGTTTATAAAATCAATTTTTACAAAGTTCCAGCTCGTGATTCGAGCTCACGAGCTCAAAATTAATTTATTAAGGGTGCGTTTGTTCGTCAGTTTTGGGCATAAAACAAGCGAAAAGAAAAACCAATATCTTGGCAAATACTTAACCAATTCACTTCGCTCTTTTTCCTATATTTAGATAACTGAGAGATCTTTATTCTTGCAAAAATCTAGAATTTTTAAGGTTCATTTAGTGGTCGAATTTTGTGTTATAAAACAGGGGTCTGCTGTGGACTCGACAGAAACAAAAAGGAAAGAAAACTTTTGGTTTTCAATTTTTAATCTTACGAACTAGGGACCTTAGACTCTTTTTAGTATAAATAACATATTTAGATAACTTCTAAGATGTTTTAGGTGCTTTTTCTTTGTAAAAATAATTTAAGAGGGTGTTTGTTTGTTCGAATGAAATGAAAAAGAAAAATTAAGTTTTTAGATTTCAGGGTTTCTAATTTAGTTTCTAGTGTATCACTTAAGTATTTTAAATATGTTTAAGCTTATTGTTATTAGATCTTAGCATCTTTAGAGTTTGTATCAAAAATAACATAAATAAGGTGTGTTTGTTTTAGTTCGACAAAACCAAAAAGAAAAGAAAGAAAAGGAAAACTTCAGGTTTAGTGCTATACTATTATTAGGGATTGTTCATTAGTGTTATTAAGGTTATTTAGAGTATAGAAAATGAAATGAAATGGGTTGGGACTTACCTAGCTATTAGGGATTGAATAGGGAATTTTAGAGGCGTATAGACTTAGAAATGTATCACAAATGCTTCTACCTTCTTCCTTTGGCTTCCTAGGGTATTCTAAGACTTGTATAGAGGCTGTGAAATCAGTAATATGGGTGTATGTAGGCTATAAAGGAAATGTCAAGTGGGTTGTGGGGGTTAGAATGAAGCAGGGGTCGTGTATTTATAGGGAGGGTAAACTAGGGTTTCTAAACCCTTCTAGGGTTTCCTTTGGGGTGTGTGAGGAAGGCAAGGGAGATGTGGCCTCTCATTTGTGGTGCCACATGGTGTGGAGGGGAAAGAGTGGTGTGTCAAGCTCCTAACGATACATGTAAGCCACTTCTAGAAGAGGGAAGGTGTGGCAACATTAGGGTTTGACATATGTATGTCTAGGGTTTAGAAAAGATAGGGTTTTGGTTTGTGTTTTGTTGAATTCGAACAAGACTTAGTGAAAATGAGATAGTTTGGTTCGACTAGGGATTTAGGGGATTGTTCTCTATGCTTAGTCATGTGGTACTCTAGGGTTAGGGTTTAGTTAGGGCTCCTAGGGTTTAGGTATTAATTAGAAATAATTTTGATAGGTTTTCTAGATAATTTTATGTATATCGAACTAGAGAAAATTAAGAGAAAATAATTTAGTGCTTTATGGAGTTGTACTTTAGGCTTAGGGATTTTGTACTAGGGTTTAGAAAATAAGAAAAATATAATTTTAATAATTCCTTCATTTATATAATTTTTATATAATTTTTATTAAAGTTTTAAAGTAATTAAATGGGTTTTTAAGTTTTTGTGCATTATAGGGTTGTACCATAGGTTTAAGGGTTTGTTAAATTATTTTATAAATCTAACAAATTTATTTTAAAAATTAATGTATGAAATTATTACAAAATATGCCTTTTAAAATAGTTATTATTAAAGTTTATATAGGGTTTTTATTAACAGTCGGTTTTTACGCATTAAGGACTTGTACTTTAGTTTAAAGGACTTGTACATATAGATTTTTTGAAAATATTAATTAGGGTTTGTGATTTTATTAAATAAAATAATAGTTTTGTGAAATTAGGGTTTTATCGAAAGTTATAGTGGAATTAGGGTTTTTGTGCTTTAGTGACTTGTACATTACTTAAATAAATTGTATTTTAGTATTTCTAGGGTTTTGTTATTCTCAAATATTGTTATGGTAGTTTAGGGTTTCATAAAAACTCTTATCAGTTAAGAAACGTTCAGTTTTAAACGTACGTTAACGAAATAACGTAAAGTGGTAAATGGGACCTCATAAAGTTTTAGGTCAAAGATGTTTATATAGTTAAATACTAAATCAGTTAAGGTTGGGTTGCGAGCACGTTTATCGAGGATGTGATCTACGTCACATAAGATAATAGTTATAATCAGGTAATAAATAAATAAATAAATATATTTTTTCCTACGTGGAAAAAGGATAAGTACTAGATAATTATATAGGGAAATCTTACAGTGGTTACATTATCTCCCCGTTGAAGGGAATCTTGTCCCGAGATTCAGTCTACATTGGTCGATGAATTAGGAAAAAGATGTGGGTATTTAGCCCGGATTTGATCTTCCCGTTCCCAGGTAAATTCTGGTCCTCTCTTGGAGTTCCATCTAACCTTTACGATGGGAACGCGACTTCGTTTTAGCTGTTTGATTTCTCTATCCATGATCTCCATAGGTTCTTCCACAAAATTGAGCTTGTCATTGAGACGAAGTTCTTTCATAGGAATCACGAGGATTTCATCCGATAGACACTTCTTTAGATTAGAAACATGGAAGATAGGATGTATTTTACTGAGTTCTACAGGAAGTTCGATTCGATAGGCTACTGGACCGATTCTCTCTAGAATCTCAAATGGTCCGATGTACATGGGATTTAACTTTCCTCGCTTTCCAAATCTAACCATGCCTTTCCATGGTGACACTTTTAACATAACTCTATCTCCGACTTCAAATTCCATAGGCTTCCATCTTACATCTGCGTAACTCTTCTGTCTATCTCGGGCCGCTTGCAAATGCTGTCGAATTTGCACGATTTTATCGGTAGTTTCCTGAATTATCTCTGGTCCGGTAAGTTGGAATTCTCCGACTTCCGCCCAGCAGACAGGTGACCGGCACTTTCGTCCATAAAGTGCTTCAAACGGTGCTGCTTTGATACTCGCATGGTAACTATTGTTGTATGAGAATTTTGCCAAAGGCAGATGTCTATCCCATCCTTTACCAAAGTCTATTACACATGCTCTGAGCATATCTTCCAATGTTTGAATAGTTCTTTCGCTCTGACCGTCGGTTTGCGGATGATAAGCCGTGCTCATATCTAAATTAGTACCCAAGGCTTTTTGAAGTTTTTCCCAAAATCGAGACGTGAAACGAGAATCACGATCCGAAATAATGGAAATTGGCACTCCATGTCGTGAGACTATCTCTTTTAGATATAACTGAGCTAAATCCACTACTTCATCAGTCTCCTTGATTGGCAAGAAGTGAGCTGATTTCGTAAGACGATCAACTATGACCCAAATAGTGTCATATCCGCTTGATGTCCTAGGTAATTTGGTGATAAAATCCATAGTTATTCATTCCCATTTCCATTCAGAAATCTCAGGTTGAGTCAATAAGCCGGATGGCTTTTGATGCTCCGCTTTAACTCGTGCACATGTCAAACATTTACTGACATACTCAGCTATGTCAGCTTTCATGTTTGGCCACCAGTAAAGCTTTTTGAGATCCTGGTACATCTTTTCAGATCCTGGATGGATAGAATACTTGGACTTATGTGATTCATGCATAATCACATTTCTCAAATCACCAAAGAGTGGTAACCAGCTTCGGTTCTTTATACAACGAGTCCCATCAGGACGAATTTCAAACGCCTTGTCCATACCCCTCAAATTCTCAGCCTGAACATTTTCTTCCTTCACTGCTTCAGCTTGTGTGTTGAGAATTTGGGATGGCAGTTCCAAATTAATGGTCATTACTAAAGCTCTAACTCGGAGAGGTTTAATTCGTTCCTTCCTGCTTAAAGCATCTGCTACAACATTTGCTTTTCCAGGGTGGTAACGAATTTCACAATCGTAGTCACTTAGTAATTCTAACCATCGGCGCTGTCTCATATTTAATTCTTTATGATCGAGAATATGTTGAAGGCTCTTATGATCTGTGAATACGACGCACTTCGTACCGTACAGATAATGTCTCCAGATTTTAAGAGCAAATACAGCTGCTCCTAGCTCAAGATCATGAGTAGTATAATTCTCCTCATGAGGCTTGAGCTGTCTAGAGGCATAAGCAATCACTTTATTCCCTTGCATTAATACCGCACCTAACCCTTGGTGTGATGCGTTACAATAAACAACGGAATTGTCGTTTCCTTCGGGTAAGGCTAGAATTGGTGCTTCACAAAGCTTTTGCTTTAACAGTTGGAAAGCTTTCTCTTGATCTTCTCCCCAAATGTACTTCTTATTTTTCTGGGTCAATTCCGTTAAAGATTTGGCAATCTTTGAAAATCCCTCAATGAATCTCCGATAATAGCCAGCGAGTCCTAAAAATTGACGCACCTCAGTGGGAGTCGTCGGTGTCGGCCAATTTTTGACTGCTTCTATTTTGGAAGGATCCACGTGAATACCATGACGATCAATCACGTGCCCATGAAACTGCACAGTATGAATCCAAAAATCACATTTGAAAAATTTAGCGTACAGTTGTTCCCTCTTGAGTAGTTCCAAAATAGTCTTTAAATGCTCCGAATGTTCTTCTTCGTTTCGAGAATAGATAAGAATATCATCAATGAACACGATCACGAATTTATCCAGATAAGGTTTACATACACGATTCATGAGATCCATGAATACAGCTGGTGCATTAGTTAACCCAAATGGCATCACTTGAAATTCGTAGTGACCGTATCTCGTTCGAAAAGCTGTTTTAGGAATATCCTCTTCCCTAACACGCAGCTGATGATATCCAGATCTTAGGTCGATTTTCGAGTAGACGCTTGATCCTTGCAATTGGTCGAACAAATCATCGATCCTTGGTAATGGATATCGATTCTTTACCGTAAGTTTATTCAACTCTCGGTAATCAATACACATCCTAAGAGATCCATCCTTTTTCTTGACGAATAGGACAGGTGCTCCCCAAGGTGATGAGCTTGGTCGAATGAATCCTTTATCCAACAACTCCTGCAGTTGATTGGATAATTCCTGCATCTCCGATGGCGCTAAACGGTAGGGTGCTCGTACTACTGGCGCTGCTCCTGGCACCAAGTTAATCTGGAACTCTACTTGACGAACAGGTGGTAGTCCAGGTAACTCCTCAGGAAACACTTCCAGAAAGTCCCATACTACAGGCACATCTTCCAGTCGCTTCTCATTTGTTTCCTTTTCCGTTACATGAGCTAAGAATGCTTGACAACCTCTGTTGATATATTTCATGGTTTTAATGCTGGATATTATGCTTAGTCTGGTTTTACTTTGATCACCACGGATAATCAAAGTCTCACCCTCAAAAGGGATGTGAACCACTTTCTCGTCGCATAAAATCCTTGCACGATAGTTAGATAACCAATCCATACCAACGATTACGTCGAAGCTTCCGAGTTCGATAGGCATAAGGTCGATGTCGAATGGTTGATTTAATAGGGTTAAGGTACAACCTCGGATTATAGAGTTAGTGCCTACTAATTTCCCATTAGCTAGCTCAATTTCATACGTATCGTTTAAGGCAGTGGGAGTGAGTTTAAGTAAAGAAGTGAAAGTAAGAGATATAAAACTTTTATCGGCTCCGGTATCAAATAGTACTTTAGCTAAATGTTGATTGAGAGGAAACGTACCCGTAACTACTTCCGGGTTCTGCTGCATATTACCATCTCCTAGCACATATGCTCTTCCGCGGGCACCATTGTTCGGGTTAGCATTTAGCTTCGAACACTGGTTCCTATAATGCCCTTTCTCACCACATCCGTGGCATGACACGTTTACCGGCTGCAGATTCGCTCCTGTTGCTTTACAGTCTTTAGTCTGATGTCTGATTCTCTGACACTTCGTGCACTTGACAGTGCATGGACCAAAGTGGTGCAACAAGCATCGGTTGCAATACGGCTTCGTTCCGACATAACCACCCCTCTCAGTAGGAGTGGCAGTATAGGCTTTAGCATTTCCTGCCAACAGTTCTGTTGATTATGATACTGGTTACGGTTTTGATGGTAATTGTTTTGATTGTGACGATTGTTGTTGGGACGATTGTCGAAATGACAGGAATTTCTGATATCATCAAACTTTCGTTTGTGATCACTGTTTCCCTGAATAGAATTTTGCTTCATTTCCCGATCCATCAACTTATGGGCTGTGGTCATTGCTTCTTCTAGTGACTGAGGCTTTGAAACAGTAACATTCCCTTCAATGCTTCGAGGTAAGCCTTTAGTATATTTCTCTAACAACTTCTCCTGATTAGGCACAATAGTTGGACATAGGAGAGCAAGCTCCGGAAACCTTCTATTGTAAGCCTTGATATCTGTTCCTTTCACTACTAGCTGGTGGAATTCATCCTCCAACTTCTTGATTTTGGTACGGGACAATACTTTTTCAACATTTTCTTTTTGAGATCATCCCAAGTGAGTTGATGAGCTGCTTCTATCCCCATGGTCCGGGAAGTAGCAGACCACCAAGACAAGGCATCATCTAACAAAGTCCCTGTAGCGAAAGCAACTTTGCAGTCATCAGAACACCCGCTCCTTACAAAGACCACTTCCGTACATTTAAACCAACGAGCTAATTGTGTAGCTCCTTCTGTTCCTTTGAAGAAAGTCGGTTTGCAGTTCATGAAATCTTTGTAAGTGCACTTGCGAGCATTAGCTGACTCACTTTCTCCATTAGGTCGGCTTGAGCTTCCAGTACGAGCCATTTCCGCTGCTTGAGTCTCAAGTGCTGCAGCAACACTGTCTGCAACAAGCTTTCGGATAGCAGCTTGGGACATGGCTGGTTCTGGGGATTTGCGAGACATATTTCTATTAATGCCACAAAGAGAATACATGTTTAGAATTTGCATAGTGACCATTATCAATGGGAAATCCATGAAAATCACAAGGTCACGATATGTCCAAATGTCACACATGTATGCTAATTAACACTAATTCACATAAATCTATATCATAGACAGCAAAACATCATAACCACATATAGCCATAAACAACTTGCTAATTTGTTATACATAACAAAATTAGTACAAGTGTCATATTTATGCCACATGTCCCGTAGCTACGTACAAAAGCTGCCTGATATAAACCATATGCTAGTGCTATGTCTATATCATAGTTCCAAAATTTAGACGTGGTTCAAAAGATAATATATACATATCACACACACACACACCACACACACACACACATATATATATATATATATATATATATATATATATATATATATATATATATCTGACCTACTGACTACTGGGGGTTCCCTTAAGTCAACTATCGAGTTCGGCGATCATGCTGACAAGAACCTGCATGTACTCCTGGTATTGCGTCTGCATCTCGGTCACAGTCATTTCTAAAGCTGCAATTCGGTTATGGGCTGTTGCTAACTCTTCATTCCTCTTAAGCATTTCTTCTATTAACTTCAATTCATTATCATAAATGAAAGGTATTTCTCGTCTGACCTGTTCATAATTATTCTCGGACTCTTCACGGTTTTCATTCACCTTCTGCTGCATAGCCTCCTGATCCGTCATCAAATCTTCTATTCTATACTCGATGCCTTCAATACGTTCTAATGGCAATTCGTCGAGATGCCCCAATGCAGTCTCAATCTGCTCCTCTTGGCGCTCTTGCCGTGTCAGAAGAGTAGAGATGGACGATTGACGTTCCAGCGCTGCTTGGGAACTTTCTCCTATTTCGAAGATTCGCGGTGGAGTGGGAATGTCGGGGGTAGGTGATCGAGGCAGAGCATTATACCTGGCGATAATAGCTCGAACTTCGTCACTTAACTCGTACGGGACGGAGAGAGGAGTGAAACTAGTAGACGACGTAGGATCGGATGATACATAGGTAGGTAACCTATAAGAATAAGGCAACGGCAAGGATGACGTAGGTACAGGAATAGTTCTGATTCTGGCCGTTCTTCTGATTCTCTCTAAGGGTATCTCTATAACCGAAGGAGAATCTGGTTCTACGTCGGCGAAGGTACGAGCTCTCTCTCTGGCCTGAATATATGGATCATCAGGAATAGGCACAACATCAGGCATCAAAGTGTCCTCGGATGGCTCTTCAGAAGGATCCGACTCTGCATCATGCCCGAATGCCGGAGAAATCTCAGGTACCACAGTAACATCTTCAGATGGATCCGAATCCGTTACTCGTCTAGGTACTGCCGTGACGTCAGGTACTATCGCAATATTTTCGTTTTTTGAATCCGACGTAAGAGTAATAGAATGAGGAGGGGAAGTCATGACTCTGTAACCACCAGTAATTATGAATATCCCACTATATAACTAAATAATTAAAAATAAATCATGTATAAATAATGTTTCGGTAGCGTCGTGGCACGGAGGACTTTGGTTAAGTTTTGTGAAAAATTGGTTATAGTTCAATGTTTGAAAACATTTGGTTCTCTATAACCATAAGCTCTGATACCAATCTGTAACACCCCCGTTTTCGAAATACGCAGCGGAATATAGGATTGGGGTGTTACTTCAAGGATCACAGTCATGAAGATAGAAAATGACTCGAAAAGCGACGTTTTAAATAAAATTGTTATCATTCATTTATTTAAATCAGAGTACATAAGATAGGTCCCAGAGGGAGGTTCGGAAAATACGTTATAAAAGTTATATTATTCGTTTGAATGATAACAACGTGGACACCCTTTTTTGAAGAAAGTCCACAGCCACTCCGTGCCGATAGTCATACTCCTAGTTACCTGAGATATCATGCTTAAAAAGTCAACAATAATGTTAAGTGAATCCATAGCGTTTAAAGTTATAATCAGTTTTGAACACAAGCCAAATAAGAGAAATCAGTTATATCACAGTTCAGAATATTGCACTAAACCTCATGACACACAATGCGTTGACACGTTTCAGTCTCACTAACATAATTAAATGATTAGTGGTTTGCCCCCAGGTTAAGGTATCAAATATAGTGCATCTGTCTAACCAGCTACCACACAGATATCCATCTGGTTAGAACAAATGGGTCGTCAGGCCAATAGATCTATTCACAATATTCGCGCTCACCCAGCAGGTGACTAATGGTGCATGATAAAGGGTCTTTTAATAAATAATATAAATTCAGATAGGTAAACGTTAGCTTAGTGCAATAACAATCAGGAAAATACTTGTGTT
Organism: Artemisia tridentata subsp. tridentata; assembly: GCA_021014915.2. Lineage (NCBI taxonomy): Eukaryota > Viridiplantae > Streptophyta > Magnoliopsida > Asterales > Asteraceae > Artemisia > Artemisia tridentata. Next base: position 7,928,046 of record CP139501.1, on the reverse strand, counting down.
CAGTTTAATAGCATGTATCTCCCCACGAGTTTGAAAAACATATAAGGAAAAGTGGGACTACGAACTCACCTGGACAGTCTGGATGGAAAACAAAGTTAAACAAAGTTGATAAACGTCTCCGGCACACAACCTGGTTTGGTATGTCAAGTTTTCAGTAACCGTTTCTGAATATATAAGTTTTTATTATTCATTTCGTAACGTTTTCGGTAAATGTTAAATTTTGAGACAACATAAAGTCTCTTCAAAAGTTATAAGATTTTATCTTATTTCTTATATGTAGGTTTTCGTTCTGTTCGTTCGTTAAATAGATACTTCGTTCGTTCGTTATCAATGAAAACGTATTTTAGTTTATTACTTGAATCTTACTAATAATAATAATAATAATAATAATAATAATAATAATAATAATAATAATAATAATAATTATAGAAAATGTTACACTTTATCCCCTAGAGTTTCACATATTGACAACTTTTACCCTTGAACTTTTGTAAAATGACAAGTTTTACCCTTCAACTTTTGTAAAATTACAATTTTTACCCCTTAACTTTGGTTAAATGATAATTTTTACCCCTGTAGTTTCAAAAATGACATTTTCTACCCTTGAGGTTCAAGTCGACTGCATAATAAATCCTTTTTATAATTCTAGTTAGAGTTTTGGCAGAAAATTCACCTGAGTCTCCCGCCGCGTTACACACGACGTCCTTATTTCATAAAAACACGTTATATCCTTAGGAAAAGGGTAAAACTTTTTACGACTCTTTAGTATACGTAATTATCAGTTTATAAACTCAATTTTTACAAAGTTCCAGTTCGTGATTCGAGCTCACGAGCTCAAAATTAATTTATTAAGGGTGCGTTTGTTCGTCAGTTTTGGGCAGAAAACAAGCGAAAAGAAAAGCCAATATCTTGGCGAATACTTAACCAATTCAGTTTGTTATTTTTCCTATATTTAGATAGCTGAGAGATCTTTATTCTAGCAAAAATCTAGAATTTTTGAGGTTCATTTAGTGGTCGAATTTTGTGTTATAAAACAGGGGTCTGCTGTGGACTCGACAGAAATAAAAAGGAAAGAAAACTTTTGGTTTTCGATTTTTAATCTCACGAACTAGGGACCTTAGACTATTTTTAGTATAAATAACATATTTAGATAACTTCTAAGATGTTTTAGGTGCTTTTGCTTTGTAAACATAATTTAAAAGGGTGTTTGTTTGTTCGAATGAAATGAAAAAGAAAAATTAAGTTTTTAGATTTCAGGGTTTCTAATTTAGTTTCTAGTGTATCACTTAAGTATTTTAAATATGTTTAAGCTTATTGTTATTAGATCTTAGCATCTTTAGAGTTTGTATCAAAAATAACATAAATAAGGGTGTGTTTGTTTTAGTTCGACAAAACCAAAAAGAAAAGAAAGAAAAGGAAAACTTTAGGTTTAGTGTTATACTATTATTAGGGATTGTTCATTAGTGTTATTAAGGTTATTTAGAGTATAGAAAATGAAATGAAATGGGTTGGGGACTTACCTAGCTATTAGGGATTGAATAGGGAATTTTAGAGGCGTATAGACTTAGAAATGTATCACAAATGCTTCTACCTTCTTCCTTTGGCTTCCTAGGGTATTCTAAGACTTGTATAGAGGCTGTGAAATCAGTAATATGGGTGTATGTAGGCTGTAAAGGAAATGTCGAGTGGGTTGTGGGGGTTAGAATGAAGCAGGGGTCGTGTATTTATAGGGAGGGTAAACTAGGGTTTCTAAACCCTTCTAGGGTTTCCTTTGGGGTGTGTGAGGAAGGCAAGGGAGATGTGGCCTCTCATTTGTGGTGCCACATGGTGTGGAGGGGAAAGAGTGGTGTGTCAAGCTCCTAACCATACATGTAAGCCACTTCTAGAAGAGGGAAGGTGTGGCAACATTAGGGTTTGACATATGTATGTCTAGGGTTTAGAAAAGATAGGGTTTTGGTTTGCGTTTTGTTGAATTCGAACAAGACTTAGTGAAAATGAGATAGTTTGGTTCGACTAGGGCTTTAGGGGATTGTTCTCTATGCTTAGTCATGTGGTACTCTAGGGTTAGGGTTTAGTTAGGGCTCCTAGGGTTTAGGTATTAATTAGAAATAATTTTTATAGGTTTTCTAGATAATTTTATATATATCGACCTAGAAAAAATTAAGAGAATATAATTTAGTGCTTTAGGGAGTTGTGCTTTAGGCTTAGGGATGTTGTACTAGGGTTTAGAAAATGTGAAAAATATAATTTTATTAATTTCTTAATTTATATAATTTTTATTAAAGTTTTAAAGTAATTAAATGGGTTTTTAAGTTTTTGTGCATTAGAGGGTTGTACCATAGGTTTAAGGGTTTGTACAATTATTTTATAAATCTAACTAATTTATTTTAAAAATTAATGCTAGAAATTATTACAAAATATGCCTTTTAAAATAGTTATTATTAAAGTTTATATAGGGTTTTTATTAACAGTTAGTTTTTACACATTAAGGACTTGTACTTTAGTTTAAAGGACTTGTACATATAGATTTTTTGAAAATATTAATTAGGGTTTGTGATTTTATTACATAAAATAATAGTTTTGTGAAATTAGGGTTTTATCGGAAGTTATAGTGGAATTAGGGTTTCTATGCTTTAGTATCTTGTACATTACTTAAATAAATTGTATTTTAGTATTTCTAGGGTTTTGTTATTCTCACATGTTGTTATTGTAGTTTAGGGTTTAATAAAAACTCTTATCAGTTAAGAAACGTTCAGTTTTAAACGTACGTTAATGCAATAACGTAAAGTGATAAATGAGACCTCATAAAGTTTTAGATCAAAGATGTTTATATAGTTAAATACTAAATCAGTTAAGGTTGGGTTGCGAGCACATTTATCGAAGATGTGATCTACATCACATAAGATAATAGTTATAATCAGGTAATAAATAAATAAATAATTTTTTTTCTACGTTGAAAAAGGATAAGTACTAGATAATTATATAGGGAAATCTTACAGTGGTTACATGTCCCGACTTTCCGGGATTGCAACAGCTGCCGCAATCAAACTATAAATAACTTTTTGGGTTAATTACAAACAATATTGGTTCAAGTTACTGTTAGCAATTAATTTATATTAATTGAGAAGTGATGGTCATTTGTTAAGTTAGAACATTAAGTGTCATGTGTAATATGTAATATTTAGTTTACAATGTGGGCTAGTAGCATTAGTATTGATAGTAGATCAAGTATATATGTGTAGTGCATATATTAGCCCACATTATAGTCCAAGTAAAGCCCACATATTGTTTAGGTGTTGGCTGTGTTTGCTATATCTTCACACTCCCACCACATATGTTAAGTGAGCAGTAGTGTAGATAAGGTAGGAGTGTGTGTTGCTTTGTATTCTCTCTTCTTTCTTTCTATTCGATCTTTGTTCATCAAAAACCCAATAGCTACATTTTTTTTGTTTCATAAAAAGTGAGCTGCGGTGTTGTTTTTTCTGGGAATCGAATAGAAAAGTTCAAGCATTCGGTTGTGTTTCTTATTGTATTTAAGAGTTGGAAAGGTTACCTGTGATTGTTCATCAATCCAATCTCAGTTTCAAGATTGAGTTTTTTATTGTGTTCAAAGTAAATTTGATCGATCTTAGTGAAAAAGATTAGGTGAGATGTGTTTTTGCATTGGTTATTGAAAAAGAAGAAATATTCTTGTAATAGAATATTAGACAAACGTGGGTGCAAGAACCAAGATCTCAAAAGTAACGTAATTTGAGGAAAAAGTGGCAGAAAGTCAAAAGTGGGGTGTGACTCAGCGTTTTATCGAAATTGCAATCTGCAGTCGAATTATCGGAATTCCAGAAAAGCCATCGAATTATCGGAATTCAGATTTTTTATCGGAATTGGGAGCTAAAAGGTTTTATCGCAATTGGCAGTAAGACATTTTTATCACAATTCATTTCCTACATTTTTATCGGAATTGACCTTGTTCAGAGTTATCGCAATTCGTCTTTTGGCAGAGTCATCCGAGATCCTTGAGCATTTCCGATATCGGACGACACAACCATTTGCGATATCGGACAACAAAGGGGCAATTTGCGATATCGGACAAAGAAGAACTTTTCAGAATTGACATTTTCAGTCCCTGTAGTTTCTAGCAGCCTTAGAGAACTTTCAGAATTGGCAGTTTTGGCCCTCGCACTTCTGTGAAACGATTTCAAAGATAAATAACTTTTAAGGATTTGATTCGAACGTAATTTCGTCAACTCAAAAGTGAACTCGGTATTTTCACCCTTGTATAAGAGTGTAAAATACTTCGACAAACGGATATCTACCCTCTTGTATAAGAGTGTTAGATTTTTATATAAATTACCAATTTATATAAATTAGATATATTTCTATCTAAATTGACATTTTGCCATAATTTGTATAAATTTTGGTCAAATTGAAATTTCTATAGAAATTATCATTTTATCTAAATTGTAATCTACATAACCTTTGTCGAACGTGTAAACTTTTGACTTTGTCTTAATTATACTCTAATCAAATTTTGTAACTTTATTTAAATTTGTTTCGTTTATATAAACTGCAACTTCAACCATCACCAACAAGAAAACAAGACAACCACAACACAAACCAAACTTAACCTTCAACAATCTCAACTCCTACTTCGTTGCAAAGATCCTGTATCCACTTTATCATACCAATCATCATCAATGGCATCTCACCAAGACGATATCACAGCTGCTTTGGCAAATGGTTTTGCTTCGGTATACAGGGCATTAAACATCGAACCACATAACAACAACCAATGGAATTCACCGTACACTGACAATACGCAGTTATATATGGGACAAGAATGTCAAATGGTTGATGTTATCGGGAATCAAATGCAATATGCAGGGTTGTATACGGGAAACCAAGCAGATCCGTTTGTGAATCAGAATGGGGTCAATCAAAATGAGGATTATTGTTTCATGACTTCATCTGAAATCCAAAGGAGTGATATAGGCAGAATTGGTAATGTTCCTGCAATGACGAAGGTAGAAAAGCTCCAGTACATGCTGATGCTAGCCAACAAGGAACATTCGGGAATACCGTTGACTGCTGAGGAATCAGACTTCCTGCTTACAACCAGAATCAATGATAATTCTACAGAAGTCACTGGAGTCTCCGACCCTATGCCTAATCAGCAAGAACCAACATCATGCAGTGATTCTGAAACTCCTCCATCCTATGATACAGAACCACTCCATGAGGTACCACTTTCGTTTGCTCATGAAAAGCCACATTCTGTGCCTCTCGAACCTAATTTCGATACATATGTAGGGGAGAAAGTAAATAGCAATGTTAACTGTGAAACTTCATATATGCATCCTAATGAAGCTCAAGTTGCACAAAATGATGCTAATGATGAGGAAGCTCGCGCTCTATTTGAATCATTACTTCATAATTGTCAGATAGAGATTGAAAAGGTCAAAAAGATCAATCGCGAGGTAAAAGCCGCGAATGAAAAATTGACCACTGAGCTTAAGAGTTATAAGGATAATGCAAGAGCTTATGATTTTAATAACAAACGACAGTCAGAACTTGAGGTTAGTTTAAGAGATTCTGAGTTAAGAGAAAAACGTTTGCAAATCAAGTTTGACACACTAGATGTTAAGTTGAACAACCAAATCAAATCTCTTAACAAGGAAATGTCTGAATTAACCAACCAACTTTCAAAACAAAAATCAACTTATTCTAATCTTGAAAAAGAAAAGAACGGGTTGAATGAAAGGTTTTCAAAATGTGAAAAGGATCTTCTTAAAGAGATAAATGACAAAAAGGAAACCATTGCTAAGTTGGAAAATTTGCTTGTAAAAACGGGTCATTCTGCACAAACAGTTAACTTGTTAATAAACGATCCAAACCCGATTTTACATACAATAAAGAAAGTGGCTATCGGTTTTGAAAACCCTTATTATCTCAAGAAAGCTCAGAAAGAACAGAATGTGTTATATAATGGTAATACTTTAAATGCTTCACGTGATCCTCCGAAGGTTCATGATTCTGATGAAACAATAGAGCTTGCAAAAGAGAGTCGTATTAAAATGAGCCAAAAGCACCCAGACATCAGACCAATTGATTATAATAAGCTAAATATAATGTCTGGAATTCTTGAGGTTCAAAAGGAGTCACCATTGTTTTTTAAACAACCAGTGGCTGTCACAAAAACAAATATTTGCTTCAAAACATTTGTCTAACATCGAACAAATGGCATCTAAAAACACTTATGATACAAGTGCATCTAGACTATATTTGGTTGATCTTAAACAGAGAATTGAAACACTGCAACGTATTGTGGCTTCCAAAACAAACAACCAAAAGTTTGAATGGTTTCCGGGTGTTCAGGATGAACTAAAAAGGATTTTTGAAAGGGAAATTAATCCACATATTGCTGCAATCTATGCGGTTGTTCAAAATGTGGAAAATAATCTTTTGAAAGAGTCAGCAAAATTTGTTAAGGACCACAAATCCTTAGTGAAGGAAGATAATGAATACTTGGAATACATAAAAGTTTTGGAAAAGCAAAATGACTCTCTCTCCTTCGAAGCTCTATCGACCGATATTATGTCCATTATTTACCAAACATATTCTGTTGAGGATGATGAAAGACTTCGGGCTGAGATTTCTCAAATTGTTTCAAAATATGAAAAGGCACTTTTTAAGATTGAAAAGCAAAATGTCACATATTTTAAACAACTTGATACGAAAAAGGAAGAATGCAAGTATGACAAACTGTCGTATGAGCGTTCTTACAAACAAATGAAAGAACAAATTGATCTTTTGAAGTCTCAGCTTGAAAGTCAAAAAGGGAAGGGTGAGGAAACAATGGGTATTGCACCATTAACCCCCTTGCCTAGTGAGAAACAAAAAGGGAAAGCTGTTGTCAAAACAACAACATCGAATGTAATAGCGCCTGGCCTTGATAGGATTAGTCCCACTATTGCGTTTGCCTCTACATCTAACACATCTAGGGCGTTAGACAAATGTGCAAAAGATAATCCAAAAGAGTCTAGGAATGCTGCTACAAATTCAAAGGACAACAAGCTAAATCCAAATGTGTGTGCCCCTAGGAATAGCTCAACGAATGTGACCATAAAAACTGTTAAAGAATCAGTTGATTCAAACGACATGGTCCACAATCAATACCTAGAAAAAGCTAGGAAAAAGGCACAGATTCGAAAAGATGGAATTTTAGGTACAAAACCTACAGTGATGAATTCTACAACATTACAAGGCACTGCTAGTAGTATTAAACCACTACCTAGGATCATTCAACTAAAGACTAGGGATTGGCTTGCATCTAAGAGTAGTTGCAAAAAAAGAAAATGTTAAACATGTAGAATGCAACACTGAGAATTCCTCTTCGAATAGGAAACAAGCTTCAAATGACTGTAGTGACAAAGTTAAGGTTGCTGTTTTAAACAAGAATGTTGAATTTTTCTATCCTACATGTCATAAATGTGTCTTTTCAGCTAATCATGATGCATGTGTTGCTCAATATATCAAGAAAGCAAATTCAAGTGATAAGGCACAATCCACTAAGACACCAAATAGAAACAAACCCGTTGATAAGAAGCAAAAGGCTAAGAAACCTACTAGGTGGATCTCTACAGGACGTAGTTTTTCTCAAAATGAGACTTCCGCTGCATCTGAAAAGAAAACAACTCCTAGATCTTGCCTTAGGTGGATTCCTACGGGAAAAGTTTTTCAAACAGTTGGTCTTAGATGGATTCCCACAGGGAAGATTTTTGATACTTGCACCAAGACAAATGATAGTGACAATCACCCTCAGAGTGATGATTCCTGTACTTCTAACACTATTATTTGTGCAAATTCTTCTTTTGTGGATTCTGTGAATGCAGGTACTCGTGAAATTGTTGAGATTTCATACGCTGAACATGGAAAAGAAGAGCTTTATGCCAACATTTCATTTGGAAATCCTGGTCTTATTCCACTTTTAACTCCACTTTTACTTGTACATACTTAATTATTCTTTGTAAATATATACTTGGCAAATACAATACTGTAAATATAGAAAACTTCAAAAAGCCATAAAAAATATAAAACTCAAAAACCAAAAAAAGAAAAAAAAAATATTCTCACGACATGTCTCTCATCTAATCAATATTATGTACGTACCTAGAAATGTCATTCAACAATGATACGGGCATGTACAGATGCTTGAGCGAGAGTTCATTTAAATGTTTTCAAAACATGTCGTTTCTCAAAATTTCTTTTCAATGGCTTCTGAGAGACTCACTCTAGAACCCGCGCTTAACCCGATGGCTTCTGAGAGACTCACTCTAGAACCCGCGCTTAACCCGATGGCTTCTGAACAACTCAGTTTCGGACCCGAGCTTCAAAGAAAGGAAAGTGCTTAATCAAATCTTTCAAGCACTTATCCTAAAAATTTCAATGGCTTGTAAGTATTTCAGCTTACAACCCGAACTTAAAATAAGGGAAAGTGTTGTGCAAAAACAGTCTCTTTTTCAAACACTTATCCTAAAAACAAATAAAGATATTTCTCCTTCCATATCTTCAAAGATTTTCAAAATCTTCTCTATCTTGAGCACATTTCCTTCAAGAATTTTTAAAAAGATTTCTCAAAATCTTTCATAAAGTGCTCAAGATAACTCCCTCCAAAACACGATAAAACATGATTTATTTCAAGGGGATATAAAATTGAAAATAAAAAATGTTCCAATTTCATGCTCAAATACGTCTATCTCTCCAAAAATCTTTCATTAAATCAGTTGATATGAAAAATATCACTACATGCTATCTTTGAGGGGGAGAAGGCGTGATTTAATGTGATCAAAAGCGAATCTCAATAAGAGCTCTCCAAAAAGACTCAGTGTTAACCCTTGAATTGACGAATAATAAATGTCCGTTATCAAAAAGACTAGTCCGGGACGGGTAATAATTTCAAAATGGTTATCCATTGATGTAAACGTGTCTCGCAAAGGACTTGTCTGAGTAGAATGTACCAATTTGAGAGATGATCTTTTGATATGACCGGGACGGGTAATAATTTCAAGCTAGTCTAACTAGTGATGTAAGCGTGTCTCGCAATGGTCATGTTAATTGAAAATCGATCATTTCAAAATGTGCGAACTCTACCCAACATGTGCAATTCTTTCTTAAATCTCATATGCACATGTGAAGGGGGAGTATTTAAGAAAATGCAAAACTCTCAAAGTGTTAAGTTAAATGTGTTTATTCATAAACACTTTGAGAGATTTTCAAAAGGTTTTATGGCAAGTGATCAACAAACCTAGGATAATCATGGAGTAATAAGGTGATTATGGTTAGGTTATGTCCTATGATCCGCCAGAGCCGGAGGGATCTACCCAAGGACAATTCCAATAGATTAGAATTAGAAGTCCTTAGGTAAGATTAAAAAAGGAGCAAATGAGAAAGGAGAAAGAAGGGGTTGAAGAATTAAAAAGAAAAGTTTAATGAAAGGGTGAAAAGAAATAGCCCTCCATGAAAACTTAGGGCAGAAACCGGGTTAAAACATCTGCTATCGGTACTCACTAAGGTGATACTGATATTGAAGACAAGACGTCATGGACCCAGTGACGCGTTGCACAACCCCTCCCAGCCACTCAGATATCTCTTAAAAGATATTTGTTTCATTTCTCACGGAGATCAATGCATAATCTATCGACCTCTCACTCCGAGATGTGTTGATATTGAAAAAGGTGGCACTCTGCTCCATGCCTCCGACGACTAAAACCAAAACGCACATAATTGAGTCTAGAGACATGAGATTCATCAAAGATCTCTTAGGAACACTTCCTATGCAATACACTTGTGTTCATCAAAAAGGATACAAGTTGTATGAGTCTTAATGAGATCTAAAAGATCTTGCCTTATGTCATGATGGTTACTCGCTTCAAATGGTCTACAGTCGTGGGGTGATCTCCAGCGACTCACTGAATCGTGGGTGCACTTCGGTGTGTCCGTGTAAGCCCTCTCAGGGGTATCCGGTTCAGAACGACCTTGGTTAAGATTAGAGAAAGTTTTCACACTATGCTGATAAGTATCTCGAAATCTGAACCTATAAGCGCTGGATAATTTATTACTAACTGTCTTACGCAGGTACTGAGAAAAGTCTGTCAACCATCATATGTTTCAACATCTACAACGTCAACGTTATGAATACATGAAGATTTTGATCAAGGCAAAGATAAATAAAAAATCGATACTTTGAAGATCATAGAGCATGAAGGAACAATGAATCAAGAATATTATACATCGACACACAAAGTTCTAGACATTGAAGGCAAAAGACCAATCACGGGAGCATCATTGAAATGACCATCCCTTAGGGGGAGATTGTTAGCAATTAATTTATATTAATTGAGAAGTGATGGTCATTTGTTAAGTTAGAACATTAAGTGTCATGTGTAATATGTAATATTTAGTTTACAATGTGGGCTAGTAGCATTAGTATTGATAGTAGCTCAAGTATATATGTGTAGTGCATATATTAGCCCACATTATAGTCCAAGTAAAGCCCACCTATTGTTTAGGTGTTGGCTGTGTTTGCTATATCTTCACACTCCCACCACATATGTTAAGTGAGCAGTAGTGTGGATAAGGTTGGAGTATGTGTTGCTTTGTATTCTCTCTTCTTTCTTTCTCTTTCAATCTAATATACATGATTCCCAGTTTCATCTCATCTCTACTGTCCCAAAATCTTCCTCTCATCTCATCTATCTTTCTTTATCTATCATTCTCTTATTTCCATTCTCTTCTAGTTCCATTCGATCTATACAGTTGGTGGGTATCATAAAGTAGGATTTTGACTTATATCAGTTACGTTAATCCTTTCCAACGTAATCAAACATTGAAAACTGAGTATGTAAAAATTCAAATTGTTATATACGATTATTATCCTTAATGCATATATCAAAACTAGAGAGCAACAACTTCTTATTTATTCCTTCATTTTTTAGTCTTTTAAGTTCCAATCTCAGAAAAATAAAAGAAGGTAATCATCATTTTGATTGTGTGCAGACATCAAAAGGATGATTAAACCATATGGCCTTTACATATTTGTGGAACATGTAGCCACCGAAGGTACATACCTAAATCAACACTACTTTTCGTGAATCTAGAGTAAGTATGTTCAGTAGGATTTTTGTTTGGTTGTTTTACAATATTAGGCTGTCAACTACGTAGTTCTTATTATAACCTGATCTTCTGATATTTATAGCCATTTGACAGATGTGCGCTATTCATTTTACACGAGCAAATACGCATCTTAATAAAGCTGAACATGGTGAATGTGAACGAGTCATACCATTGCATGATCTGGTACCTGAAGATTTTGTATACCATCTAACATTCGAGAAAGGACTCGAAAAGGTTTACAAACTTAAATATTCTTCATTTTTTGGCTATTTTTTAGAAGCAATAATGAAAGTATTTTGCCTTCGCTGCAAACGCAAAGTTATAATTTTGACTTCAGACTAAAAAAGGCTACTTTTACAGTTCAAAGTCTATGTAGCTGAACGATTAGTTTATATGTGAACAAATATGAGCCCTTTTAACATGTTAGAAGGCAAATAGTGTATTTTTAACCTCTATCTAATGGATGTTATATTTTTTTGACTTTTATACTGGAGTGTTGTGTCCGTTAATGTCGTTTGCTCAAGCGTTTGCATCAGTTATCACAGCCGCACTTATGGGCTCACTTTATTATGTGGGTGCATCTCCAAAAGGTTTGTATTACGTTTATTAAAACACTTATTTATCTGCAATAGTCTAGCAACATATGTTATCATTTTTGCTTCACATCCTGCTTATGTTATGGCACTAGCTTTGAGCTTACGGCATGGCCGCCAGGAAATTAAAAAACCTACTTGCAGGTATAATCCTTTAGTTCCTTTAAGCACTAGCATAGTATTTTTTTCTCTTAACTTGGTTTATAGCTGCTGGGCATTTTCAGCAGGTATACATTTTTGTATCGAAGTTACCGACTGACTCAGCTGATCTGTCTATATTTAGAGGTGCCATTTTGATTTAACTATTGTACAAGAGTCACATTATGCTTTCGGTTGAGCAGATATATAATCCAATTAACAAATGCTAAATGAGGTGCTTTGTACTGCTCCAATATTTTGCAGCTCTGAGCCTCATGTGTCATACGCCTAATCCTTATTTACAATTTTGATACACGAAGGTGAGACAACAGAACTATACAACGAATACGTGATCCTCATTTGCAGTTTTTTTACATTTTTTAATGAAGGTTCTTTTGTACTGTAAAGTTTGAATCCTCATTTTTATTTGCCAATATTTTGATGCATCAGTTGAAACCAACGTGGGAGACATAGGACTATCGGCCAATGATGATTTTCTGCATTTATGTTCTACGGAGGTAATTATCTTGGCGGGGCATCCACACCTGGAATGTGGTTGCACCCATGGCGAGGTTTCTTACTATTTCTATATTAGCAGATCCGAGCCTCTCAGAAAATATAATGCAGCCTTAAGTTTTTCAAAGTAGTGAAACGTTAATCATTCAGCGTCTGGGGTAAGTGGACAATTGGTTTTGCTGTTGCCACTTGCCAGGTCAAACGTTTTCATACCTGTTTTTGCTTCTGCTAATAATGTTAGTACGCGTTGGTCATCTGTTTTCTTCTTTGTTTTTTACTTATACCGTGTCTTCAACAACTAATTTATGTCAATCTAACCTTTAACGTCCTGGGTTTTTAGCAGGCACACATAAACCAAGACAATAACTGGATGTAATTCCACCTACTTATATCGATCATGGAAAACAACCCGTTATGGCCAAGTAATATATTATTTTAGTTACCGTTACACAGCTGAATCATAAAAGTGCATACCTTTACATATTAATGACTAGGGGCTTGATACAAACATTTTTGGATATCGTTGCAGGTTGGAAGGGTGGACGAAAGGTGCTTGATTTTATTGGATGTGTGGTTACGAAACGTTTTCCCTGAGGCCAGTCATAATAAACCAACGGGTTCAAATTTATTAGTTGCGCGGAACAAGGTGGCTGACACCAGGCTTCCCTACAATTGCAACGGCTATTACCGCCATTGGTAATGATATCTGAATTGCAATTTTTCTTCATAATATGTGTTTATACATATTTGTGATAACTTATTATGATACATTGCAGAACCAGATGGTAGTAACTTCTAACAGTTCGTGTAAAATAACAAACCTATCGGATCATGAATATATCAATACGGTCGAAGGAGATAGCAAAAAGACTCACACACAGAGGTACAGTTTTTTGACATCCGTACAGCAGGCATAATACATTAAGATAGGTAAATAATGTAAAAAAATTTCAATTGAGAAACTTCATTATCTCTCAAAACTGTGTATAAAAATGTCATGAATAAAAATTCGAATATTTGAAGCTGATATAAATTTTGATGTATTCAGGATTTAAAAAACAAAAAATTTCAGGGATGCCATCAGATAGGCCAACCTAACATGTTTCTACACTACCTTTTTCGCTTTTTCCAGGGGCCAATATCATGGCCATTTTTAAGTATGCACCGGAAACGTAAATCATTGGCGTGGCATTTATGTTAACGCAGCCATGGTGGTTGTTCCTGGTATTTGATCATATGCAGAAGAAAAAAAAGCTATACACTATTGATACAAACTTTTAACAACCCATTTGATGTGACATCGTATTATGTACGGGGTTCACATTTTGTTTTCGGGTTTTTAGCTAGCCTGCCGTTTATTGGTTATAACAAGATTTTGGACTGGGCCTGGAGGCCCTGGACAATGCAATTGGAGTGGGCTAAAACCGGAAAAACCAAAATGACATTCAGGGCGTCGTTTCAGACATTCTATTATATATATAGTAATAGGCCATGATGAATTTGTGGGTTCGATTAAAGCAGCGAATCTCCGTGTCTTGGCAGGGCAAACTATTAGGTTTGCAGCCACGTCGGGTGTATTCACTTTTTACGATTACTAATCAATGTGAGTCAAATGATATTGGTCATTGGAGGTCTGAAACGTAACTTGGCACGGCAATGACCGGATGGCATGATAGCATGCTTGCTATTATGCAACCGCGTTTCTTTGCAGCCATGGCAGAATTCTGACCTTTTTGACCATTTTCCATCCACAAATCTGAGCCTAATGATATATTGTATCAGTTTTATGGTTTCTAAGTTTTAGATTCAGTGTTTCGTAATTTTTTTGTATAAGCTGTGCATAAGTTTTATGGATGAATTTATGTTTGCGCCTCACAGTTGTCTGCTTAGATTTATGTTTGCTGTTGACAGTTGTTATTCGGTTACACAAGCGTTGGTTTGCTTTTTTTTTTTGGCTTTTAGTATTAGTTGGCCACTGGAAACAACGGGAAAAGACGAAGTTACAATCTGTTCTGGTATAAGCCCGTAAAAGGTTTGTTTTTATTTATTTTATGTTCAATTTTTAGATGCTTCACAATTATTTATTTGTCACAGGCCTGTGGTTTTATGTTTTTGCATGTTTCAAGCGACGGTGTTTTGTTTTTCCTCTTCAGGATGATGAATGCAACAATGTTTTAGAGATACTTACTGATGCAGCAAAGATCACACATGAAAATCTTGAAAGGCTCATTGTTATGCTTATATGTTCAGGACACGATTTGGAGGTTAGAAATTACAGGTACTTCCCATCTCTTATAGTCAAATTTTTTGGGTTTACCACTTTTATATTCGGGTTACGGCGCCGATTTTAAGCAGACACGCACTCTTGATAAGCAATCCCAAACACTCCCTTAAGTGGTTTTTCTTTTTTGGTCCTGTATTCATATTTTTGTTTGCGCGAGGTTGTTTCATACATAATGTTGTTGTCATTGTCTGCAGAGATTTTATGCAATTTTGTACAAGCTTTAGGAGTTGTTTGTTTGCTTAATTTTGGGCAGACACATCGATTTTAAAAGGATGTTCGGCTGCTGAATATTTGTGTAGCAAAGTTACCTTAAAATGTTTTTTGGGTACTCACTTATTGAGATGTTTATTCAACATTTTGTAACAAAATGAAAATTGGATTACGAATTTAAAGCATTAGTGTTCCTGTTAATGCCTTGGGAGGTATCAACTTTGGTTTTACTCATCAGTATGTAATATTCAAACTTTTATGTATGCTGAATTCTGAGCTGTCAAATGAAATTTAGCGCTCGCATGGGTGTGTTTTTGTTGACAAAGATTTGTCGTTGTTGCATTTTACAGTAGTATCACTAGAGTTTTTGATAAACCAAACGCTTCATTTATGAAGCAATCAAACGCGGAAATTTGCTGCAAGATCACCGCCCCGCCGCAACACGGCGGCTCGCAGCCGTCCTTGTTAGGAATAAAGAAGAGGAAAGAATGGTTTTTATGCCTCTTATAAAACAAATGTGTAATTTGAAAATTAAGGAATAGAATGAGTAGTAGTCTAGTAAACATGGTGGTCGACTCTAAAAATAAGTAGAATACAGAGCATAGATAAGCAAATTTATGTAAAGAGAATCAGGACACAAAGTCCTTCTTAAGGCAATTTTCCCTGTACTACCACGTAAATGAACTTAAAAAGAAGTCACAAAATTAGACTACAAGCTCACGCACAAACATTATTCGATTTGAGACTCAAAATCACAGTCCCATGATTGATGAAACATTTTTTATACACGTTGGTAGCCGCTAGGTACCCATTTAGTATTTCAAATGAACTAAAAACACAGTGTTGACATTGATAACACGCATAATAAACTAAAAGATGTAAGAAGTTTTTTTCTTAACGTTTTCCCATGATTCCATTAAATTCAGATCATTTTTTCTATATTACTCGTGTTGTAATCGGTTAAACAGAGAGGGATCCCTATGTTGGAATATTATTCAAGCCTTGTGAGTGAGCACAATAAGTTTGCTACTTTATTGTCCCAATAATTTCTAGCGACTTTTATAGCAAGAAGTTACTGCCTTGTTATTAGTTTTTAATAATTGGGTAGCAACACGTAATTCTCAATACCATGCCATGTCCATATGCACATGATAAAAGCAAAACATAGATTACCTATGTGAGTAGTTCAAAGTAATGATGTGTTAGGTCTAAAAGAACTTGAATATTACATAATCGTATAGAGAAACATGACACAAAATCATGCGTTTGGTGTATCTTTGGTGTATCTCAAAAGTAAACAGTTGGCTAGAGGCTATTCTTATGTTTAAAAGAGTTTCACAAGAAAAAAAAAATTTTTGGGACTTTAGCAAAGCATGCTATGTGCGGTTGTACCCCATCTACATCTAATTGTTGCAGTAAAAAGAAAAAGGGTACATGAGACATCATATATATATATAGATTGTGTGGGCTCCCTCACCTGTGGCCAAAATTATATAAATATTCTCCGTAAAGTCGAGTTTACCAACTCTAGAATTGAGAAGGCATGTGAGAACTCTACTTCTATTTCAAAGGTAAAGCTAAGTATATTACTCCGTATTTCTTTCACCAAGTATTTTTTTTTTTTTAATTAATAATGACACCGAAATCACATGTGTATGTGTGCAATTTCCTTGTTTTATTCGATAAAGGTATACGTTTGTGGTACACATGAAATTTCTTTAGAATTATAGCTCTTATAGATAAAAGCTACTCCATCCATCCCAAATTAATAGTCACTATTTCTATTTTGGGACAAGTTACTTTTCTTTCTTCTTGTTTATTCTATGTAAAGTACATATTAATAGTAAACAATGCAACTTTCACCATACACATCAGCGCTATGTCAGCTTTCTCTCTCTTCTCACTCCCCTTCACCTCACTTCACCATTTACTCGTCAAGGGAAACACATCTTCACCTTAACTCCACCCTTCATTAAAATACTCAATTTATACAAATATACTCCACTAAATACCCCGCACACACTCACAAACTAAATAAAAAGAAATAAAACAAAACAAGTGGGACCATTTTTCTTTATTTTTCGTATGGTGATCAGATCACCAAAATATGTTTTGGTTTCTATGTTTCACGCATGAGTTTGGGTGGTAGGCAAGGGAGTTTATGGTGAAAGTTGGAGAAAAGGTGAAGTTTTCACCACCCTTCCCGAGTGGTCTAAGATGCATAAAGTAAAACATGGAATATAACTATTGTACTCTACCACCACTAGGTAAACTTTATGAACAAGCATGGATGACATGAAATAGTAGCCTACATATGAATTAGTCTTAACCCAAGCATGTAATTTTGTCCCATGCGCATAAGGTGGTGACTCACTCAAGATTTTCCATAACCCAATAGAATAACTAAAATTAAAGTAGACTTGCTTTGCCACTTGTACTAGCCCAGGTATTTACTCTTCGCATCTCAAAAGAAACACTAATATCTCAAAAGCAAAATGATGTTGGGGCCTATATAGGTCGAATAAAATATTAAAACCTTTGCGTGTAGGTTACTCATAAAAAAGAATACTAGTACTTAGTAAGTAAAGAGTGCATGTTTCGATATGTGAGGGGAAAAAAAAGTAGATACATTTCTTAGGTTCTTTGATTAAGACTGTAGAAACTTAATACCTTTGGTTTTTTGAGATTGTTTAGCTTTTGTTCTCATGAACTCTGTATACAAATGTGTTCTATAAATGCAATATATTTGTTTAGTATGGTAGCCTTTTAATCAATAGTATGTTAGCACCGATTACATGAAACATAATTAAAACAAACCCAATTATGGTTGTATGTTCTTGTTTTGATTCCTGAAAATTTATATAATTAAAAAAAAATAATAATAAAAATAAAAATAAAAATAAAGATACCAATATGCGTAAACTTGTATGCAGGCGAGCTTTTATGATTGTATTACGTTTAATGTTCATGGTTATGGTCATCAATTTAGTATCATCGTCTTTGATCATGGGCATTGTACGTCATCATCATCATTAACGATTTGATTCTATGCATCATAGGTAGTGGATGAATTGCAAAGTGGATTAATTTAAAAAGTGTAGAAAGCCACTAATCATTCGACTAGTGTCCCTCCAACTATTTTATTTAAAAAATCCGCCTAGAGGCAAAATCGTAAAACTACCCAATTTTTCCTTTTTCATCTCAAATTTCAAACGCATATATGACAAACTTTTAGAAAAAACCGATTTCACCATAATTTTTAAAATTTAATTCTCTTTAATTAATTTGGTATAAATCTTGTTAATTATGTATATATATTTTTTTATCTATTCAATGGTTTTAATTTTCTTGATGTTTTTGGCATTTTTGACCCTATTTTTTACCTTTAAATCTATTAGATCATGATAAACTTAAAACACGAAAGTTGTAAATTTTGGTTCGCTCTTTACTCACAAATTTGAATCACTCAAATTCGATATGATATGAATGAAATATTGAATGTTAAAGACGACGTTTTAGTCATATTTGTTGCACACAAGGTGTTTGATAAAATGTCAAGCTTATATCAAACACCTTGTGCGCAACAAATATAACTAAAACGTCATCTTTAACATGCAATATTTCACTAATATCATACCGAATTTGAGTGATTCAAATTTGTGAGTAAAGAGTGAACCAAAATCTACAGCTTTCGTGTTTTAAGTTTATCATGATTTGATAGATTTAAAGGTAAAAAAATAGGGTCAAAAATATCAAAAACATCCATTGAATATGTAAAAAAAAAAAAATCAAAATAATTAACAAGAGTTATACCAAATTAAAGATAATTAAATTTTAAAAATTATGGTGAAATCGGTTTTTTCTAAAAGTTTGTCATTTAAGAGATATGTACGTTTGAAATTTGACATGAAAAAAGAAAAAAAAATGGGAAGTTTTACGATTTTGCCCCTAGTCCGATTTTTTAAATAAAATAATAGGAGGGACACTTGTCAGACGATGAGTGCTTTCTACACTTTTTAAATTAGTCCATATAGTGTTTCCTCTTCTATTATAAATACATGTTACAATAAATCCACGCTTTCAGTTCATTTCTAGCATTAGCAAGATGAGAATTCTTGTACTTCTTTTTTCCATTCTTCTGAAGATGAGAATTCCCCCTCAAGCCCCAGCTGCAAGTCCTAATAACGTGACGGCTTACATACTAGCTGTGCAATGGCCACCTGGGGTTTGCACTGGAAATTCAGGTGTCGATTGTCAGATCAAACCAGTGCCAAATGAATTTAAAATTCATGGTTTATGGCCTCAACCTAATGGTCCAGCATCAAATGAAACTTATGATCCTAATCAGGTATATATACTACTGTCTAGGATTTTCGGGAAGGTTTTGCACAATTTTTTTTTTTTTTTTAATCCTAATTACTAAAAATCGCACCATAAAGACTTTTTTAGTCAAGCTAAAGTTGCACTACAAAGAAAATAACACAAAATTGGGGGTTGCACATACCAAAAAACGACACATTTTGAAAAAAACTACACTGCATGACCCAAAATTAGGTGCGGCACGTGCCACCCGGCATCCACGTAGTTCTGTCCTTTCTACTGTCTATAGACTTGTATATTTTTTTAGCTTGTACTATGTTGATTCTCTCCCTCCCCAGCCCAATTTAATTTTGAAATTAATCTTAATATTGCAGCTAACTCCCATAACTACAGAACTGAACAAGCACTGGCCAAATTTAAAGAGTAAACAACAGTCAATAAGTATAAATTTAAAATTTTGGGGACATGAGTGGACCAAGCATGGAAAATATTCTGAGATGGGAGAGTTTGAATACTTTAAGAAGACTTTAGAGTTGTTTAAAGATGTTGGCGAAGGACTTAGGGGAAAACTTGCTGCTGAAAACATAACAGCAACTCTCTATAAGACCTACAAACTACAAGACATAGAAGCTGCACTGAAGAAGATTAATTGTGGCTTCTCTTGTAAAGTTGTGTGTAATGAAAGAAAGACCAGTAAAAAGGAGAAACAAATTCAAGAGATTCAGTTCAGGTATACCAAAGATTTCAAGATGCAGAATAATGGTCCTTCTTCAAGATGTGGTACTGCTACTACTGATGTTATGTTTCCTCTAATGGAATAAACTTGTTTTCATGCCTGCATGCAGTCCACCAGTACTACCTCCTTTGAATGGTGTAGTATTTACTATAAATAAAATGGATTGTCTTCTGCATGCAGTCCACTAGTACTACCTCCTTTGAATGGTGTAGTATTTGTACTATAAATAAAATGGATTGCCTTCTGCATGGGTAATCAACTTCAATCTATCAATCTATCAGTATGTAATCTGATAATAAAAATTCTATCTCTACTCGATCGAACTCGATTTAGTTATATCCATACGAATCAAACTATTAAAATTAAACAAAATGAGTTTCTGATCTTACGAAAAACTAATATACCAATTAAAAGATCATGTTAAAATCTAACCTTGGTATGAATATCTTCCAATTTTTTAACCTATGTGCAAATTAAACTGTTGTACATGTCAGCAGGCAAATGACAGTTCTAATCGTTTTAGCCCAAACATCTTTCAATTAAACAAATCCAGATTATTTAGGTTTTGGTCACCAAACTTTAGTAGTACTAACAACACTCGAACTTGAGACCTTGCCTAGGAGGGTAAAACCTCCATACCGCTAGACCAGAGGCCGGTTGGTAAACTTCATAAAGCTTTATTCGAATCATTTGTATTATATACTAAATGACATGGCATCATAACACCGTAATGCAATAAATTAGTTAATAAAATGACACATAAAATAGTACATATATATACTTAAAGCCTTTTCAATTCAATGGCTCAAGCTAATTAAAAGGTTTTAACATGTATAGAGATTAACCGAATAATAAAGATAACGTATCTTTGATCCTAGCAAGAATAAGGATCTAACTTCAATTCTTCTTCTTGAATAAATAATGGATTAACGAGAAACCCCTTATCGTTTTGTTTCTTAATCCAGGATGGAATTAACTAAAGTGAGTTAATACCAAGGTTTTGTACACACGTACTACAACCAATTAATGCTTGATGCTAGTGAAAGAACACAAGAAAACCAAACGATTTGTTTACTTTGAAAAACACTAAGATCGACACACCCCTAGGGTTGTACGATCAGTTTTAGAAGCAAAGGAGAAGAATAAAACTTTTAGGGTTATACACGATTTAATATTTTTCCATAAATCTAACACTTAAAGCCTCGTCAATTCAATGGCTCAAGCTAATCAAAAGGTTTTATTGAAAAGAACAAAAAAGAACTATTCCACAAAAAGTCCGTTATATAAAACCAAAAAAAAAAAAATCATAAAAAAGCTTTATCTAATTTTATAATATTAAAATTGTTATATGTGTGTATGTGATGCGAAGTATTCCTTTAAAAGCTATAAAAATATAAGCATTTGATGGAAAAAGCCATTAATTATAATGTTAAAAACCTTTGACTTATATATTTGTTTGGAAATGAATTCGCAAGTTACTTTGGAAAATCATGTTAACAAAAAGTTGAGATCAATATAAATACAAATTTTTTAAAGATCAAATAAACTTATCATGACCACTCGTTCATTTTATCAAATTTAAAAAATAATAAAAAATAAAAAATAATAAATAAAATCAATTTCCAGTTTTTTAAAATAAATTATCTTACAAACGGTAAATTATTAACCGAGAAAGTACATTATCGTGATAATAATTTTTTATCCTTTAGTAGATGAACACCTCAATATACTTTCACATTTGATTTTTTATTTTATTTTTAAAATTTGTGTCTGAAAAAATCAAATGTGAATTAGTAATTTAGAAATCTCGTGTGATTTCATAAATCACATGTGATATTAAAATAACAAACCACATGTTAATTTTACTGGCGTAACTTTTAACACTCACAAAAATAAATCGAAAAAAGTTCGTCGAAAGTATATATAGAAGTGCTCACATACAGAAAGATGATTTAATTCGCATCGCGATTTTTGTGATTTTTTTCGCGTAACAATTAACAATTTGTGATATATTTAATTTTGAGAAAAAAAAAATGATAGAAAGTGAGTTTGTTGGTTTGATAAAAAAAATTAATGTTTAAGATTTGTTTAGTAGTTTGAATTTGTATTCCATGTTACACTTTTCTCTCTTAACAAAAAGTTCTACAAATATCCGCAAAAGTTCATTTTTGAAAGAACATGGAAATGCAACGAATTGGTTTGATAATATGAAACGTGGAATAAAAGGAAATTTAGTGTATGGACTTTTCACCGCCATCACAATAACGCAATGATGAGTTGTTGCCTAAAAATTGAAAAGTCTTAAGACGTCTCATTCCAAAGTCATTATAAACACAATCTTAATACTGTATTAAATTAGACTAAACGAGTGGGGTTGCTTGCGCGTTGCTGCGGGAATGCCGTGTAAAATGCACTTGTATAAAGGGATACGAAATGTTGTGCAAAACGTAAAACACACAAAAACATTTGACATATTTTCATGTCTACTTATTGCCTTATAAGAAAATTATTTAACAAATAAGTTGGTGAATGTCATTTAAACTTTAAAACTATCGATAAGTATGAGTGTCATACAAATTGACAGTGCCTTTGTATCTCCTCCCGTTGTTCCATTCGTGGAAGAACCTGAACATTACCCAGTACGGTTGTAAACTTCAGATGAGATTGCTCCATCCTTCCTGCCACAACAATTTTTTTAATGTTAATATCAACCGAATCATCATAGTTTGTTGTTGTTAACCAACCATTATCACCGTATAGTAGTGCCTGGCGGGGGTAATTATATATGTGGGCATATGGTGCATATCAACCATAAATAAAACATTCAATGGTAAAAAAATTTGTAACGTAATACTCATTATTATTTCAAAGGCACAGTAACGCAATGTTTTAGTTGGCTAATATTTTGAACACATGCAACTGTCAACTAACCCAAAGACATTTTAAATGAAGACTAAAATAGTTGTAGCTACTATGAAACATCAATAGTCCGATTTACAGTAAGCGTTGATGCTAATTTTAGAACCACATTGCAATATAGTTTAAGGTAAAACCAAGCTACATCTTTTTAATATAAGTCTAATAGATTATGTATTTTGCAGCATAAACGTGTGTTACCGACCCATTTTAAGATGCAGGCCACTTTATACATGTAATTTAGTTATACTATTAGAATTTCATGTATTTCAGTAAAAAACATAATAAACCTAAGTAAAATTTTCGATTAACATACAATAATTACCTGATGATTCTTCCCCATACTCCTAGAACCCTATCACCACCATCTCTCTTCCTTAAACATTAACGCCTTCTCCTTTATTAAGTGCAACCAATTTATCTGTTCGTGGAAACCCATCACAGTTGCCATCTGGACTTGTGAGTAATCATAATATTGTAGCAAAAAAAAAAGTTGCCATAGACAAAATCATTTCATTAGTCTTGATACTAATATTTTATCCATATATACCTATTAAAGTACTTGTAGTTATGCTTTGAGGTTTTTGACGGCCATGGCAATCCTTTTTTTTGTTCACTGCAAATGGAATCACAGGATAAAGAGGCTTTGTCTACACTAAGTTATCTCCATTCTTTAAGTTAATTGCCTCCTTTTCAACTGCAGCAAATATCTGCCATGAAATAAGAAATTCATCAGATACGTGGTCTCCTCTATCAGAGTATCAGTATCGCTATTGTATTTCCATTCTAATCCTAGTGATTGTTTTTTTACCCAAAAGTAAAAATAAAGCCTTTTACAACCCATTGTTATGAACCACTTCTTATCATCACCGAATGCAGTTAGCACATTGACAAGAGCTAATAAATTCTTGTTGATAATGTAATATGAATAGCTTACAGCAAATATAACAATTATAAACCTGTAACTTAGATAAATTATCATTGTACAATTACATCCATTAAGCTCAAGCCCAAGTTTGTAGCATAGCCAATCATCCGGTAAGTCTAATTGAAAAAAAAAAAGGTATGCATTTTATAGCATACAAAATGAAGTAAAAATAGAACTTCCCATATTACGAATACTATTTAACAATCATGCCATCATTAATGTAATCCTAACAGGCATATGTAATCAACTGCAAAAATTTGCTGATGTTTTGTACCTGTTGTTCAATGTACAGGAGTGGTTGGGGTACCATATGATAAACACATATTCAGCTCTATTTGTCAGCTTATGTTACTCAAATCTTGCAGTTCACATCTACACAAACCAAAAAAATGATGAATATAAAATCAAAAAATGAAAGACCACTCAAGGGAGTGTTTTTGGGATTACTTACCAAGATTGCCCATCTGCTTTAAATCTGTTTTTGATTCCTTGGCACTTTGATCTCAAAAGGGTCATCTAACATAAGGTTTTACCAAACAGTACCTTACTAAGAGTAACTGCTCATCAATTATAATGATATATAGTGCTGATTGCTTATAATGATATATATTGCTGGTTGCTTATTTAAGTAACAATCAACTGATTATTTAATAAAGATGGAACCTAACGCATTTGATTGAAACTCAATTGTGTATGTAATTAAGATGGAATGTAATTTTAGATGCATTATATCACACAAATAGTTTTGTGACTGGTTGGGTTTGCTTTGGTGATTTGTGTGTTCAAACTATAGCTATAAAATTGACTCGTTGATCTTTGTTTGATCTAAAAGATTCTAATTTTGTTATACTAAACACAAAAACTACAACATTCAAAGTTTTGATTGCCAATACAAATGTTGGAAGATTCAGTAAGAATACTAATCATAATCTCCATATTCACAGCATATCATGCACCTACAATTATTAACTAGTGCATAATGAAATAAACAATTGGGAATATATTATTTCTGCCAACTTTATAAGCCTCCAGGCCAATAATTTTAGGTTATTTTAGATGATAGCATGGATGATTTGAAAGGAGTAACAGTACAATAGTTGTAACTATGTTAAATGGCTATAATGGATATCAAAAAAAACTTGTTGTGCATCTTTGGCAGCTATGGTATATGCCAAATATTTTCTTCAATAGGTGTATGATGATAATAAACCAAAGGAGATAAGGGTATCTCGGTTCATGATATGCATGTGGTTAAAAAAATAATAAATAAAAAAACTATGCAAATTATTTTTTGAGGTTTGTTTCTCTATTTAAGGAAAGTATGATGTATGTTTCTTTGCATAATTCATTTTCCAATTTGTTATAAAAAAGCAAGGAAAAAAAATGTCTAGGCGTCCTAGGTGCGATCAACTTAGAATTGAGGCTAATTCGAACAATTGGTCTGAAATGTTAATTCTATATTGTCATAAATCTGGAATTGAAGATATTCAGATGGCACAACAAATGAATGCGCTATGTGGTAGACTGGTTGGGGTAATGCGTGAAAGGGCGGCTTTTATTCAGGAGTTGGACACTGTCGGGAACATGTATGCTCAGAAGACAGCTGAGTACCTAAGAGAAGTGCAGTCAAAAGATGACCAAAAGGTCATGCAGATGCGCATTATGACAGCCGAGTTGGAGCTAAATGGTCGTGATAAGGAGATCTTTGTTCAGAAGCCTAAGGGCCTAATGGATTTCTGATTGTCTGGGTAGAAGTGGAGGGAATTGTTGTTGGTTATGTTGTGTTATTCATGTTGGTGTCTGTGTTTGGAGTTATGTATCTGTAGTTAATTTTATAATGAGTCTTGTAATAATGTCTGCTTGGACCCTATGTGACTGGATTGTAAGATGTTATAAAAGTTATTGTTTATGTTAAGTTAAATTGTGTAACTTACCTTTTGTGTTTCCTTAGATGTCGCCGTTCATGTTCAAACAATGCTCTTCTAGTTGATCTTCATTTCTTGTGTTCATCTGCCTTTTTGTTTGCGTCTTGGTGATTTGTTACGGAGGCAGTTGTTGTTGGTGTCCCTATTTTTTTAGAAACAAAGCAGTTAATATTTGAGGTTGCATATGTTATCTTTAAATAAGAGAAATTGTTAACTCGAATGTTGGTACCTGGGTTTGCCTCTATCATTTTGATTGTTCTTTGATCTCTGTTGGTGTTGCTGGAAACTTAGTGTAGAATAAAATTGACTGTTCTCGTTGTTTGATTGAAATGGATTTGGAAAGTATTCTTTTGATCCTCAACCGCAAATATCTTGTGTGGTATTTCTTGTGGATCTGTTTTTTTGTTCATTGAAAATAACGGCGAACATTAGCACCCGGGCACATCATCTATTGTAAAGCCAAAGAAAGTGATTGGAACGGCTGTAGATGGGTTTGTGATAAAGCCTTTGAAATTATATCTGCATAGCATGGACCAAGCTAAAATATTATTTAGAAAACGGCATAATAGTTAACAGACATAACATCTTTAAGGGCAGTAATATGATACCTTGGTGTACTCATAAGGATTCATTGCGTTTAGGTGAAAGTCCTCTGCACATGTAATTTTCCTAGGTTGTCCATAGACGATAACGGAAGATGAGAAAACAAACTGTACACCAAAATTCAAATATAAGTATGGGGAAATGGGGTATCTAAAGATTCATGCAACAGTTTTCTTTTATTGTCGAATTTATTCGTAAGTGCTAAAAATTAACTGAAATGATAATTAATATGGATATGCTTACTACAATATCTTTCGGTGTCCATGTTTGTTTTTAAAGGGTAATAGACCATGTCAAAAGTTATTGTTTATAAGCTCAAATAGGATCTGCAAAAACTTTTAATCCCAACACTTGATGTTCCGTGTTTTTTATTGCAATGTTTTTTTCTTGCATATTGGCATTTACAGTTCCACAAAAGGTCCTGATCAATAATAGCATGCAATTCTCAAAGATAGATGGGTAACAAAAGAGGATGGTGCGAAGAAGTAATCTACACCAAATCACTTGTCACAGCATTCTCTTCTGTTTCCCATCTATCTTTGGTGAAATGCACACGACCGATGATCTGACACTTTTGTGGGACTGAATCTATCAACATACATAAAAGAATTTGAGTTGGTAAAAAAATGTAGACTAATTAGATAAGCAAATAAGCACAAAAGATGTGAAATAAGCAAGTCCTAACACTACACAGGTGTTTGTTTTAGTGTTCAATGGAACTTAATAGTCAAGGTAATTGATAGTATCAGCGTAACGCCCCAACCTAACAAGGGTCAAAATGTCACATTATGGTGTCGATCAGAACATAATATACGCAAGCGAAAGACTTTTATAAATACTAAGGTTACAAAAGTTCAAAGTGAAACTAAGGACATAATAAGTCTAAATAATAATGACTATCAAACTAGAATACAAATCTAAATGGAAGATATCTCCAAAGTCTAATCCATATGCAAAGGGGATCTATTGCCAGGGTGGTCCACTAAGAGCTTCTATACACACTTCACTCAATCCCCAGCTTCCAACCTAAACCTGCCGCAGGAAAAGAAATGCGGCTGAACTTAAAAAGCCCAGTGAACAGATATAAACAAATGAAAGGAAATAAGTGTATACGAAATAAATAAGCGAATGAATCCAAGAGAACCTACTAAACAAGATGTCAAACAGAATATGGAACATATGAAAGGAATCAAAGCATAATAATGAACATAAAGTGGATATCAATATTAAGGAAATGCCCAACAAATCATATAACAAACTGTATATGGAGTAGCTTGCTCGATGTACCAAATTGTGAAATGGGGTGTATTGCACACACACAAATCCATTCACAAACATATATCATATCATAACTGAACAAATACCTAGGATGCATTCATACGCTCCCTTCAAAACAGATATACATATGTTAGTTCTAGACTAAACATACATACAATATACATGGGCCAGGTGCGCTATATATAGCAATATAAACAAATGGGAACGTAGTGGACAAAAACCCGCCTCCACTGACAGCGTCATTACCATTGGTGCATCAATGGCACTGTCATGGACTCCCCATGACTGGCTACAAATATGGTCAACATAAATAGGCATAGTTCATACAATATAATGATAAGGAGAATTATAATTTATCCAGCTCAGATAATAGCTATATAAAGAGAATATGGCATGAAACGAATAATCAAACGAATACTAAGCAAATATGGATCACATCAAACAGAATCATATCAAACGGATCATAGCAAATGGATCATAACATAGCAAACGAATCCAAGTCAAGGATCATGAAGTCATGATTGGTGTTTTTCAACCAATTAGTATTTTTATTCCAAAGAAAATACAACGGATGTATTTCCCCGGGTCGTAGTCCCAACGAAGGTTGAAGTCGAGTTGTCGTTACGGTGTCGAATTGTGAATAAGAGTGATTTGTGTGGTTTTTACACTACGAAATTTAAAATAACAAGTAAAAACAAGCTATTAAGCTAAGGGTACAAGTAATCTAAGCACACAATATTTGAAACTAAAATTTAAACTTAAAAACGTACGTTACGAATTTAAAAACGTATCTAAAAAGTGAATTTCTAAATTATAAGTCCTAAAATTGTAAAATTATTTTTCCTAATTGCTAAATATAAAAAAAAGAATTTTAGAGAAAAGAAATATATTTTTTTGATTTTTTATTTATTTTTATAAATTAAAAACTAAAGAAATTAATTAAATGTTTTGAAATTAGCAAACTGATTTGGAAATTTATGAAATTTGGCAGAAAAATCTAAAATTATATTAAGAATCTAAGAAAAATGAAATTGGAACTTTGCCAAACACTAATAAGCTATTTTGAGAAAAAAAGCAGTTTTGAAAAAGCACTAGAAATAAGCTAATCAGCAACAAAATTTACCAAAAGCTCAAATCCAGATAAACACACTATTTTAATCTTAAATCAACTTAATAAGACCAAATAATCAATCAGAATAAGCCATTAAGCACTAGAACAGTTGCTAATTAATGACAGAAGCAAATGACCAAACAACTAACTTTAAGCTGTTCTAAAAGCTAGCCAAAAGCTCCCTAGGGGAAACCAAAGGCTGATTCAAGAAGCTAGTACTAGAGACTATTTGTGAACTAAAAATGCCCAATTCTTATAGCCAATTGCTCACTCAATTTGGATCAAGTACAACTGATCATGGGAACAAAAATGATGCAGGCAAGACTCAGTCCTAATGGGGCTATATTGCAGACCAAGTTTAAGCTATCTAATAAGCTAAAAAGTGAATTCCAATATCAGAATCTTAAAACTACTACTACAAGCTACTAGAAAACCAACTATCATGCATTGAGATCAAGTGAATCAGCAGATTTAGTCCAAGTAAAATGCTGAAATAACCCTAATTTTGTGCAGGTCTGCAATTTGGATTCTGATGCAGCAGATTAGGTAAAATGAACTCAACTCTTTCCAAACTTAATGAAACAGTACCAAGACTTGGATTCTCACTTTAAACATTCAAATGAACTGAAAAATACTAAATACTAAGATCAAATAAGCTCAGGCTGAATGAGAGCTTATATGTGCAGTTCTAACCCTATGCTTCCACTATCCAACTTTAACTGTCCAAATTCTTCAAAACAACTTGATATCTACGGAAAACAGCTTATAAAGGCCCAAATAAGCTCAATCTAATCTCACAATTTGGTCAATGAATAGTAGTAGCTAGATGTGACCTAGAATAAGCTTGATCCAAACACCCTATTATGAAACTGTGTTGACTTTTTAAACTAAGAACTGCCACATTAAGCTATGATTCTGACTTATCATTGATTAACTGACTTAATATAAACCTAATGAACAACTTCCAATTGAAAATAAGCACTGTAATAAGCCCTAGCTATTATGACTGTTTTGGCTATTAATGACTATGAAAATGCAAAAATAAGCAAATAGTAAACTAGCAAATGAAATCAAGCAATAAAGCAACTATTGATCATAAGTGAACTAAATAAGCATAAAAAACACAAAGAAGCACTGATATAAGCAGAAATAAGCACTATGCAATAAAATGAGAATTTGAGTGAAACTTACAAGACCCTATAGCATGAAACAGGAATGGACCACTAAACTTACAACCCAGGCTTATCTCATAAGCCAATAAATAACCCAAATAAGCTCTTCCAATACAACTTATTCTTCCAGTAGCTTATTGAACAGTGGATGTTGACTTTTGTTGACTTTTTGATCTTTTTGAGATTAAATCAGTTTTGACCTAAACTATCACTCACAATAAGCTAAACAGCTTATATGAGCTTAAACTAATAGCAAATAGCTTATTGCAAGCTGATTTACAATATTTTTGTATTTTTGAATGATATTTCTATTTTTTTGGATTTTTGGGATAAATTGAAGAACAATGAAATATGAAAGTTGAAAAGCTTATACTAAAGTAGAAATAGCTTATTAAACAGTAAAAGAGTTTAACAAAAAACTTTAAATGAGAATGAGAGTAAATTATCAAATTGAATTAAAGAGTAAAAATAAAATTTCATTAACTAAGCTTGATTACACTATTTGAAAATTGAAAATGCAATTTAGAAACTAAACTAACAGCATAACTCTACTCTAAAAACTACATATCTGAGGAGAGGTGAAGGCTATTTATAGCCGAAGTAGGAGCCTTCTACGCTGTCCACGTCACTGATCCACACCACTCTGTGCTTCTTCAGGATAATATCAGCCCTAGGATTTCCCTTGATCAACAATCATGCAATCTTAGCCCTTGGATCAAATAGCCACGCACTTCCAGCCAATCAGAGAGCTCCAATTCGCTGACATGTCAGGAACCTCCTAGAATTCTGTGCAAAGTACACTTTTGCCCTTAATTGTGGTAAAATTCTTGTACGGGTAAATTAGGGTTCATCCCTGGGTAATTTGGGGAAGAACTTGGTGGCGGGTAAATGTTTTTTGATAGGTATTTAATAGTTAGGTTGACCCGGGTTATTTGATGGGGACGGGTTTGACCGGGTTAGCTAATTAGGAAGTTGGGCTGGTGGGTTTAAATGTGGGCTAGTGGGTTTAAATGTGGGCTAGTGGGTTTTTGGATTGGATTTCTGGTTTAAAGTATAGGATTTTAAGATATAAATGATAAGGACCAATGTTGTAAAATCTGAAATTTAGGGACTAATTCCGCCAAACTTTAAAAATGTGATCCAAGGGCTTGTCTTGAAGTTCTTTGATGATTTCTTCCCTTGCATCGGCTTTTGACCTTTTCCAAATCTCATGCTCGTTTTCTCGGGTTTTTCTTGACTTTTGTCCATATTTCTAAATATCCGTACCTGCATATAAACAAACACAAAAATACAATATCTTTGGCACTTATGGTTAGTTTTTGGTCGTTTTGGTCTTAATTTGGTCAAGAAAAGGTATGTGTTTTAAGCACATACCAAAATTCCCCCAGACTAAGATATTGCAGTGTCCTCACGCAATGTTATAAAAACATGTTTTCAAAACCAAAAATTTCCAATCTCTTTTTACTAACTTTGAGAAGTAGCAAAAGTTTCAAAAGAGATTAAGAAATCGTAAGTTCTAAAAACTCCCCGATTTTCCTTTTTATTCTATTTTTGTATTTTTCTCATAATCTTGTGTCGGTTTTGTTGACAATCATTATCTATCAATAATTTTTAGGGTCAACGAGTAGGAAGCACGACTCATAAAGAAGTGACCATACGGATAAAATTCGTCGCCCCTGATTTTTCACGAGTCCCCAAACTAAGCTTAAAAACGAAATCATTGTCTATTTACAAGTTGGATGCCAACACTACCCATGGAAGTTACTTGTGTAATTATCTCTTGCTCCCGTTTTCCTAATTTGTCTCTATTTATTTTATTTTTGGCGAGACATGAATTTCTTCATATTATTGTTTCGATAATTTTTAGTCCGATAAAGATACCAAATTAAGACGCTAAATAGTTTTCAATCTTCTCTCGAGAACCGTTGCTTTGAAAATGAGGTCCACATCAAGGTTTTTATTTATTTATTTATTTATATTTTGCTTTTTTCTATTTTTGTTTTATCACCATTTTTTTTTAATATATATCACTAACTTTTCACTTACGTGCCCTAAATGACGGAGCTTCACGGTTTAGTTCCAAGACCTTACACCTTCCGGAATTAAGGATCCAAAGGTCGTTACAACGGAGTGTTTCAAGACTCTAGACATTCCTGAAATGAGGATCCAAGGTGGTTAGACCAAGACCTCACACATTCCTGAACTAGAGGTCCAAGGGCCGGTGTAAGAGGGTAGCCAAGACCTAAACGCCTTCCGAAAATAAGGATCCAAGGCCCGATCTCGAATCCGTAGCTTAGAGCACTTAACTTATTATTATTAAATGTATTTATTAAGTAACCTTGATGTGTACCCAATTTTTAAAGCAACGATTCTTTTAAGAAGACCAAGAACTAATTATCGGCAAAACCTAACATCTTTAATTATTCTCACAGTTATTTATGGTGAAACAATTTTGTGGGAGCAAAAGGCCACAAGTAACTTCGATGAGCTCTAAAGAGAACCAACTACTCCACGCTTAGCATCTAACTTCTAAATAAACTCTATCATTTCTCGTTCTTCACAAATTTAAAATCTTAAATAATAAGATCCGCGAATGCTTAGCCGAATAATCAAGCCATGCATATATAAAGTCGATACGGGAACTTGCAAACTCTTAAAAAGAATTCGCATTTTATAGCTCCTTGTGTAAAAGACTAGCACGAGCTTATAGATTATAAATGGTTAAGGGGACAAGCTAGGGCTCAACACGCCCAATCAAGTCAGAATTTTATTCCTACTCTCACCAGCGGAAAGTCAACAAAATGTCAAAATTTATTATACTTTTTCAAAAAAAATTTAAATTTTCTCATTTTTTGGATTTTTTTTCATTTTTCGGAGGAAAAAACGGGATTGCATGAGTAAATGTCAAAAAATGCAAGGCAAAATCAAATCGAAAGATTACCCCCCCCCCAAGACTAAAACGAGACATTGTCCTCAATGTCTTAAAGGTAAGGGCTCTCCTACATAAACCTAAGGCCGTTTATTTATTATGCCAAAGATAAACGTTAGACAATAAGATTTAGGATAACGGATGAGCAACAAATGATGAAACTCGAGTGGAGAGAAGCAAACCACGAGCACGAGAGTCTTCATAATTCGGGCAAATCCTAGACATACACAAACAACCACGAAACACTAGAAATGGAAGAGGCAGCCCTCCTCACGTCACTTATTAGAAAATAGAAAAGAAGATAGAAGGATAAGCATGAGGTGCCTCCCACGAAGCACTTTGTTTTTGATAACCGAGTCACGTAGCTTGACTCGGCCCCGAATTTAGTTGTCCATGGGGAAAGTTTGGAGATCCGGGACAACCATGGATGGTATGTCCCCTCCAAAATAGTGTTTCAAACTATGACCGTTCACCTTAAAGTTTGGACCGTCAGGTTGAGCTAACTCGACGATTCCATATGGAAAAACTTGAGTGATGGTGAACGCCCAGACCAGCGGGTTTTGAGTTTGCCCGAGAAAATCTTTAACCGAGAATTGAAGAGGAGGACTCGATCACCAACATTCAAGACCCTCCCGGGTTATATCTCGTGGAGTTGCATTCTGATATTGATTAGTGATGTTGCGTAACTTTGAGACTCATGTTGTTTTGGATATTGTACTTATCCCTGTTGTGGGAGTTTTGACTATTATCTATTATATGTATTACATTTAGCATTTCTCTAATGTTACACCTTGTGTTCTTGACAATGAGGTCATACCCCGTCAATGCCTTTCCGCTGCGCCATTTTTGGGGTGTGACAATTGGATACGTTGTCTTGTTACATCCCAAACATTTATCTTTTGTTCCCACAAACATACTCGACACTTTATTAGCCATTGGCTTCTGTAAATGGTTCATGGGCCAATTAGTATGTCATTTTCCAATTAAAATAGATCTGGCAGTAGATATTGATCTAGATTTAGTCTAAATTCATACCTCGCCATCAATGGTTTTTGGTGGCTTAATGATCTTTGGTGCGCATGAAACACATAATTAAAAAGTAATGAACTTGATGGCCATATTAAATCTTAGTAACAATCGAAACTGTACCATCAAAGCTCTTGTCTAAGCTGCCAGTCTGCTTAAAAAGTTGATCAAAGTGTGGCCTGCAATATAGAACTCCCTCAAAAGAGTTGTAGTTACTAAGCTGCAATCAGCCCAAATTCAAGATTCAATGGTTAGTAAGTTAGTAACATCAGTAAACCACATGTGCAGATCTAGTGACATTATAATATTTATAAAAAAGAACCTTGAGGTGTGCAGCAAGAACAATAATACATGCCACATATAAGAATGTGTCGTGATAGTATCACCAGGTATGATGATTGGTGAATGCATGTGTTATTTATACTTACAAATGATGGCTTTTAAGTGTGAGATGCTAAATGTGGAATGGTTCCTATTCATCTTCCTCCTTACATTCAATTGGTTTGCATTAGTTTTGGTTATAAATGTGATTGTAACTTGAGAATGGTTCTTATTCATCTTCCTCCACATTCAATTGCTGCAACCACCCTTCGTATTCATCTTGAATGTTACATTTAATTCTCCCAAAGAAACACTTGCATCATCCCCTTCGTATGCCAATGTACTTACCCTTAAGCATGAACATTGAATCAATGTACTAACACATTAAGCCTCCACATTTATAAGGGGCCTCAATATTATACTTCACATTAAATTTAGGACTCCATCTTAAGTGCCTTGATTACTCCACATTTAATGAAGGGACTCAATCTTATAGTATTATATGGTTTGCATTAGTTTTGGTTATAAATGTGATTGTAACTTGAGAATGGTTCTTATTCATCTTCCTCCACATTCAATTGCTGCAACCACCCTTTGTATTCATCTTGAATGTTACATTTAATTCGCCCAAAGAAACACTTGCATCATCCCCTTCATATGCCAATGTACTTACCCTTAAGCATGAACATTGAATCAATGTACTAACACATTAAGCCTCCACATTTATAAGGGGACTCAATCTTATACTTCATATTAAATTTGGGACTCCATCTTGAGTGTCTTGATTACTCCGCATTTAATCAAGGGACTCAATCTTATAGTATTATAGATGCTTGTGAATTGTTATATTATATTGAAACTAGTATTTATTGTCAGTACATAAGACACGTTAGCTCATTAAACAACTATTGCGTTTAAAATGCAAAGTGTAATATATACACATGTGAATATCATGAAAGCAAGATATATTTCGGAAAAAAGAAAAAGTTAGCACAGTTTATTTTTAGAACAATTTATTTAATGTTGATATGCTGTCGGTGCTAATTTATAAGAACGTGAATGGTATTGCAGCTTCCTTTGGTCAAATACTCAAATCTACCCTTACCTAATTCCATTATCAACCTCCTCGTCCGTCACTTTTTTCTGTACAACAATCACCGGAGACTCAACCGCTTTCTTCGACGACGAAGATCATCTCACACAAGCACCACAACACATCCGATCAAAAACGCAACTGAAGTCGTTAAAATCATCAACAGTTCACGATTCTCCATAATCATGGCTAACAGAATATTCGTATCAGATATGTTTGATGTGTCGAATATTAAAAAAAAAATCACTTTTTGAATCATAACATTAATAAAATGTTTAGTGATTCGTTATGGTACAAAAATTAATGCATTTAATGCTATTTTAACACTAAAAATCTAAGCTGGACATTTTATCAAACACCTTGTGTGCAACAAATATGACTAAAACGTCATTTTTAACATGCAATATTTCACTCATATCATATCGAATTTGAGTGATTCAATTTTCTAAGTAAAGAGTGAACCAAAATTTACAACTTTCGTATTTTAAGTTTATCATGATTTGATAGATTTAAAGGTAAACAATAGGGTCAAAAATGCAAAAAATATCAAGAAAATTAAAACCATTGAATATGTAAAAAAAAAAAAAAAAATATATATATATATATTAACAAGATTTATACCAAATTAAAGAGAATTAAATTTTAAAAATTATGGTGAAATCGGTTTTTTCTAAAAGTTTGTCATTTAATAGATATGTGCGTTTGAAATTTGAGGTGAAAAAAGAAAAAACGGGTAGTTTTACGATTTTGCCCCTTGACGGATTTTTCTTAAATAAAATAAGTAGAGGGACACTTGTGAGAGTGTCTTTCTACACTTTTTAAATTAGTCCATACAGTGTTTCCTCTTCTATAAATACATGTTCATCAAGACACAATAAATCCACGCTTTAAGTTCATTTCTAGCATTAGCAAGATGAGAATTCTCCATATCTTTCTTTTTTCTATTCTTCTGAAGAATGTTTACTGTGAATCTAATTCCGATCCACTTCCAAAATCAAAAGCTTCTCCTTTCCAAGTACCTGCAATCAGTACCAAGGTTTGTAAGGTTCGCCCTCAAGCCCCACCTGCAAGTCCTGAAGTGATGGCTTACCAACTAGCTGTGCAATGGCCACCTGGGGTTTGCACTGGAAATTCAGGTGTCGAGTGTAAGATCAATCCAGTGCCAACTGAATTTAAAATTCATGGTTTATGGCCTCAACCTAATGGTCCAGCATCAAATGAAACTTATGATCCTAATCAGGTATATATACTACTGTCTAGGATTTTCGGGAAGGTTTTACACTCACTTTTTTTTTTTTTAATCCTAATTACTAAAAATCGCACCATAAAGACTTTTTTAGTCAAGCTAAAGTTGCACTACAAAGAAAATAACACAAAATTGGGGGTTGCACATACCAAAAAACGACACATTTTGAAAAAAACTACACTGCATGACCCAAAATTAGGTGTGGCACGTGCCACCCGGCATCCATGTAGTTCCGTCCCTGCTACTGTCTATAGACTTGTATATTTTTCTAGCTTGTACTATGTTGATTCTCTCCCTCCCCAACCCAATATAATTTTGAAATTAATCTTATAATATTGCAGCTAACTCCCATAACTAAAGAACTGGAGAAGCACTGGCCAAATTTAAAGAGTAAACAACAGTCAATAAGTATAAATTTAATATTTTGGGGACATGAGTGGACTGAGCATGGAAAATATTCTGGGATGGGAGTGCTTGAATACTTTAAGAAGACTTTAGAGTTGTTTAAAGTTGTTGGCGAAGGACTTAGGGGAAAACTTGCTGCTGAAAACATAACAGCAACTCTCTATAATACCTACAAACTACAAGCCATAGAAGCTGCACTGAAGAAGATTAATGGTGGCTTCTCTTGTACAGTTGTGTGTAATGAAAGAAATACCAGTAAAAAGAAGCAAATTCAAGAGATTCGGTTCAGGTATACCAAAGATTTCAAGATGCAGAATAATAATGCTCCTTCTTCAACATGTGGTACTGCTACTACTGATGTTATGTTTCCTCTAATGAAATAAACTTGTTTTCATGCCTGCATGCAGTCCACCAGTACTACCTCCTTTGAATGGTGTAGTATTTACTATAAATAAAATGGATTGTCTTCTGCATGCAGTCCACCAGTACTACCTCCTTTGAATGGTGTAGTATGTACTATAAATAAAATGGATTGTCTTTTGCATGGGTAATCAACTTCAATCTATCATTCTATCAGTATGTAATCTGATAATAAAAATTCTATCTCTACTCGATCGAACTCGATTTAGTTATATCCATACGAATCAAACTATTAAAATTAAACAAAATGAGTTTCTGATCTTACGAAAAACTAATATACCAATTAAAAGATCATGTTAAAATCTAACCTTGGTATGAATATCTTCCAATTTTTTAATCTATGTGCAAATTAAACTGTTGTACATGTCAGCAGGCAAATGACAGTTCTAATCGTTTTAGCCCAAACATCTTTCAATTAAACAAATCCAGATTATTTAGGTTTTGGTCACCAAACTTTAGTAGTACTAACAAGACTCGAACTTGAGACCTTGCCTAGGAGGGTAAAACCTCCATACCGCTAGACCAGAGGCCGGTTGGTAAACTTCATAAAGCTTTATTCGAATCATTTGTATTATATACTAAATGACATGGCATCATAACACCGTAATGCAATAAATTAGTTAATAAAATGACACATAAAATAATACATATATATACTTAAAGCCTTTTCAATTCAATGGCTCAAGCTAATCAAAAGGTTTTAACATGTATAGAGATTAACCGAATAATAAAGATAACGTATCTTTGATCCTAGCAAGAACAAGGATCTAACTTCAATTCTTCTTCTTGAATAAACAATGGATTAACGAGAAACCCTTTATCGTTTTGTTTCTTAATCCATGATGGAATTAACTAAAGTGAGTTAATACCAAGGTTTTGTACACACGTACTACAACCAATTAATGCTTGATGCTAGTGAAAGAACACAAGAAAACCAAACGATTTGTTTACTTTGAAAAACACTAAGATCAACACACCCCTAGGGTTGTACGATCAGTTTTAGAAGCAAAGGAGAAGAAGAAAATTTTAGGGTTATACACGATTTAATATTTTTCCATAAATCTAACACTTAAAGCCTCGTCAATTCAATGGCTCAAGCTAATAAAAGGTTTTATTGAAAAGAACAAAAAAGAACTATTCCACAGAAAGTCCGTTATATAAAACCAAAAAAAATTCATAAAAAAGCTTTATCTAATCTTATAATATTAAAATTGTTATATGTGTGTATGTGATGCGAAGTATTCCTTTAAAAGCTATAAAAATATAAGCATTTGATGGAAAAAGCCATTAATTATAATGTTAAAAACCTTTGACTTATATATTTGTTTGGAAATGAATTCGCAAGTTACTTTGGAAAATCATGTTAACAAAAAGTTGAGATCAATATAAATACAAATTTTTTAAAGATCAAATAAACTTATCATGACCACTCGTTCATTTTATCTAATTAAAAAAAATAATAATAATAATAATAATAAATAAAATCAATTTCCAGTTTTTTAAAATAAATTATCTTACAAACAGTAAATTATTAACCGAGAAAGTACATTATCGTGATAATAATTTTTTATCCTTCAGTAGATGAACACCTCAATATACTTTCACATTTGATTTTTTATTTTATTTTTAAAATTTGTGTCTGAAAAAATCAAATGTGAATTAGTAATTTAGAAATCACGTGTGATTTCATAAATCACATGTGATATTAAAATAACAAACCACATGTTATTTTTACTGGCGTAACTTTTAACACTCACAAAAATAAATCGAAAAAAGTTCGTCGAAAGTATATATAGAAGTGCTCACATACAGAAAGATAATTTAATTCGCATCGCGATTTTTGTGATTTTTTTCACGTAACAATTAACAATTTGTGAGATATTTAATTTTAAGAAGAAAAAAAATGATAAAAAGTGAGTTTGTTAGTTTGATAAAAAAAAATTAATGTTTAAGATTTGTTTAGTAGTTTGAATTTGTATTCATGTTACACTTTTCTGTCTTAACAAAAAGTTCTACAAATATCCGCAAAAGTTCATTTTTGAAAGAACGTGGAAATGCAACGAATTGGTTTGATAATATGAAACGTGGAATAAAAGGAAGTTTAGTGTATGGACTTTTCACCGCCATCACAATAACGCAATGATGAGTTGTTGCCTAAAAATTGAAAAGTCTTAAGACGTCTCATTCCAAAGTCATTATAAACACAATCTTAATACTGTATTAAATTAGACTAAACGAGTGGGGTTGCTTGCGCGTTGCTGCAGGAATGCCGTGTAAAATGCACTTGTATAAAGGGATACGAAATATTGTGCAAAACGTAAAACACACAAAAACATTTGACATATTTTCATGTCTACTTATTGCCTTATAAGAAAATTATTTAACAAATAAGTTGGTGAATGTCATTTAAACTTTAAAACTATCGATAAGTATGAGTGTCATACAAATTGACAGTGCCTTTGTATCTCCTCCCGTCGTTCCATTCGTGGAAGAACCTCAACATTACCCAGTACGGTTGTAAACTTCAGATGAGATTGCTCCATCCTTCCTGCCACAACAATTTTTTTAATGTTAATATCAACCGAATCATCATAGTTTGTTGTTGTTAACCAACCATTATCACCGTATAGTAGTGCCTGGCGGGGGTAATTATATATGTGGGCATATGGTACATATCAACCATAAATAAAACATTCAATGGTAAAAAATTTGTAACGTAATACTCATTATTATTTCAAAGGCACAGTAACGCAATGTTTTAGTTGGCTAATATTCTGAACACATGCAACTGTCAACTAACCCAAAGTCATTTTAAATGAAGACTAAAATAGTTGTAGCTACTATGAAACATCAATAGTCCGATTTACAGTAAGCGTTGATGCTAATTTTAGAACCACATTGCAGTATAGTTTAAGGTAAAACCAAGCTACATCTTTTTAATATAAGTCTAATAGATTATGTATTTTGCAGCATAAACGTGTGTTACCGACCCATTTTAAGATGCAGGCCACTTTATACACGTAATTTAGTTATACTATTAGAATTTTATGTATTTCAGTAAAAAAACATAATAAACCTAAGTAAAATTTTCGATTAACATACAATAATTACCTGATGATTCTTCCCCATACTCCTGGAACCCTATCACCACCATCTCTCTTCCTTAAACATTAACGCCTTCTCCTTTATTAAGTGCAACCAATTTATCTGTTCGTGGAACCCCATCACAGTTGCCATCTGGACTTGTGAGTAATCATAATATTGTAGCAAAAAAAAAAGTTGCCATAGACAAAATCATTTCATTAGTCTTGATACTAATATTTTATCCATATATACATATTAAAGTACCTGTAGTTATGCTTTGAGGTTTTTGACGGCCATGGCAATCCTTTTTTTTGTTCACTGTAAATGGAATCACAGGATAAAGAGTCTTTTACTAATGTATGGTTGTAATATTTTCAAAATAAACATTTTATCCCACATTAGAGTTAGGCCCAAACGTATCAAACATTTACAATTTTATATTGGTTTAATTTGTGACTGGTACTAGCAGTACTAAATTTATACTAGCCGTACTAAATTTCACTAGCAGCAGTACCTTTTGTACTAGTAGTGGTAAATACTTGGTTTACTTATGCACAAATGATTTGATGCTTATATTGGTTTAATTTGTGACTTGTAGGATACATACGTTACCATTTGACCTCAACAATAGCATGGACAAGTCTTGGATGAAAACT
Source organism: Artemisia tridentata subsp. tridentata (assembly GCA_021014915.2). Classification (NCBI taxonomy): domain Eukaryota; kingdom Viridiplantae; phylum Streptophyta; class Magnoliopsida; order Asterales; family Asteraceae; genus Artemisia; species Artemisia tridentata. The sequence continues at coordinate 7,886,967 of CP139501.1, read as the reverse complement.
AGTAGGACCAAGAAACAATATATTGCTGGAGTACACGCGTTTATTAAGTATGCAGAACACAACTTGAAGAAGATGATGAACATCGACCTAAGAGGTAATAAACAACAGCTTAAGATGCCATGTCCGTGTATCTCATGTTTAAACCGCATAAAGCATAAAGTGGAGGATGTGCAGTTCCATTTATTCTGCCACCGGATTAATCAAAGCTACACAAAATGGGATAAACTTGGAGAAAATGATGAGCAAGCAACAACTGCCCAAATACCTGTTAATGCTACAATAGAGGAGTTTGTTGATGACACGGATTTCGACATGGATTTTGTTCCAGAAATTCCAACAGATGGCCTAGCAACAGTGAACATGGTTAATGGTGCAAAAGAATGTTTTGATGAGGATAACCTTGCCAAGTTTCAACAACTATTATTAGATGCGGAGAAGCCACTTTAGAAGGATGTCATGACTTCACAAAGTTGTCCGCAATAGTTAAACTACTCAACTTGAAGGGTAAGTATGGAGCTTCTGATAAGTTCTTTACTGAATTACTAGGATTGTTTAAAAGGATGCAACCTGCTGGTAACGAAATGGTTGAAAAAACTTATGAGGCAAAAAAACTAGTGAGAATGATGGGATCAGGATACAAAAAGATACATGTATGTAGCAACAACTGCATTCTTTACTGGAAGGTTAACAAGGAGTTGACTGTTTGTCCAACTTGTGGGACATCAAGATGGAAGGTGGATAGTAAGACACATAAAGTGTACGAAAACATTCCGGCAAAGGTAATGTGGTACTTTCCAATTATACCAAGACTGCAACGCCTCTTTAAGTTAGAAAGTATTTTAGAAGATCTAACATGGCACGCAACAAGGAGGATAACAGATGGTGTTTTACGTCACCCCGCAGATTCACAGGCATGGCGTACCATAGATGAAAAATTCCCCGAAATTGCTGAAGATCCGAGAAATCTATGGCTAGGAATATCGGCTGATGGGGTTGACGTCAACTCAGGAAATAGGCATCACAGTGTATGGCCAGTTTTATATGTCATATACAACCTTCCTCCATGGTTGTGTATGAAAAGAAAGTTTATCATGCTTTCGGTATTGATATCGGGATACCCGGGAAATGATATCGATGTATTTTTAGAACCATTGGTTGATGATCTGCATACCTTATTCGAGGAAGGGGTTGATACATACGATGCTTCTAAAAAAGAAAACTTTAATCTGCGCGCCGTTGTGTTATGGACGATAAATGATTACCCTGCACTTGGTACATTATGTGGTTGCCCATACAGTGGATTCAAAGGTTGTGTAGTATGTGGGAAAGATACACACTGTGTTAGACTTTCCGCCTCATCCAAGCAAATTAGTTATGCTGGACACAGACGATATCTACCATACAACCATCCGTTCAGAACGCAAAGGAAGGCGTTTAATGGACAAGAAGAACCACGTCATGCTCCAAATCCATTGACCGGGGAACAAATATACAACGAGGTACAACATATTGAAAATAAGTGGGGAAAAGGAAAAACCTCAAAAAACCAAGATCAAGATACCAGAGGCAGAGGTGGGAAGATTAAAAAGCAGAAAAGGAAAACAACAGAAGAAAAGGGTAGTTCAAGCCAAGCAAATGAAGCATATTGGAAGAAATTCAACATTTGGTATCGAAAGCTAAGGTATTGGAGGCATCATTCTGTTCCGCATTGTATTGACTTCATGCATGTAGAAAAGAATGTTGGTGAGAGTCTACTCGGAACTTTGCTGAATGTTCCTGGAAAGACAAAAGATGGAATGAATGCTCGACTGGATCTGGAAGAGTTAGGGATAAAAGAAGAGTTGCTTGCTAGGCAAGAAGCAGACAAAACAACACTACCTCCAACAGGTTACACATTAACGAATGCTGAAAAAGACATCTTTTGTGAAACGTTAAGCAACATCAGGGTACCACAAGGCTATTGTTCAAATTTCTCTAGTTTGGTCAGCCTAAATGATAGGAAGCTCATTGGCCTTAAATCGCATGACTATCACATGCTAATGCAAGAGTTTTTACCCATTGCTATACGTTCATTCATACACCCGCCCACACGATATGCTATTATCAGGTTTTTCTTTTTCTTTAAATCTATATGTAGGAAAGAAATCAGCTTGCAAGAACTAGATAAGATGCAAGAAGAACTTGTTGTTACACTGTGCCTACTCGAGAAGTTCTTTCCTCCGTCATTTTTTGATATTATGATACACTTGACTGTGCACCTAACTAGGGTGGTAAAATTATGTGGTCCCATATGCTTTCGGTGGATGTATCCCTTCGAAAGATGTATGAAGGTTATTAAAGGACACGTGCGAAACAGAAATAGACCAGAGGGATGCATTGCCGAGGAGACTATCGCGGAAGAAACAATAGAGTTTTTTAGCGAATATCATAAAACCATGAAAACTATTGGTATCCCAGCTGATAAACATGTAACCAATGAAGTTGAGGACGGAAAGCCATTGTCGGCCGGCAAACCAAGTGATGTTTCCGTAGAATCCTTTGAGAAAGCACATTTGTATGTAATACAAAATACAGATGAAATTCAACCGTATATCGAGTAAGTATATATTACTAACACATGTCGATTTCGTTGCTTAAAATGTTCTATCAAATATAATAATCAAAGACATTTATTTGTTTCAGGCGACACAAGGAAGTTTTGAAAGGAAAAAACCCGGGGTAAAAAATTGCATTGCTGGAGAATGAGCACAGTAAATCTTTTGCTAAGTGGTTACTCGAAGAGGTAATTACTTGTATGTTGTTTATAATTGTTTGTTTGTTGCTATCATCATAATTGTCCCTCCTGTATATGACATTAGATAGAGGTCGACCAGCACACCATTTCATTATCCCAAACACTCCTATTCTTTAATTGTTTGTTTGTTGTTCCTGCAATTTAAAGGTAATATATACTTGTAATGAAATTCAGGTTGAGAGAGAGTTAGCGATATGCAATGACAGTGTATCAGAAATTGTGAGGTGGATATCATTTGGACCACGCGCCAGCGTAGTGAAATACGAGGCGTATAACATCAATGGGTATACATTTCTGATGCGCGTGTGCGAGTGCTCTAATTTATACCCACGCTATGTCGTTGTGGTTTTAGCAGTATTCAAGTTTTAAATTTATATTTAGCCGACTTATCAATAACACACACACTTTAACGAGCAGTGTACCTGGTCAGTATGTATAGAATGGTAAGTAGAGTGTCGATCACTAAGAGTGGAACGTATTATCTAGTTATTCTAATCAGTATTTTAATATCTAAAGTTAGCTATACAACCTAATCTATCGCAAGGGGGTTCAGCCTGAGAGACTGGCACGGTTTGGTTGCAATTAAATAATAAACTAACTAATAGGCACGAATCAGCGAATAGCACACACGTACATAGATAAATACTCGAGATAATAAGAAGACCTGTCCTGATAGTTAAGTAGCTTGTCACTTGTTTTATTGCTAGTTTTATATGAAGTGTATAGTTCGATGCAACGCACCGAGATTAAGTCCTTTCTCGTTGGTTCTAATCTTATCGGCGAGTAAACCCTTAATGATTACTTATGACTATCCCATTTATCTTTCTTCCTACTTTTCTACAGACGATAGAATGCATAGGCGATCTAATAAATAGGCGAGGAAGGGGCATGGCGACCCAAGCAATGCTCAGCTAGACACAGAGGTTATCAATGCACTAATAAAAGTCACCAAAGACATCAACATATAAACTTTAATTAATGGGAAAGCAATTTTAAGGGGAGTTGAAGTGAATGATTAACATAACACAATCCCATCAATCCTGATCAATTAAAGTGTACTAATACAATAAAACAAAACTACTTAATGAATTGAATACATGCAGGACCTTCTTACAGCTCTCGTATCTTTGTTCAAGGTGTGTCTTGTGCTGCTATCACGACTGAATTCATCCTAGGGTTTCTGTACTTCGGATATCGTACGTCCAAAAGTCCTTCCGAAGTCTCTGAAAGTCGTCTGACTTTGGGGTATTTATAGTTTCTGTCTGAGGTAGGATGCGGCGCATCTAGTAAGTAGATGCGGCGCATTCACTTAACTTCGCGTGGGGTCCAAGATTAATATATTCAGGAATATTCGTACACCGCCCGAAGATGCGGCGTATCTTCATTCTTGGATGCGGCGCATGTCCTTTGCCGTCATGGATAATATCTTGTGAAATCTTGATAGCGATGCGCCGTATGTAACAGGTAAGATGCGGCGCATCTGGAGCAGAATAGTCTTGATCTTGTACATTTCAGTAGACTCTTAACTTCTCGCTTGTTTTGCTCCATTATTAGTCCAAAATCGCCAAGTTTCACCAAATGCTTGTTTTTACCTGAGAATTACAAAAGTAAACGATTAAGTATCAATTCTCATAGATAATATAATCAAACAAGTCAAATTAATAGGATAAATGATAGTAATAAAATGTACTTATTTGAGTTCATCAATTTCGTACGAAAAGTAATGATGGCATAGTTTACCAGAACAGTGGGGTTAGTGTTGAGTCAGTAGATGTGCACATATCCAAAAAAGAAGTTGCAACCATAAAAAAAACATCTTATTATGGGGTTTTACAAGAGATATGGGTACTATATTACCGTTTCAGGCAAATTCCTCTTTTCAAATGTGATTGGGCTAATCGCAAAACTCATAGGGTCAAACATGATACTCTTGGTTATACGTTAGTAGACCTGGATACTTTCGGCCACAAGGATGATCCGTTCATATTAGCGTCACAAGCAACACAAGTGTTTTATGTGAAAGACCAGGTACAGAAAAATTTGTCCATTGTCTTTAAAACACCTACCAAGAATTACAAAGATACACATGACGAAGTCGATGAGGAGTTTAGTACAGTCATTCACGAGCAAAATGAAAAAATATTGCCACGTGTATATAAAGAAGACTTGGGCAAGGAATCACGAAGTGACTACTATCGAACCGACATTGAAGGTATTGTTATACGAAAATCCAAGTGAAGCATGTCATGCTGCATTAAGACTGCTAGTATAATAGTTAACCCTGCTGGTTGAAGTTAAGACTGCTGCTCAAGGCTAAGTGCAAGGTTACTGCTGGTATTGTAAAGTTAGTAATGTTAGATGAATAGCTGTTTTAGTATTAAATAGTTGTTCCTGTAATTTAGCCTGTTGTAATGGATTTTGACTCAAAAAAGTCAAGCTTTTCAATGGCAATGAAAAATTTTGCGGTTTTCACTGTTATATGTCCACTTGCAGTCAAGCTTTATTGTATTTTCAGTTTCCATATATCATGTATATGCACTTGCAGGCACTTTAGTAACATATTACTTCATTAAAAAGTTGAAAATTGACTTTAGAAAGTCAAGTAATCTGGTTCCAGCTAGGGGCAAGTAACATACTTACATACTACTGCATTAAACTAGATAGACTATAAAATCCCAGCATTATAATGGGGCAAATTAAATGAAGAGTCATGACTAACAGTCTGAACTCAAAATATGACTCTATGATTTAGACACCTAAATAAATACTTCATGTGACCATATGTAACATCTTGAATTTAGTCACACAAACACTCAATGTGACTAATATCAAGGTTAATGATAACTGAGTTCACATTTTGCTATATATATTAGTCACATGAATATTTCACAGTGTGACTATTTTCAATGTATTGGTCACATATAATACCCTTATAATGTGGCCATAAACATAATTTAGATGCACATTTGTGGTATGGTGTGACTATTGTATAGCCTATAGTCACATGATTGTGCTACAATTAAGTGTGACCATACACATTAGGAATAGGCAGGCAAACACACACTTAACTTTAGACACACATATTAACTTACGTGACCATTTGTATCGAATTATGGTCACACTTAATCATGTATACCTATGGTTTAGTGTGACCATATATGACATTTGGTCACACATCTCAAGTGTGTGACATATATTTGTCACTTTTAAATGCATATCGTGACTATGCTTCAAACTTACTTTTCAGTTGTCACACATTTCAAATTCATATGTGGCTAAATTTTCAACAAAAACTAGCAGTCACTGATGCGTGGTTTTGCAACCTTACAACAGGTTTTACCTCTCGAGGGATCTCAAGAGGCTTACAACCCCACCAGGCAGTGTACCTGACCGATGTAGTATAGTGTAGTGGTAAGTACGGGGGATTGATCGTTCTCCACAGGGAATAGTGTTCGTTAGGTATGAAAAACTACTCTAATAGGTCTAAGGGCGAGAGAAGATTCTTTTTATGTTTTTATAGTTTTATGAAAGCAAGTAAAATCTCGGGTTTGAAAGAGTGGGCGGAATTAGTTGCTAATCAACTAACCCAAATAACTACGAATGCAAATAAAATAAAATAACAGAAAATGAAAAGGTGGTGAAATTTATGTGGGGAGAAATGTGTTTACTTAGATTTCCTTACTCCCTAACTATCTTTTACCGGTTGATTAGTGTGTATTAATTGCGTGGATGACGGGTGTATTCCTTAATACCAATCGTGGGGTGGCGTACGTACTTCCCCAACTCTACAAGCTCCTACTTCACTCCTATGTCGAGCCGGCTAGGAAGCTCCTAACATGGGATCACTAGAATTCGCTTGTGCATTAAATACAACCATAAAAACCTTAGTACGCATTGGTTCATGTTTCTTAAGACGTTCAAGCAAGTTACCGAATAGGAAGTTAGCCAGTTTTCTTAAGCCTAACATAGATGAACAATCATCCAATACAACTAATAACACGCTAATAACCAACAATCAATAGATAGGTTTCATTAGATCTAAGCAAACACAAAGAAAACCTAGCCTAGCATGTTAAACAAAAGACAAGAACAAGATAGAATCAAACAACACATAGACATATTGAATGATTAATTGATAACTTATCTTCAATGTAACATGGAAGATCTCAAGGCAAAAAGCCTTGAAAAAGCTGCTAAAATCGTCTTAGGGTTTCCTCCCAAAAGGTTACACACCAAGTTCCACACTAATGACAAAAAATTGCAAAACTATATATAGAGATTAAGGGCTGACGGCGTCACGTTGTAGATTCTGACGCCGTCACCTCGCCGCTTTTAGGGTTCCCGGATGGCCTTCCTGAAGCCGTCCCTCTTTAGACCTCCAAAATCCGTTCTGGCTTATCAAGGCTTGACGCCGTCAGATTATGGCTTGACGCCGTCCCTCTATAATTTAAGCCGTGACGACCTTGATCACATTAAAGGGTGACGCCGTCAGATTTTTCATGCAAAATTCTCTGGCTTATCATGAGTAATTTTCATATCCACCTTTTTCTTGCCAAGCCATGACGCCGTCCAGGGCAATCCCTGACGCCGTCAAAGGTACTTTTTAGCCGATTTTGAGACTTTGCCGTTTTCTTCACTTTTATGCTCCAAAAACGTCCAAAATGCTTCCTTTTCCAGATTTCTTCTCCAAAGTACCTAAAATGACAAAAGGAACGATTTAGGGCAATATTTGATCAAATAAATACGATTTAGGGCTTAAATGACCCCTTAAAAGCGGTACACTTTTCGCTTCATCAAATACCCTTACACTTGAGATTTGCTTGTCCTCAAGCAAATGCGCTTTTATTCTAATCAAAATACAAGTTAGGGGTCATTTAACGCTAATATAAAAGTAATTGCAACAAATAGTCGTTCCACTTTAATCATAATAAGCACGGAGATTACAAACTAGCACCTCACAAGTAGTGTTTAGATACTCACATCTCTCAAGTGTCATCAAAATAAATCTCATAAATGAAAACGGATAATATCTCTCACTACCTGTCATAGCAAATAGATTACCATAGGCTTGGGAAAGGATCGAAAACCTCCTCCACTAGGCGTAAGCACCTAAGATAAACTATCAAAGAGGGCTTTTACATGGGTTATAACGTTAGGTGTAGGGAAAAGGAAAACACGGTTTTGTTGGATAAAGGATATTTTACTGGTGGCGAGTTAAAGATCTTGATCAATTACATGTACTATACAATGTTGCTAAGCCAAGACTCGACTCAATCTTAAGCTAAAAACAAAATAACAAAAACATAAAATGAAACGGGATGGTAGTCCGTATGTTTTTTCTACTTTTCTTTTTCTCATTTTTTTTTTTGTATTTTTCTTGATTTTTTTTTTTTTTTCATACACTCTTGCCCTACCATCCAAAATAATACATCATAGGGGCATTGCATTCCCCTTACACTTGAACTTTTACATAACTTTACAAATAACTATTCTAATGACTCGAATTAAGATAATTGAAAAACTTGGAGTACTTTTAAAATATTTAGCACATATGGGGGTAATAAATGATGTTCTTCCCCATTACTCCATTACACTAGTACTTTACCCATGAGTCCCAATCGTCCCAAAACAATATGTACAAGGATATGACCCGACTTAGCAACCATGTAATCAATTAGATAATTAACTAAGGGTTTAAACAAATGTTGTCACAATAATGCACTAAAAATGAGTGCATACAAGGTAGGCTAAGGCGATTTGGGTGTACATTTAAGTGGGGTGTAACAAATTCTTCCTTTAAGTAAAATGCTTAAAGGTCGAAATGAAAAGATATGCTCTGAGGGGTGTACTAGGGGTATCGTGTACCAAAAATGGGTACAACGCAAAGGGTGTGGGAGAATTACTTGACCAATGTAGCCAAAGTAATTATAACAAAAACACAGGTGTAAAACAATGGGTTAATCCTAATGCCTCTTATCATGTAGTAAATCTAACTACACGAATGTAGTCTCACTTGTGGCCTCGGAATGGTCCTAACGCAAGTTCTAGAATCTAAGTGCTATCGGTACACACATCATAGCATAAATGCTTTTCCTACCAATTCTAGGGTGAACCTCACATATTTGGGGGTGGAAAATTTTTTAGTGGTACGGTTTTTTGTGCTAGTCATATAACTCCTATCCATGAGACGCTCATTAAGATCAAAGTTTCACTCCTAAATGTTGTAAAAAATTTTAAATTTGGCACTAAAATTGCTCTAACAGGTATTTATCTCAGTTTTATTACCCATCTACCATCAAACAAACAAAAATCAAGTGCAATTGCATTTTCTAAAGTATCGTACTTTTACCCCCCCCCCCCCCCTTACACTTAAGATGAACATTGTCCCCAATGTTCAAATAACAAGATGTAAAAGCAAAAAGGTAAAAGAATGAAATCAAATACTCCCCTGATTTGCTCGGTGGATAATGAAGTAACAAGGTTAGATCTTCTTCCAAAGTAATGTTGAAGCTCCATGACTAATGCATCGCCAAAAGCTTGATCCAACAAACATTTCCTTGTCTAAAATAACCTGTTAAACCTGAGAAAACAAACACGAAAACCTGCATAACAGCGGCGGGATAAACTCTATATATAAGGATATAATGCTTGTATAATGATAATTTTGCAGATTCCTGGAGATTATAAGTTAGAGATTTAATAAAAACTTTTTATGAAAACAAAACTTTCAAAAATTTTCAGAAAATTAAAACCTGACGCCGTCAGGTTGTAAATCCTGACGCCGTCAGAAATGATCTGACAGAGTTCTCATGTTACGTTTCTGGAAAATTTTTGGAAAAACCTATACCTTACTTCCTGGAAATCCTGCAAAACATCATTATGACTCGATACAAGCATTTGACTCAAACAAATACTAATATGTATGTTAATTTAATATTATTATGATTCATGTTCATTTGTTCTAATAAATCGATTTGGATTTCCCTTACACTTAACTTTTGCAAAATACCTTTATATGTAGTTAAGACGAAGTTAAAAACAAGATAAAGCATTTTCACAATTTAGTTTTTGAACATGAATCAATAACAATAAAAATTAAGCGTACATACGGAAACAAATAAAATCAAACAAACAAATAAATAAACACATAAAGCAAATAAAGCTTGGGTTGCCTCCCAAGAAGCGCTTGTTTTTGTTCGAGTCACGAGCCTGACTCTACCCTTATTTAACGGAAATAGGGGAGGTTTTCCCTACACTTAGGATTAAGTGTGGGTGATGAAGCGAAAAGTGTACCGCTTTTAAGGGGTCATTTAAGCCCTAAATCGTATTTATTTGATCAAATATTGCCCTAAATCGTTCCTTTTGTCATTTTAGGTACTTTGGGGAAGAAATCTGGAAAAGGAAGCATTTTGGACGTTTTTGGAGCATAAAAGTGAAGAAAACGACAAAGTCTCAAAATCGGCTGAAAAGTACCTTTGACGGCGTCAGGAATTTCCCCAGACGGCGTCATGGCTTGGCAAGAAAAAGGTGGATATGAAAATTACTCATGATAAGCCAGAGAATTTTGCATGAAAAATCTGACGGCGTCACCCTTTAATGTGATCAAGGTCGTCACGGCTTAAATTATAGAGGGACGGCGTCAAGCCTTGATAAGCCAGAACGGATTTTGGAGGTCTAAAGAGGGACGGCGTCAGGAAGGCCATCCGGGAACCCTAAAAGCGGCGAGGTGACGGCGTCAGAATCTACAACGTGACGCCGTCAGCCCTTAATCTCTATATATAGTTTTGCAATTTTTTGTCATGAGGGTGGAACTTTGTGTGTAACCTTTTGGGAGGAAACCCTAAGACGATTTTAGCAGCTTTTTCAAGGCTTTTTGCCTTGAGATCTTCCATGTTACATTGAAGATAAGTTATCAATTAATCATTCAATATGTCTATGTGTTGTTTGATTCTATCTTGTTCTTGTCTTTTGTTTAACATGCTAGGCTAGGTTTTCTTTGTGTTTGCTTAGATCTAATGAAACCTAGCTATTGATTATTGGTTATTAGTGTGTTATTAGTTATATTGGATGATTGTTTATCTATGTTAGGCTTAAGAAAACTGGCTAACTTCCTATTCGGTAACTTGCTTGAACGTCTTAAGAAACATGAACCAATGCGTACTAAGGTTTTTATGGTTGTATTTAATGCACAAGCGAATTCTAGTGATCCCATGTTAGGAGCTTCCTAGCCGGCTCGACATAGGAGTGAAGTAGGAGCTTGTAGAGTTGGGGAAGTACGTACGCCACCCCACGATTGGTATTAAGGAATACACCCGTCATCCACGCAATTAATACACACTAATCAACCGGTAAAAGATAGTTAGGGAGTAAGGAAATCTAAGTAAACACATTTCTCTACACATAAGTTTCTCACCACTTTTCATTTTTGTTATTTTATTTTATTTGCATTCGTAGTAAATTGGGTTAGTTGACTAGCAACTAATTCCGCCCACTCCTTCAAAACCGAGATTTTACTTGCTTTCATAAAATTATAAAAACAAAAAAAGAATCTTCCTCAACCCTTAGACCTAATTAGAGTAGCCTTTCACACCTAACGAACACTATTCCCTGTGGAGAACGATCAATCCCCCGTACTTACCACTACACTATACTACATCGGTCAGGTACACTGCCTGGTGGGGTTGTAAGCCTCTTGAGATCCCTCGAGAGGTAAAACCTGTTGTAAGGTTGCAAAACCACGCATCAAGTTTTTGGCGCCGCTGCCGGGGAATAGTTATTGTTTAGGTTGAATTTTTTATTTTATAGGTCTACTCACTAGATTCCTTTCTAGTGAGATTTTTATTTTCTTTTTCTTGGTTTTCTTTAGTCTATCTTATTTCTTTGTATTTTTGTTTGTGACACCTTCCACCTGCCTCATGAGTAATAGTGATCGCTTGATCCCTGTTATTCGTATTTTCCGCCGTGCAAATTTCCAACTACCCGTTCCCGCCCCCATCATAGAAAACAACAACCTTTCACCCGACCACCACTTTGGTAACAATTCTGAGATGGAGGAGTCTGACCATGAGAATGACTATGTTAGTCCATTTTACTACTCAGACTCCGATGAGGATGCCGGTAATGGGGATGTAGTTAACGAGGAATGGGGAAAAGAGGAAATTGATCCCTTTAAGTATGTTGACCCTAGGACTAAGATCGAAAAGGATAGCCTCTTTAACATGCAATTTCCGTGTAAGATTGGTTATCATGATTTTTATGCCTATCTTAACTCATCTTTGCCTATGAACATTATCTCTCGCGCTAATTATAATAAAATCATGGTAGATGAGCTAGAATATCAAGGAGATAACATTGTTGCTAGGGTTAAGCCACTACACGTATTCGTTGGAAGTTTTGTGTATTTGGTGGATTTTATGGTTATGGAGAACTTAGGAGAATTCATTGATAACAAATTAACCCAAGTCATTTTTGGAGAACCCTTCAAAAGATTGACCAACCTTGACGAAAAACTTGTGGACGGGTTAATTACATTCTCGGATGGGGATGAAGATTTTGTTTACCAAATGCCCCGATCACATCCTAGGTTTAAGAACTACTCCATTGAATCTTGCAATAGACTTGTGCCTCTTGATTTGTTAAGTGAGAATGATAAGAGGAAGGGGCTCAAATATCCACATGAGAAAAATAAGAGATACTATCATGGATGTTTGGAGCTGAATGATGAATACAAGAAAGATGAGGCAACAATTAGATGGCTCACACTCGGATACGTGAGCATAAGCGACACTAGATAGAAGGACTTTGAGTCTAGCTACAAGACTCGTTAATAAAGAAAAGCGCTTCTTGGGAGGCAACCCAAGCTTTATTTGCTTTGTGTGTTTATTTCTTTGTTTGTTTGATTTTATTTGTTTCCGTGTGTATGTTTTATTTTTATTATTATTGATTCATGTTAAAAACTAAATTGTGAAAATGCTTTATTTTGTTTTTAACTTCGTCTTAACTACATATAAAGGTATTTTGCAAAAGTTAAGTGTAAGGGAAATCCAAATCGGTTTATTAGAACACAAATGAACATGAATCGTAATAATAATAAATTAACATACATATTAGTATTTGTTTGAGTCAAATGCTTGTATCGAGTCATAATGATGTTTTGCAGGAATTCCAGGAAGTAAGGTATAGGTTTTTCCAAAATTTTTCCGGAAACGTAACATGAGAATTCTGTCAGATTATTTCTGAAGGCGTCAGGCTTTACAACCTGACGGCGTCAGGTTTAATTTTCTGAAAATTTTGAAAGTTTTGTTTTCATAAAAAGTTTTTATTAAATCTCTAACTTATAATCTCCAGGAATCTGCAAAATAATCATTCCACAAGCATTATATCTGGTATGTGCTTAAACACATACCATTTCTAGACCAAAACCGGACCAAAATAACCAAAAACCCGACCAAAATGCCAAAAGATATTGTGTTTTTGTGTTTTTGTATGTGCAGGGATGGATATCGTGAAAATTGACAAAAGACACAAGAAATCCGGGAAAACGAGCACGAGATACGGAATAGGCTCAGAACCAGAACCGGGAAAGTCATGCTTGGTCAAAATGTTAAAAATCGCCCTTAGATCAACTTTAAAGAATTGGCAATTTCAGTCCCTTGGCTTTCTAAAAATTGCACCTTTAGTCCTTAAGTAAAACCCTTAAAAAATATATATATATATATATATATATATATATATATATATATAATAATAACCGGATCCAAAACATTCCCTATCCCAAAGCCATCTAACCCAATCCAAATATCCAATCCACTTAAATATTAAAACAGCCCAATCCACTTAAAACTTATAACCGGTCCACCCATCCCATAACCCGACCCACAAACCCATTCGGTCAAAGAAGTTAAATAAGAAAAATAAACACACCTTACCCCTTATCTCTCTCTTATCCCCGATCCCCAAATTTCACCCTTTCCCCCCATTTCCACTATCCCATGAACCCTAAATTACCGACCCTCAAAATTACGGCAATTAAGGGCTAATTGGTCAAATCAAAGGGCTTCTAGAATATCAGAACGTGTCAGGAAGCGTGTTAGAGCTAAAGAAGCACAAAAGGGACACATGGCAGGCTCTCATTGGTCCGAACACGCGTATTTGTGATCGTACGGTTAGAAATGGAGGATTGAAGAGCAAGGTGATCTAAGGGTGATGAAGACTGAAGATAGCACGAGGATCGCCAGCGTGGCAAGACCCAGAAGGTTCGGTTTAGGCCTATAAATAGGAGAGGTTTTTCTCATTTCGATATGTAATTTTTTTAAGCAACGTTATGCTGTCAAAGTAATTTTAGAATTTTAGTTTTATTCGAATTGTAATTTTTCTTATGCTTTGAGTTAGTTTTTGATATTGTAATTTTGTTTATCATTTTCAGTTTTCTTATACTAGTTTGTAGTAGGTTTAAGGGAATTTCCAGTGTCACTTTGTACTTCTTCAAAATTTTCCATTAATGAAAGATCATTGTTAGCTTATTTTGATTCTGCTATTTCTGAGTTAATGTTCTGAATTGTAGTCTATCATTTTCATTAGTAGCTTCAATTAGAATTGGTTAGATTAGTAGTTTTGTGTTCTTTCAGTTTGTTCAAAATGCAAAAAAAATACTCTATAAAAAATATAAATATATATACTTTATATAAGCTTCAATAAGCTTAGTTTTCTGGTTCTAAAGTTTCATTTAAGCTTCACATAGCTTTTGTGAGACTTATTTTGTTCCTTAATCAGTTATTCGCAAAATCAAAAAAAAAAAAAAAAAAAAAGAGTCAAGATCAGTCAACAGTTCCATTGATCTGATGATAGCTAATTGGAGTGATGGTCTAGGAGGGGAATTGGAAGCCTCTAGCCTATCTAAAGATAGGCAAGCTTAGTGAACTCCCTCTGTTCTAGCTGAGGGAGAGTTACTTTGTAAGTTTTTGTCCATTTACATTTCTCTCAACTGTTACAGTTTAATTCTGCTGCTATTGGTCTAATTTTTGTTTGATATTGGTTAGTTGATGGTTATTTGTTAGATTTAATGTTAGTTAAGATTGTTTAAATCATAGTTTATAGTTTAAATTTGGAACTGTCTCAATTTAGTTTCTATTTTGATCATACAAATGAATCTCTGAATCTGGTGTTTATCGTTGTTATGAGATGTTATTTGAAGTTATTTGATGTTAGAAAGTGGTGTTTGATGTTAGTCAATGATTGTATAACCCTGGAACTCAGTTTGATAATGAAAAGGAATGATAAAGGAGCGTTTGGATCGTAAGCTGTACTAAGTATTAAGGTTGATTAGCTGAGCAACTTTGATCTATTTGTTCTAAATTTATCATATCAAACTCATGTTAGTTTAAGCAAAAGTAGGTTGTGCCATTAAATAGTCAAACCAGTTTATATCTCATGGAATCTGCTGCATTCTTGGATCTGTTTGCATAATCTGTTAGGCAAGTAGTGTAGGTTTGTTAGTTAATCTATTAAATAGCTTAATAACATTTAGGTTAAGGAAATTTGGCATAATTGGACTGTTTTATAAAGAAGTTTGCAAAGGTCGACTGTCTTGTTAATAAGCTGTTTTTCCAGCTTATTTGAGCTTGTTTGAGTTTCTTCTTTTCATCAAAATTAGTATTAGTTAGTTGTTGTTTGATTTGCAAAAGAAGAAAAAGAAAAAAAAATAGTTTAGATTAATTTGTAAAAACCAGGATTCGAACCTGGGTTTCTTTTTAGAGTAAAACAATTTTGAATTTTCAAATTTTGCTAATCAGTTCCTAGGTTTCAGTTTTAACATGTTTGGTCCCTCTCATTGTTCTTAAATCGTTTTAAGTTTTATTAAAGTTTCAAAAATTACAGTTTAAGTCCTTGTCTTTGTTTTAAAAAGTTTTAGTTTAAATAAAGTTTCCAAAATTGAATTTTTAGTCCCTCGTTTTTTTATAAAACTTTATTTTCTTAAATTTCTTTTATAAAATCAGTTTTTAATAAAATTCATTTTCGTCCCTTAGATTTTATTTTTATTTTTATTTCTATTTTAAGTATAATTTCACTAATAGATTTATAAATCTCGGGATTAGCCCGGGATTTGCATTTATTTGAATTTTCTTTGTGTGCATTTATTTTAATAGCGTAGATTGCTTTTAATTTTTCTCATTATAGTGTAATCAATTCTAAAAAAAATAATCTTTCACGTCACTTATTCACTTCACATATTCACGACTCCGATTCGATTTATTCGCCGTCAAACCTTCGTTGGGAGAACGACCCGGGGGAATTGTATTCGTTACAATTTCTTTGGAATCAAAAATAAAAATAAACAAAAATATATACTACATCAATTAAAATGGCGCCGCTGCCGGGGAAGGCTTGAAACGAGTGCGTCGATTTCGTCCGTTGTTTTTGTGATTTGAAGATCCTTCCTTGGAAGTTATTGTTTTTATAAAAATAAAAATACAAAAATATAATAAATAAAACACTTTTCCTAAAGTGTTTTAATAAATACATCTTAATAAATATCCTCCGTCTTCCGTTGAAGGAGGGCGGTTGTAAACCATTCCAAATAACAACAAAACAAATCGTGAAATTAAACGTTATCGGATTACTTTATTACTACAACCTAATTACGGGGTTTAAGGAAGCTTGACATTAAATTGTCGAGCTGAAGAAGGCGGGTTTTTAAGCATCTTCGGAGCTACCTTTGCCTTCCCGCCACGCTGCGCGTAGTTTTAAAGGAAACGGTTACGGTTAACGTAACGGTTACCAAAAAGAAAATAAAGTCTTTTGTTTTTCAATATATTAAAAAAGCCAAAAATAATTCCCAACCAAAAATACAAAAAGATTTTTTATTTTTATTTTTGTTTCCTTTTTGGTGTATGAACACCCGCTCATCTTCTCAAAATCTTATTTCTCCATTATCAAATCCCGAAAGGGTAATTCGACACACACACCGTATTCATTTCCCAAACGTTGAGGAAATGAACGACAATCAAGCTCCTCCGGTGGAGCCTAATCAAGGAGCACAACCGGGCCCCGACCTCCGTCCGATGGAGGAACAACTTCAAACACCATTTAATGGTGTGCGAAGGGCCATTGTGATTCCCGACATACTTGCTAATCAATTTGAAATCAATCACGGGTTATTGAACCTCATCACTAGTATCTCTTACCACGGGTTCGAGAGTGAAGATCCTCATATTCACATCAGGAACTTCACGGATATAGTTGAGACCATTAAGCTTAACCAAGTATCATATGATGCGATCAAGATGAAGTTATTTCCTTTCTCCCTTAAGGGAGCGGCTCAAACTTGGCTTGAGAAGGAACCCCCGAACTCGATCTATACTTGGGGTGACCTAGCTTCAAAGTTCGTGAACCATTTCTATCCTCCTTCTAAGATTTCTAATCTCCGCGCTCAAATCTTACGTTTCCAACAAGCCTTTGATGAATCATTCAGCGAGGCTTGGGATCGGTTTAAGGAGTTATTGGAGAAATGTCCGAACCACGGTTTTTCGGAGCTTCATCAAATCGATACCTTTTATAATGGTTTGAGTCTTGCCGATCAAGATTCACTCAATTCGGCGGCCGGTGGAAACCTATTGGCTCGTAATACTCGAGAGGCATTCGGAATAATTGAAAACAAAGCCCGTGTGAGAAATTCAAGGAGCAAGCTTCAAACGTCTAGTGCTAATAGTAAGAACAATGAAGAAGTTATGAATGCTCTCGCCGCACTTAATAAGAGATTCGATTCATTTGTTATTGAGAAAACACCCAACCAAGTCAATGTTATTAACCATGGTTGTGAGATATGTGGTGGTCCTCATTCTTATTTCGAGTGTCCGGCCACCGGGGCTTATGGACACGAGAATGTGTATGCTACTAATTCGGGTGGTAATGGTTACCAACCCCAAGGTGATCGTAATCTCCTTAGCTACCGTTCAAACAATTCACTTGGACCACCACCGGGATTCAATAATCAAAGTCAAAATCAAGGTCAAAACCGTAATCAAGTGAACAATAATCAAAATCGTGCAAATAATGGTTTTCAAAACAATGGTTTTAATCAACATCAAAACCGGGGTTTTCAAGGAAATCAGAATCAAGGGAATTTTTATGGGAATTTCAATGCTAATCAAGGAAATATGAATCAAAATCAAGGAAATTTTCATAATCAAGGTTTCAATAACAACAACCGAGGGCAAAATTTTAATCAAAATCAAAATGTTGTTCCAAATCCGCCACCCTCGGATGAGATTCTTCGACAATTAATGCTTCAAAATCAAAATTTGATAAGAACTCAAGAGTTGTTAACTAAGGAAATGAGTGAGATTAAGAAACGTTTAAATGATCAACCCTCGGGTTCGGGTACTACTTCTCTTCCCAGCAACACGATCGCAAACTCGAGGGGAGACGTTAAAGCGATCACAACACGTAGTGGTGTTTGTTATGATGGACCTACGGCTCCGACTACCTCTTCTTCTCTCCCTCCCAAGGTAGTCGCCCGTGAAACCGAGGTGACAACGGATACGGCACTTCCTACTAATAACGGAAGGACCGAAGACATCCAACCTCCGGTTGTCCAATCGTCAAAAGGAAAAGGGAAACTTGATTTTGAACAAGAGGTTCCCGTTAAGATAAAACTTCCGTATCCGTCGCGACTTGATGAACAAAAGCACCATGATAAGAATACACATCAGATGGAGAAATTCTATCAAATCTTTCAAGATATGAGTTTCGAAATTAGCTTTGCGGATGCTGCTCTCTTAATGCCGAAGTTTGCATCGATGGTAAAGAATTTGTTGAGTAACAAAGATAAATTGTTTGAGATGGCAAAAACAACCCCGTTGAATGAACAATGTTCCGCGGTTCTCCTTAAAAAGCTTCCAGAAAAGCTAGGAGATCCCGGAAAGTTCCTTATTCCGTGCAATTTTCCGGGGATGGTTCAATGTTTCGCCTTGGCCGATCTTGGCGCTAGCATTAACCTAATGCCTAAGTCCGTCTGGGAAAAATTATCTCTCCCCGCTCTCACTCCGACCCGCATGACTCTCGAGCTCGCAGATCGATCAATTACTCGACCAATTGGAATCGCCGAAGATGTCTACGTTAATGTGGGAAAATTCCATTTTCCGGCAGATTTTGTGATTGTCGAATTTGATGCCGATCCCCGAGTTCCTCTCATTCTCGGGAGAGGATTCTTAAGAACCGGGCGAGCGTTGATTGATGTTTATGATGAAGAGATTACCTTGCGAGTTGGTAATGAAGCCGTGACTTTCGATTTGGATCAAACTGCGAGATACTCCTCCAACGATAATTGCATGTCCGTGAACCGTATTGATATTATTGACGTTACTACGGAGGAGTATACTCAAGAGATTCTCGGTTTTTCTAGTGGCAATCCCACTTTGGATTCTTCTTCTACCTCTATTGATGATTCTTCTCCGTCTACTATTTCTTCACCGATCATCTCCGACTCTTCCCCGTCCCTCACTCCGTTTGAGGGAGGTGATTTCTTTTTGGAATAGGTCAATGAGTTTCTTGCTACCGACACATCTTCTTCACCGGAAGATGATGATTCTTATTATGATCCGGAGGGGGATATTCTCATGCTTGAACAACTTTTGAATGAAGACCCTACCCCTTTTTCCCCTCCGATGGACCTTAAAATGGCCGACGTTAAGGAAATTAAGCCGTCTATTGAAAATCCTCCGGAGCTTGAGCTCAAGGATTTACCTCCTCATCTTGAATATGCTTTCTTGGGAGATTCCGATACATTTCCCGTCATCATTTCAAAAGCTCTCAAAGGTGAGGAGAAGACAAAACTCTTAGACGTGCTTAAAAAGCATAAAAGTGCCATTGCTTGGCAGATCTCTGACATAAAGGGTATTGACCCTAAATTCTGCACCCATAAGATCTTATTGGAAGATAATTTCAAACCCGCTGTCCAGCAACAGAGACGGGTTAACCCAAAAATCCATGATGTCATAAAAAAGGAAGTTATTAAACTCCTCGACGCAGGGATGATTTATCCAATCTCGGATAGCTCATGGGTTAGTCCGGTCCACTGTGTGCCTAAAAAGGGTGGAATGACCGTCATTACAAACGAAGAAAATGAGTTAATTCCCACACGTCTCGTCACCGGATGGAGAGTGTGTATTGATTACCGAAAACTCAACGATGCTACCCGTAAAGACCATTTCCCTCTACCGTTTATGGACCAAATGCTTGAGCGTTTGGCGGGAAATGAGTTCTATTGTTTTCTCGATGGCTTTTCCGGGTATTTTCAAATACCAATTGATCCCCAAGATCAGGAAAAGACCACCTTCACGTGTCCTTATGGAACATTTGCCTACCGACGCATGCCTTTCGGCTTGTGCAATGCTCTGGGCACGTTTCAAAGGTGCATGATGGCCATATTCCATGACATGATCGAGACGAAGATGGAGGTCTTTATGGATGACTTCTCGGTTTATGGAAATTCTTTCTCCTCGTGCCTCTCCCATTTAGAGAAAATGCTTGAACGGTGTGAAAGCACCAATCTCGTTCTAAATTGGGAGAAGTGCCATTTCATGGTTAAAGAGGGCATAGTCCTCGGCCATAAGATTTCCAAATCTGGGATTGAGGTCGATCGAGCTAAAGTCGATGTTATCGCTAAGCTACCTCATCCCACTACCGTCAAAGGAATCCGAAGTTTCCTTGGTCATGCCGGTTTCTACAGACGATTTATTCAAGACTTCTCAAAAATCGCCCGGCCTCTGACCCATCTTCTTGAAAAAGATGCTCCGTTCATCTTTTCTCCCGAATGCATCGAAGCATTCGAGGTTCTCAAAAAGAAGTTAACCGAAGCACCGATTTTGGTTGCCCCCGACTGGGACTTGCCCTTTGAGCTAATGTGTGATGCAAGCGATTATGCTATCGGTGCAGTCCTGGGGCAACGCAAGTCCAAATACTTCCAACCGATACACTATGCTAGCAAGACAATGACCAATGCTCAATCTCATTACACTACTACTGAGAAAGAGTTGTTGGCCGTTGTCTACGCTTTTGAGAAATTTAGACCGTATCTTGTCTTATCAAAAAGCATAGTGTATACGGACCATTCTGCTCTAAAGTATCTCTTAGCAAAACAAGATGCTAAACCGAGATTACTTCGGTGGATTCTTCTGCTCCAGGAATTTGACATTATCATTCGTGATAAAAAAAGGAGCAGAGAATCTAGCCGCTGATCATTTGTCCAGACTAGAAAATCCCCATCAAAGTGATCTCGAGAAAAAGGAAATCACCGAGACATTTCCTCTCGAGACACTTGGGAAAATATCTTCAAAAAATGATCCGAGTACCCCATGGTTTGCTGACTACGCAAATTACCATGCGGGGAATTTTGTGGTGAAAGGGATGTCGTCCCAGCAGAAAAAGAAGTTTTTTAAAGATGTTAAACATTATTTCTGGGACGATCCCTACTTATTCCGGATATGTGCCGATCAGGTGATAAGACGGTGTGTGCATGGCCAAGAAGCCGTTGACATCCTCAACGCTTGCCATAATGGACCCACGAGGGGACATCATGGTGCCAGCTACACCGCTAAAAAAATCTTTGATTCTGGATTCTATTGGCCGACAATCTACCGCGATGCCCACGACTTGGTGAAGTCTTGTGACTCTTGCCAACGTCAAGGAAAAATCTCGCAAAAAGACGAAATGCCTCAAAATGCAATTCAAGTCTGTGAGATTTTTGACGTATGGGGCATCGATTTCATGGGGCCATTCCCGTCTTCACGAGGGAATAAGTATATCCTCGTGGCCGTCGATTACTTGTCAAAATGGGTTGAAGCTAAAGCGCTCCCCACTAACGACGCCCGAGTGGTTGTTAAGTTCTTGAAAAATCTCTTCTCCCGATTCGGAACACCTCGTGCTATAATCAGTGATCGTGGTACTCACTTCTGCAATGATCAATTTGCAAAAGTTATGCTCAAGTATGGTGTCACTCACCGACTTTCTACCGCGTATCACCCGCAAACAAGCGGACAAGTCGAGGTTTCGAATCGTGGATTGAAACGTATCCTTGAAAGAACCGTTGGTGAAAATCGAGCCTCGTGGGCCGACAAATTGGATGATGCTTTATGGGCTTTCCGAACCGCTTTCAAAACACCCATCGGGTGTACTCCTTACAAGCTAGTTTACGGAAAGGCCTGCCATCTGCCCATCGAGCTCGAGCATAAGGCATATTGGGCCTTGAAACATGCCAATTTTGACCTTAAGACCGCGGGTGATCACCGTAAGCTTCAATTAAATGAATTAAATGAGCTTCGGGATCAGGCCTATGAAAATTCTTTGATCTACAAAGAGAAAACAAAAAGGATTCATGACTCTAAGATTAAAAACCGCATTTTCAACGTTGGTGATCGAGTCCTCCTTTTCAATTCTCGGCTAAAGATTTTCTCGGGCAAACTCAAAACCCGCTGGTCTGGGCCATTCACCATCACTCAAGTTTTTCCATATGGAACCGTCAAGTTAGCTCAAAATGACGGTCCAAACTTTAAGGTGAATGGTCATAGGTTGAAGCACTATTTTGGAGGGGACGTACCATCCATGGTTGTCCCGGATCTCCAAACTTTCCCCATGGACAACTAAATTCGGGGTCGAGTCAAGCTCATGTGACTCGGTTAACAAAAACAAGCGCTTCGTGGGAGGCACCCCATGCTTATCCATCTATCTTCTTTCTATTTTCTTAATAAAGAGGAGGGCTTCCTCTTCCATATCTTGTGTCTCGTTGTTTTTCTATGCTGTGTCCAGGAATGCCCGATGATGAAGACTTTCGTGCTCGTAGTTTCCTTCTCGCTACTCGAGTTTCATCATCCGCTGCTTATCCGATATCCTAAAATCTTATCGTTTTACATCTATCTTTTGGCATAATTAATAAACGGCCTTAGATTTTTGTAGGGATACCCGTACCTTTAAGACATTGAGGACAATGTCTCGTTCTAGTCTGGGGGGGTAATCTTGCGATTTGATTTTTACCTTGCATTTTTGCTATTTTCTCATGCAATCCCGTTTTTCCTCAAAAATTGAAAAAAGTCCAAAAAAAATGAGAAAATTTAAAAATTTTGTGCAAAAATATAATAAGTTTTGACATTTTTGCTGACTTTCCGCTGGGTAGAGTAGGAATAAAATTTTGACTTGACCGGGCGTGTTGAGCCCTAGCTTGTTCCCTTAACCAATGATAATCATATAAGCTTGTGCTAGTCTTGTACACAAGGAGCTGCTCTTTTGCGTGTTCCCGTACTTGACTTTATACATGCATGGCTTTAAAGCTTTCGCTAGTCTTTTACATAAGGAGCTAGAAAACGCGAATTCTTTTCAAGAATTTGCAAGTTTCTGTAACTGACTTTATATATGCGTGGCTGATTATCGGCTAAGTATTCGCGAATTTCATTATTTGAGATTTTTAAATGTGCGAAGAGCGAGAAATGATAGAATTTATTTAGAAGTTAGATGCCAAACGTGGAGTAGTTGGTTCTCTTTAGAGCTCGTCGTAGGTACTTGTGGCCTTTTGCTCCCGTAAAATTGTTTCACCCCATATATTGTATAAATAATTAAAGATATTTAGGTTTAGAACGAAATTTAGTTCTCCATCTTCTTAAAAGAATTTTTGCTCTAAAGATTGGGTACACATCAAGGTCCCGTATTGAGTGAATAAGTTGTAAAGTGCTCTTAGATTTCGGATTGAGATCAGACCTTGGATCCTTACTTCTAAAGGCGGTAAGGTCTTGGATTTAAACCGTGAAGGTTCGTTTTCTAAGGGTTACTATTGAATGTTTGATGTTTTGGAAACACCCGGTAATCCCGTGGTATTAAGTTATTGAGTGAAGAAAAGTTTGAGTTAAAAAAAAAAAAAAAAAAAAATGTATGTTGAGATGTATGGATTTTGCGCTTAATATGTTAGACAAGTTGATGGCACGTGAGGTGCATGTGAATGACCCTAGATCGGGCACATGAGGTGCACGTGATGTTTCTCCACAACTAATGTCTACATATTTGTATGAGTTCTTTAGTCTTTGATATATGTAATAACCTTGATTTGGACCTCATTTTTAAGGCAAACTTTCTTGCAAGAAGATGGAAAACTACTTAGCGTTTTAAACTTGATATCTTTATCGGACTAATAATTATGAAAATGAGAAGCTTATGGAGAAATTCATTCTTCTCACAAAAATAAAATAAGTAGAAACAAAAATAAGAAGATGGGAGCGAGAGGTTCTTACACAAGTAACTTCCATGAGTAGTGTTGGCATCTAATTTCTAAGTAGGTTGTGATCTCGTTTATAAGCTTAGTTTGGGAGCATGCGAAAAATCAAGGACGAAGAATTTTATCCTTATGGTCACTCCTCTATGAGTTGTGTTTCTACTCTATGACCCTAAAAATTATCGATAGATAATGATTGTCATCAAAAGCCGTCACTTGAATAATAAGAAAAATACAAAAATAGAATAAAAGGAAAAATGGGGAGTTTTTAGAACTTAAGATTTCTTGATCTCTTTTGAAAATTTTGCTACTTCTCAAAGTTAGTAAAAAGAGATTAGAAATTTTCGGTTTCAAAAACGTGTTTTTATAACATTGCATGAGGACATTGCAATAGCTTAGTCTGGGGGAATTTTGGTATGTGCTTAAACACATACCATTTCTAGACCAAAACCGGACCAAAATAACCAAAAACCCGACCAAAATGCCAAAAGATATTGTGTTTTTGTGTTTTTGTATGTGCAGGGATGGATATCGTGAAAATTGACAAAAGACACAAGAAATCCGGGAAAACGAGCACGAGATACGGAATAGGCTCAGAACCAGAACCGGGAAAGTCATGCTTGGTCAAAATGTTAAAAATCGCCCTTAGATCAACTTTAAAGAATTGGCAATTTCAGTCCCTTGGCTTTCTAAAAATTGCACCTTTAGTCCTTAAGTAAAACCCTTAAAAAAAATATATATATATATATATATATATATATATATATATATATATATATATATATATATAATAATAATAATAACCGGATCCAAAACATTCCCTATCCCAAAGCCATCTAACCCAATCCAAATATCCAATCCACTTAAATATTAAAACAGCCCAATCCACTTAAAACTTATAACCGGTCCACCCATCCCATAACCCGACCCACAAACCCATTCGGTCAAAGAAGTTAAATAAGAAAAATAAACACACCTTACCCCTTATCTCTCTCTTATCCCCGATCCCCAAATTTCACCCTTTCCCCCCATTTCCACTATCCCATGAACCCTAAATTACCGACCCTCAAAATTACGGCAATTAAGGGCTAATTGGTCAAATCAAAGGGCTTCTAGAATATCAGAACGTGTCAGGAAGCGTGTTAGAGCTAAAGAAGCACAAAAGGGACACATGGCAGGCTCTCATTGGTCCGAACACGCGTATTTGTGATCGTACGGTTAGAAATGGAGGATTGAAGAACAAGGTGATCTAAGGGTGATGAAGACTGAAGATAGCACGAGGATCGCCAGCGTGGCAAGACCCAGAAGGTTCGGTTTAGGCCTATAAATAGGAGAGGTTTTTCTCATTTCGATATGTAATTTTTTTAAGCAACGTTATGCTGTCAAAGTAATTTTAGAATTTTAGTTTTATTCGAATTGTAATTTTTCTTATGCTTTGAGTTAGTTTTTGATATTGTAATTTTGTTTATCATTTTCAGTTTTCTTATACTAGTTTGTAGTAGGTTTAAGGGAATTTCCAGTGTCACTTTGTACTTCTTCAAAATTTTCCATTAATGAAAGATCATTGTTAGCTTATTTTGATTCTGCTATTTCTGAGTTAATGTTCTGAATTGTAGTCTATCATTTTCATTAGTAGCTTCAATTAGAATTGGTTAGATTAGTAGTTTTGTGTTCTTTCAGTTTGTTCAAAATGCAAAAAAAATACTCTATAAAAAATATAAATATATATACTTTATATAAGCTTCAATAAGCTTAGTTTTCTGGTTCTAAAGTTTCATTTAAGCTTCACATAGCTTTTGTGAGACTTATTTTGTTCCTTAATCAGTTATTCGCAAAATCAAAAAAAAAAAAAAAAAGAGTCAAGATCAGTCAACAGTTCCATTGATCTGATGATAGCTAATTGGAGTGATGGTCTAGGAGGGGAATTGGAAGCCTCTAGCCTATCTAAAGATAGGCAAGCTTAGTGAACTCCCTCTGTTCTAGCTGAGGGAGATGATGAGGCGAAAAGTGTACCGCTTTTAAGGGGTCATTTAAGCCCGAAATCGTATTTATTTGATCAAATATTGCCCTAAATCGTTCCTTTTGTCATTTTAGGTACTTTTGAGGAGAAATCTGGAAAAGGAGGCATTTTGGACGTTTTTGGAGCATTAAAGTGAAGAATACGACAAAGTCTCAAAATCGGCTGAAATTTACCTTTGACGGCGTCAGAATCATCTCTTGACGGCGTCATGCCTTGGCAAGAAAAGTGGGATGTGAAATTTATTCATGACGGGCCAGTGAGTTAGCATGTGAATTCTGACGGCGTCACGCTTTAACTAAATCAAGGGCGTCACGGCTTAAATCATAAGGGGACGGCGTTACGTTCATGATCCGACGGCGTCAAGCCTTGATAGGCCAGAATGGATTTTTGAAGAGCTAAAGAGGGACGGCGTCAAGAAGGTCACCCGGGAACCCTAAAAGCGGCGAGGTGACGGCGTCACAATGCATAAGGTGACGCCGTCAGATCCAAAAATCTATATATAGTTTTCTAATCTTTTGTCATTAGGGAGAGCTTAGTGTGTGGAATTTTGGGATAAAACCCTAAGACGATTTTAGCTACTTTTTCAGGGCTTTTTGCCTTGAGATCTTCCATGTTTCATTGAAAGATAAGTTATCAATTAATCATTCAATATGTCTATGTGTTGTTTGATTCTATCTTATTCTTGTCTTTTGTTTAACATGTTAGGCTAAATTTATCTTGTGTTTGCTTAGATCTAATGAAACTTAGCTATTGATTATTGGTTGTTAGTGTGTTGTTAGTTGTATTGGATGATTGTTTATCTATGTTAGGCTTAAGAAAACTGGCTAACTTCCTATTCGGTAACTTGCTTGAACGTCTTAAGAAACATGAACCAAATGCGTACTAAAGGTTTTTATGGTTGTATTTAATGCACAAGCGAATTCTAGTGATCCCATGTTAGGAGCTTCCTAGCCGGCTCGACATAGGAGTGAAGTAGGAGCTTGTAGAGTTTGGGGAAGTAAGTACGCCACCCCACGAATGGTATTAAGGAATACACCCGTCATCCACGCGACTAATACACACTAATTAACCGGTAAAAGATAGTTAGGGAGTAAGGAAATCTAAGTAAACACATTTCTCTACACATAAGTTTCTCACCACTTTTCATTTTTGTTATTTTATTTTATTTGCATTCGTAGTAAATTGGGTTAGTTGACTAGCAACTAATTCCGCCCACTCCTTCAAAACCGAGATTTTACTTGCTTTCATAAAATTATAAAAACAAAAAAAGAATCTTCCTCAACCCTTAGACCTAATTAGAGTAGCCTTTCACACCTAACGAACACTATTCCCTGTGGAGAACGATCAATCCCCCGTACTTACCACTACACTATACTACATCGGTCAGGTACACTGCCTGGTGGGGTTGTAAGCCTCTTGAGATCCCTCGAGAGGTAAAACCTGTTGTAAGGTTACAAAACCACGCAATCAAGTTTTTGGCGCCGCTGCCGGGGAATAGTTATTGTTTAGGTTGAATTTTTATTTCTATTAGGTCTACTCACTAGATTCCTTTCTAGTGAGATTTTTGTTTTATTTTTCTAGGTTTTCTTTAGTCTATCTATTTTCTTCGTGTCTTTGTTCGTAACCATACCATCCGACATCATGGAAGATGGTAATATCCTTAACCCCCACAACCCACCACCACAACAACCACCACCACCTCCTAGAGCCCGTACTTTAGGAGAGTATTCCCGTCCTAGCCACCATGGCTATCGAAACACCATTGAGCTCACTCAAGGAGCCAATATCACACCCTTGCGATCCGACACCATCCGGTTGGTGCAAAGCGGATGCGCATTCCATGGACTTCGTTCTGAAGATCCTAATCAACATCTCAAGGACTTTCTTAAAATCGTTGATTCTATAGACCTTGATGTTGCCACTCGAGAGACGACCCGATTGCGTCTCTTCCAATTCTCTTTGCGGGACCAAGCTAGTCAGTGGCTAGAACGTCAACCCGCAGGATCCATTACCTCTTGGGATGATCTCACCACTCGTTTCCTTGCTCAGTTTTTCCCACCGGGAAGAACTACCAAGCTAAGGAATGATATCTTGATGTTCCAACAACGTCAAGGCGAAACTCTCTACGAGGCATGGACTCGATTCAAGGACTTACTCCAAAAAGTCCCTCACCATGGCATAGAACTTTGGCTCCAAGTCCAAATCTTCTATGACCATATCAATCTCTCCACGAGGCAAACCATTGACCAAGCGGCCGGTGGCAAGCTACGTGATCTAAGTGCGGAACAATCATGGGCTCTCCTAGAGGATCTTGCTCTTTATGACAACGAAAGTTGGAGTGATCCCCGTGATTTGAATAAAACGGTCAAGGCAATATCTTTGCCTTCGAACAATTCAAGCACTTCTGACCGTAGGATCATAGAACTTGAAGACCAAGTCAAGTTTCTCATGAAATCCTACGAGGCTCCTAAACCTTCAAGCCAAGTGAACAAAATCACTTCTTCATGTGAATTATGTAGTGGTCCCCACGACACTCGTGATTGCATGGAACTCCCCGAACAAGCTTTTGTGGACTACGCATCCTCGCGTACCGACGGAGCGGGAGACAAGTGGTACACTTTCAAACCCGAGCCAAACCATTATGGTGATTCATACAACCCCTCATGGAAAAATCACCCGAACCTTAGGTGGAGACAAAACCAAAACTCACAACAAACCAATTCTTCCAACCCACCTAATCGTTTCCAATCAAACGGTTCCAACTCGAACCGTACTTTCAACAACAATCCTTCCGGCAATGGTAGTACCAATAACTTTGAAGGATTGATGTCTCAATTTATGGCATCTCAAGAAGCTCGTTTAGCCAAGTTTGAAGCCGATTTCAAACAAAAACAAAGCGAGATGACCGATAAGATTGACACCTTGTTGAAAGCCCTCAATGACCGAGAAATGGGAGCACTCCCTAGCAACACGGTCAAGAACCCGAAACTAAATGTCAACGCTATTTCATCGGTTTCATCCCCTAGTTCTTGTCCACAATATTATTCGGTCAATTCCATGAGCACGTGTTTCAAACAAACCCAAGTCGTTCCAAATGACCAAGAAGTTATGACATCCAAATTGGTCAACAACATAGTTGAAACACCTCCCACTCAAAACCTTGACGAAGAATTCAAGGAGCTCCACCTTGAAAGTCCGGTTGTTGATGAGTTGGATGAAAAGAAGCTCAAGTTAGGCGAAAGAGGGACCGCCTTTGTTCAAAACAAGCTACCTAAGAAATTAGATGATCCGGGCTTATTTGTTCTACCTTGCAAGATCGGTAATTCGGAGGCTTATGACACATTAGCCGATCTTGGATCAAGCCTTAACCTACTTCCGTTACCTCTCTACACCTCTCTAAAACTTGGAAAACTTGAAGAAACCGAGGTAATAATAGGCTTAGCGGATGGAAGTGTTGCTTACCCGGTTGGAGTAGTTAAGGACGTGTTAGTGCACATTGGAAAACTAACCATTTTAGCCGATTTCCACGTCCTTGATATGGTTAGCGACCCTACATGCCCCTTGTTGATAGGTAGAGGATTTTTGGCGACCGCTAGTGCTATGATTGATTGTAAGGAATCCAAGATAGCGGTAGGAGAAGGAGATACTTGGTCTATCTATGATGTTAAGAAACATGCCTATGATACTAGTGAGGAACCAACACCACATTGGCTAGAATCAAATAGGAGACCATCTAGATATGGACCTTGGATTGATAGATACTTCATAGGACCCCAACGCCCATTTTACCTAGAAGAGGACTTTGTTAACCGAACACATACGGTAGAGCAACTCTTGGCTAGGGACACCGAATTGGATCCATTTGAAGACCCTCTAGTTTTTAGAAAGATGATTGATTTCCTAGGAGTTCTGCCAATTAACCTAGGAATGAATAAGTGGATTTGTGAGGAAGATGATCATAAGTGGAATTGGGATAAACCACCCAAAGATGGAGATGGGTCATGGCATATCAAGATGACATTGTATGACCCGGATGGAGAGAAGTTTGAAAAGATATATCGTACTAAGCGAACCAATAGGAAACTTCAATCCAAGCTTAACCCTAAAGACGTCCTCGATGACGAGCTTACTTACATAGGGTAGCGTGACTTTGAGTCTAGCTACAAGACTCGTTAATAAAGAAAAGCGCTTCTTGGGAGGCAACCCAAGCTTTATTTGTTTTATTTGCTTTGTGTGTTTGTTTATTTATTTGTTTGTTTGTTTTTATTTGTTTCCGTATGTGTGTTTAAATTTTATTATTATTGATTCATGTTCAAAAGTAAATTGTGAAAATGCTTTATTTTGTTTTTAACTTCGTCTTAACTACATATAAAGGTATTTTGCAAAAGATAAGTGTAAGGGAAATCTAAATCGGTTTATTAGAACACAAATTAACATGAATCGTAATAATAATAAATTAGCATACATATTAGTATTTGTTTGAGTCAAATGCTTGTATCGAGTCATAATGATGTTTTGCAGGATTTCCAGGAAGTAAGGTAAAGGTTTTTCCAGAAATTTTCCGGAAACTTAAAATGAAAATTTTTGTCAGGTCATTTCTGACGGCGTCAGGGGTTATAACCTGACGGCGTCAGATTTAATTTCCAGAAATTTTTGAAAGTTTTGTTTTCATAAAAAGTTTTTATTAAATCTCCAACTTATAATCTCCAGGAATCTGCAAAATTATCATTCCACAAGCATTATATCCTTATATATAGATTTTTCCCGCCGATGTTATGCAGGTTCTCGTGTTTGTTTTCTCAGGTTTAACAGGTTATTTTGGACAAGGAAATGTTTATGGAATCAAGCTTATGGCGATGCATTAGTCATGGAGCTTCAACATTCTCTTTGGAGGAAGATTTAACCGTGTGATTTCACTATCCAACGAGCGAATCAGGGGAGTATTTGATTTCATTCTTTTACTTTATGCTTTTACATCTTGTTATTTGAACATTGGGGACAATGTTCATCTTAAAGTGTAAGGGGAGGGTAAAAGTACGATTTTAGAGAATACAATTGCGCTTGATTTTTGTTTGTTTGATGGTAGATGTGTAATAAAACTGAGAGAAATACTTGTTAAGGTAATTTTAGTGCCAAATTTAAAATTTTTTACAACATATAGGAGTGAAACTTTGATCTTAATGAGCGTCTCACGGATAGGAGTTATATGACTAGCACAAAAAACCGTACCACTAAAAAATTTTCCACCCCAAATATGTGAGGTTCGCCCCTAGAATTGGTAGGAAAAGCATTTATGCTATGATGTGTGTACCGGTAGCACTTAGATTCTAGAACTTGCGTTAGGACCATTCCAAGGCCACAAGTGAGACTACATTCGTGTAGTTAGATTTACTACATGATAAGAGGCATTAGGATTAACCCATTGTTTTACACCTGTGTTTTTGTTATAATTACATTGGCTACATTGGTCAAGTAATTCTCCCACACCCTTTGCGTTGTACTCATTTTTAGTACACGATACCCCTAGTACACCCCTCAGAGCCTATCTTTCCGTTTCGACCTTTAAGCATTTTACTTAAAGGAAGAATTTGTTACACCCCACTAAAATGTACACCCAAATCGCCTTAGCCTACCTTGTATGCACTCATCTTTAGTGCATTATTGTTACAACATTTGTTTAAACCCAAGTTAATTATCTAATTGATTACATGGTTGCTAAGTCGAGTCATATCCTTGTACATATTGTTTTGGGACGATTGGGACTCATGGGTAAAGTACTAGTGTAATGGAGTAATGGGGAAGAACATCATTTATTACCCCCATATGTGCTAAATATTTTAAAAGTACTCCAAGTGTTTTGATTATCTTAATTCGAGTCATTAGATTAGTATTTGTAAAGTTATGTAAAAATTCAAGTGTAAGGGGGATGCAACGCCCCTATGATGTATTATTTTGGATGGTAGGGTAAAAGTGTATGCAAAAAAAAAAAAAAAAAAAAAAAAAAAAAAAAAAAAAAAAAAATCAAGAAAAACACAAAAAAATGAGAAAATGAAAAATAGGAAAAAACATACGGACTACCATCCCGTTTCATTTTATGTTTGTTTTATATTTTTGTTATTTTGTTATTTCGTTTCTAGCATAAGATCGAGTCTAGTCTTAGCTTAGCAACATTGTATAGTACATGTAATTGATCAAGATCTTTAACTAGCCACCAGTAAAATATCCTTTATCCAACAAAACCGTGTTTTCCTTTTCCCTACACCTAACATTATAACCCATTTAAAAGCCCTCTTTGATAGTTTATCTTAGGTGCTTACGCCTAGTGGAGGAGGTTTTCGATCCTTTCCCAAGCCTATGGTAATCTATTTGCTATGACAGGTAGTGAGAGATATTTTCCGTTTTCATTTATGAGATTTATTTTGATGACACTTGAGAGATGTGAGTATCTAAACACTATTTGTGAGGTGCTAGTATATAATCTCCGTGCTTATTATGATTGAAGTGGAACGAATATTTGTTGTAATTACTTTTATGTTAGCATTAAATGACCCCTAACTTGTATTTTGATTAGAATAAAAGCGCATTTGCTTGAGGACAAGCAAATCTCAAGTGTAAGGGTATTTGATGAGGCGAAAAGTGTACCGCTTTTAAGGGGTCATTTAAGCCCGAAATCGTATTTATTTGATCAAATATTGCCCTAAATCGTTCCTTTTGTCATTTTAGGTACTTTTGAGGAGAAATCTGGAAAAGGAGGCATTTTGGACGTTTTTGGAGCATTAAAGTGAAGAATACGACAAAGTCTCAAAATCGGCTGAAATTTACCTTTGACGGCGTCAGAATCATCTCTTGACGGCGTCATGCCTTGGCAAGAAAAGTGGGATGTGAAATTTACTCATGACGGGCCAGTGAGTTAGCATGTGAATTCTGA
Source organism: Artemisia tridentata subsp. tridentata (assembly GCA_021014915.2). Taxonomy (NCBI): domain Eukaryota; kingdom Viridiplantae; phylum Streptophyta; class Magnoliopsida; order Asterales; family Asteraceae; genus Artemisia; species Artemisia tridentata. The sequence goes on along the minus strand of CP139501.1, from coordinate 7,853,972 downwards.
CGGCGTCACGCTTTAACTAAATCAAAGGCGTCACGGCTTAAATCATAAGGGGACGGCGTCACGTTCATGATCCGACGGCGTCAAGCCTTGATAGGCCAGAATGGATTTTTGAAGAGCTAAAGAGGGACGGCGTCAAGAAGGTCACCCGGGAACCCTAAAAGCGGCGAGGTGACGGCGTCACAATGCATAAGGTGACGCCGTCAGATCCAAAAATCTATATATAGTTTTCTAATCTTTTGTCATTAGGGAGAGCTTAGTGTGTGGAATTTTGGGATAAAACCCTAAGACGATTTTAGCTACTTTTTCAGGGCTTTTTGCCTTGAGATCTTCCATGTTTCATTGAAAGATAAGTTATCAATTAATCATTCAATATGTCTATGTGTTGTTTGATTCAATCTTATTCTTGTCTTTTGTTTAACATGTTAGGCTAAATTTATCTTGTGTTTGCTTAGATCTAATGAAACTTAGCTATTGATTATTGGTTGTTAGTGTGTTGTTAGTTGTATTGGATGATTGTTTATCTATGTTAGGCTTAAGAAAACTGGCTAACTTCCTATTCGGTAACTTGCTTGAACGTCTTAAGAAACATGAACCAAATGCGTACTAAAGGTTTTTATGGTTGTATTTAATGCACAAGCGAATTCTAGTGATCCCATGTTAGGAGCTTCCTAGCCGGCTCGACATAGGAGTGAAGTAGGAGCTTGTAGAGTTTGGGGAAGTAAGTACGCCACCCCACGAATGGTATTAAGGAATACACCCGTCATCCACGCGACTAATACACACTAATTAACCGGTAAAAGATAGTTAGGGAGTAAGGAAATCTAAGTAAACACATTTCTCTACACATAAGTTTCTCACCACTTTTCATTTTTGTTATTTTATTTTATTTGCATTCGTAGTAAATTGGGTTAGTTGACTAGCAACTAATTCCGCCCACTCCTTCAAAACCGAGATTTTACTTGCTTTCATAAAATTATAAAAACAAAAAAAGAATCTTCCTCAACCCTTAGACCTAATTAGAGTAGCCTTTCACACCTAACGAACACTATTCCCTGTGGAGAACGATCAATCCCCCGTACTTACCACTACACTATACTACATCGGTCAGGTACACTGCCTGGTGGGGTTGTAAGCCTCTTGAGATCCCTCGAGAGGTAAAACCTGTTGTAAGGTTACAAAACCACGCAATCAGGAGAGTTACTTTGTAAGTTTTTGTCCATTTACATTTCTCTCAACTGTTACAGTTTAATTCTGCTGCTATTGGTCTAATTTTTGTTCGATATTGGTTAGTTGATGGTTATTTGTTAGATTTAATGTTAGTTAAGATTGTTTAAATCATAGTTTATAGTTTAAATTTGGAACTGTCTCAATTTAGTTTCTATTTTGATCATACAAATGAATCTCTGAATCTGGTGTTTATCGTTGTTATGAGATGTTATTTGAAGTTATTTGATGTTAGAAAGTGGTGTTTGATGTTAGTCAATGATTGTATAACCCTGGAACTCAGTTTGATAATGAAAAGGAATGATAAAGGAGCGTTTGGATCGTAAGCTGTACTAAGTATTAAGGTTGATTAGCTGAGCAACTTTGATCTATTTGTTCTAAATTTATCATATCAAACTCATGTTAGTTTAAGCAAAAGTAGGTTGTGCCATTAAATAGTCAAACCAGTTTATATCTCATGGAATCTGCTGCATTCTTGGATCTGTTTGCATATTCTGTTAGGCAAGTAGTGTAGGTTTGTTAGTTAATCTATTAAATAGCTTAATAACATTTAGGTTAAGGAAATTTGGCATAATTGGACTGTTTTATAAAGAAGTTTGCAAAGGTCGACTGTCTTGTTAATAAGCTGTTTTTCCAGCTTATTTGAGCTTGTTTGAGTTTCATCTTTTCATCAAAATTAGTATTAGTTAGTTGTTGTTTGATTTGCAAAAGAAGAAAAAGAAAAAAAAATAGTTTAGATTAATTTGTAAAAACCAGGATTCGAACCTGGGTTTCTTTTTAGAGTAAAACAATTTTGAATTTTCAAATTTTGCTAATCAGTTCCTAGGTTTCAGTTTTAACATGTTTGGTCCCTCTCATTGTGCTTAAATCGTTTTAAGTTTTATTAAAGTTTCAAAAATTACAGTTTAAGTCCTTGTCTTTGTTTTAAAAAGTTTTAGTTTAAATAAAGTTTCCAAAATTGAATTTTTAGTCCCTCGTATTTTTATAAAACTTTATTTTCTTAAATTTCTTTTATAAAATCAGTTTTTAATAAAATTCATTTTCGTCCCTTAGATTTTATTTTTATTTTTATTTATATTTTAAGTATAATTTCACTAATAGATTTATAAATCTCGGGATTAGCCCGGGATTTGCATTTATTTAAATTTTCTTTGTGTGCATTTATTTTAATAGCGTAGATTGCTTTTAATTTTTCTCATTATAGTGTAATCAATTCTAAAAAAAATAATCTTTCACGTCACTTATTCACTTCACATATTCACGACTCCGATTCGACTTATTCGCCGTCAAACCTTCGTTGGGAGAACGACCCGGGGGAATTGTATTCGTTACAATTTCTTTGGAATCAAAAATAAAAATAAACAAAAATATATACTACATCAATATCCTTATATAGAGTTTATCCCGCCGATGTTATGCAGGTTTTCGTGTTTGTTTTCTCAGGTTTAACAGGTTATTTTGGACAAGGAAATGTTTGTTGGATCAAGCTTTTGGCGATGCATTAGTCATGGAGCTTCAACATTACTTTAGAAGAAGATCTAACCATGTTACTTCTTTATCCACCGAGCGAATCAGGGGAGTATTTGATTTCATTCTTTTACCTCATTACTTTTATATCTTGTTATTTGAACATTGGGGACAATGTTCATCTTAAGTGTAAGGGGGGGGGGGGGTAAAAGTACGATTAGAGAATGCTATTACACTTGATTTTTGTTTGTTTGATAGTAGATGTGTAATAAAACTGAGATAAATACCTGTTAGGGTAATTTTAGTGCCAAATTTAAAATTTTTTACAACATATAGGAGTGAAACTTTGATCTTAATGAGCGTCTCACGGATAGGAGTTATATAACTAGCACAAAAACCGTACCACTAAAAAATTTTCCACCCCCAAATATGTGAGGTTCGCCCCTAGAATTGGTAGGAAAAGCATTTATGCTATGATGTGTGTACCGGTAGCACTTAGATTCTAGAACTTGCGTTAGGACCATTCCGAGGCCACAAGTGAGACTACATTCGTGTAGTTAGATTTACTACATGATAAGAGGCATTAGGATTAACCCATTGTTTTACACCTGTGTTTTTGTTATAATTACTTTGGCTACATTGGTCAAGTAATTCTCCCACACCCTTTGCGTTGTACTCATTTTTAGTACACGATACCCCTAGTACACCCCTCAGAGCCTATCTTTTCGTTTCTAACTTTAAGCATTTTACTTAAAGGAAGAATTTGTTACACCCCACTTAAATGTACACCCAAATCGCCTTAGCCTTCCTTGTATGCACTCATTTTTAGTGCATTATTGTGACAACATTTGTTTAAACCCCAAGTTAATTATCTAATTGATTACATGGTTGCTAAGTCGAGTCATATCCTTGTACATATTGTTTTGAGACGATTGGGACTCATGGGTAAAGTACTAGTGTAATGGAGTAATGGGGAAGAACATCATTTATTACCCCCATATGTGCTAAATATTTTAAAAGTACTCCAAGTTTTTCGATTATCTTAATTCGAGTCATTAGAATAGTTATTTGTAAAGTTATGTAAAAGTTCAAGTGTAAGGGGAATGCAATGCCCCTATGATGTATTATTTTGGATGGTAGGGCAAGAGTGTATGAAAAAAAAAAAAAAAAAAAAAAAAAAAAAAAAAAAAATCAAGAAAAATACAAAAAAAAAATGAGAAAAAGAAAAGTAGAAAAAACATACGGACTACCATCCCGTTTCATTTTATGTTTTTATTATTTTGTTTTTAGCTTAAGATTGAGTCTAGTCTTGGCTTAGCAACATTGTATAGTACATGTAATTGATCAAGATCTTTAACTCGCCACCAGTAAAATATCCTTTATCCAACAAAACCGTGTTTTCCTTTTCCCTACACCTAACGTTATAACCCATGTAAAAGCCCTCTTTGATAGTTTATCTTAGGTGCTTACGCCTAGTGGAGGTGGTTTTCGATCCTTTCCCAAGCCTATGGTAATCTATTTGCTATGACAGGTAGTGAGAGATATTATCCGTTTTCATTTATGAGATTTATTTTGATGACACCTGAGAGATGTGAGTATCTAAACACTACTTGTGAGGTGCTAGTTTGTAATCTCCGTGCTTATTATGATTAAAGTGGAACGATTATTTATTGTAATTACTTTTATGTTAGCATTAAATGACCCCTAACTTGTATTTTGATTAGAATAAAAGCGCATTTGCTTGAGGACAAGCAAATCTCAAGTGTAAGGGTATTTGATGAAGCGAAAAGTGTACCGCTTTTAAGGGGTCATTTAAGCCCTAAATCGTATTTATTTGATCAAATATTGCCCTAAATCGTTTCTTTTGTCATTTTAGGTACTTTGGAGAAGAAATCTGGAAAAGGAAGCATTTTGGACGTTTTTGGAGCATAAAAGTGAAGAAAACGGCAAAGTCTCAAAATCGGCTAAAAAGTACCTTTGACGGCGTCAGGGATTGCCCTGGACGGCGTCATGGCTTGGCAAGAAAAAGGTGGATATGAAAATTACTCATGATAAGCCAGAGAATTTTGCATGAAAAATCTGACGGCGTCACCCTTTAATCTGATCAAGGTCGTCACGGCTTAAATTATAGAGGGACGGCGTCAAGCCTTATTCTGACGGCGTCAAGCCTTGATAAGCCAGAACGGATTTTGGAGGTCTAAAGAGGGACGGCGTCAGGAAGGCCATCGGGGAACCCTAAAAGAGGCGAGGTGACGGTGTCAGAATCTACAACGTGACGCCGTCAGCCCTTAATCTCTATATATAGTTTTGCAATTTTTTGTCATGAGGGTGGAACTTTGTGTGTAACCTTTTGGGAGGAAACCCTAAGACGATTTTAGCAGCTTTTTCAAGGCTTTTTGCCTTGAGATCTTCCATGTTACATTGAAGATAAGTTATCAATTAATCATTCAATATGTCTATGTGTTGTTTGATTCTATCTTGTTCTTGTCTTTTGTTTAACATGCTAGGCTAGGTTTTCTTTGTGTTTGCTTAGATCTAATGAAACCTAGCTATTGATTATTGGTTATTAGTGTGTTATTAGTTATATTGGATGATTGTTTATCTATGTTAGGCTTAAGAAAACTGGCTAACTTCCTATTCGGTAACTTGCTTGAACGTCTTAAGAAACATGAACCAATGCGTACTAAGGTTTTTATGGTTGTATTTAATGCACAAGCGAATTCTAGTAATCCCATGTTAGGAGCTTCCTAGCCGGCTCGACATAGGAGTGAAGTAGGAGCTTGTAGAGTTGGGGAAGTACGTACGCCACCCCACGATTGGTATTAAGGAATACACCCGTCATCCACGCAATTAATACACACTATTCAACCGGTAAAAGATAGTTAGGGAGTAAGGAAATCTAAGTAAACACATTTCTCTCCACATAAGTTTCACCACCTTTTCATTTTCTGTTATTTTATTTTATTTGCATTCGTAGTAATTTGGGTTAGTTGACTAGCAACTAATTCCGCCCACTCCTTCAAACCCGAGATTTTACTTGCTTTCATAAAAATATAAAAATACAAAAAAGAATCTTCCCTCACCCTTAGACCTATTAAAGTAGTTTTTCATACCTAACGAACACTATTCCCTGTGGAGAACGATCAATCCCCCGTACTTACCACTACACTATACTACATCGGTCAGGTACACTGCCTGGTGGGGTTGTAAGCCTCTTGAGATCCCTCGAGAGGTAAAACCTGTTGTAAGGTTGCAAAACCACGCATCAGTGGGTGAAAGTAGCGATACACACCATCTTGGTGGAAGTATGCTGCGTGAGGAAAGAGTGGTGGATGAATTATATACTCAAAGGGGTGTGCTCCTTTCATCATAACCTTACCTAGTTCACTTTGGTCAATGGGTGAATTAAAGTTTTCTCCTAAAAAGGGATCATCTTCTATCAACTTCGAGAGATTCCTAGGTGGGAATCCATCTTGACCTAATAAACCCGGTTTAAACCCATAATGTTTCTTGTGATCAATCATGAATGGGTGATGTAAGTATGTAAGGTCATGGTTCACTCCTATGTTAGCTTCCTCTCTATAAGGCCTAGAGTCTACTACCTTAATCTTAACATTACCCGGACTACATGGTTTGATGGGTGGATCGGGACCTAATTCAATTCCTAAGTTCACATCTAAGGATGGAAGATTAGGTAACGGTTTTGGTTTAGGCTCCGGTTCATCAAAACTAGGAACTTCCATAGAACTAAAAGAAAGGTTATGACTAAAAGTATTCAAACCTATTTCTTCTAGTTTTGTTTCTTCCAAAGGTTCTACTTCAATTGGGGTTCCTATAGTCCCTTCTACTTCTTCCGGGTAAGTCACGGGCGGTGTGTATGCCTCGAATGATGGTAGGACTTGTGGGGTACTTTGTAGGTTTGTGTTATTTACCTCATCCTTCCTTGTCTCTATATCAATTATATCCACATCATGTGTTTTAGTAGAATCTAACCCAAACATGTTCCTAAGTATCTCAAATCCTTCTCTAGCCATTTCAAGTTCTAAGTCCGATTCATAAGAATCTTCCCCGATAACATGATTACTATGTTCAATTTGCCTAAAGGATTCATCATCTGTTCCTTGAGATTCAAAGTCATTGATCATAAAACCTAGGTCTTTTTGCTCAATATGCTCATGTTCGGCTAAATCCTCCTCAATTGTTTCCTCAAGTTGTGATGTATACGAACCCATTAATTCATTAAACTTATGGTTCACGGTTAGGAGGCTTTCCTCAAAATTTTTCCAAAGGGTCTTATTAAAAGGAGTTGATCCTAACAATGATTGTTTAATAGAAGCCACACATGCACATAATTCATCAAACCTATCAAACTTTATACCCATCTCCTCTTGTATATATCTAAGATCACTTAAAAATTCATTGGAACAACAGGAAGCAAATCTATCCGTGTAAAGTAATTGTTCCTCTATTGTTAATGATCTAAATGGAATTTCATCCGCCATGGTGACAAATGAAAATGGTTTTACAAACAAAAGGCACAAAGAAAAGATAGACTACTAGAAAGCTAATAAAAAGAAAATAAAAATCTCACTAGATAGGAATCTAATGAGTAGACCTAATAAAAATAAAATTTCAACCTAAGCAATAACTACTCCCCGGGCTGCGGCGCCAAAAACTTGATGCGTGGTTTTGCAACCTTACAACAGGTTTTACCTCTCGAGGGATCTCAAGAGGCTTACAACCCCACCAGGCAGTGTACCTGACCGATGTAGTATAGTGTAGTGGTAAGTACGGGGGATTGATCGTTCTCCACAGGGAATAGTGTTCGTTAGGTATGAAAAACTACTCTAATAGGTCTAAGGGCGAGAGAAGATTCTTTTTATGTTTTTATAGTTTTATGAAAGCAAGTAAAATCTCGGGTTTGAAAGAGTGGGCGGAATTAGTTGCTAGTCAACTAACCCAAATAACTACGAATGCAAATAAAATAAAATAACAGAAAATGAAAAGGTGGTGAAATTTATGTTGGGAGAAATGTGTTTACTTAGATTTCCTTACTCCCTAACTATCTTTTACCGGTTGATTAGTGTGTATTAATTGCGTGGATGACGGGTGTATTCCTTAATATCAATCGTGGGGTGGCGTACGTACTTCCCCAACTCTACAAGCTCCTACTTCACTCCTATGTCGAGCCGGCTAGGAAGCTCCTAACATGGGATCACTAGAATTCGCTTATGCATTAAATACAACCATAAAAACCTTAGCACGCATTGGTTCATGTTTCTTAAGACGTTCAAGCAAGTTACCAAATAGGAAGTTAGCCAGTTTTCTTAAGCCTAACATAGATGAACAATCATCCAATACAACTAATAACACACTAATAACCAACAATCAATAGCTAGGTTTCATTAGATCTAAGCAAACACAAAGAAAACCTAGCCTAGCATGTTAAACAAAAGACAAGAACAAGATAGAATCAAACAACACATAGACATATTGAATGATTAATTGATAACTTATCTTCAATGTAACATGGAAGATCTCAAGGCAAAAAGCCTTGAAAAAGCTGCTAAAATCGTCTTAGGGATTCCTCCCAAAAGGTTACACACCAAGTTCCACACTAAAGACAAAAAATTGCAAAACTATATATAGAGATTAAGGGCTGACGGCGTCACGTTGTAGATTCTGACGCCGTCACCTCGCCGCTTTTAGGGTTCCCGGATGGCCTTCCTGACGCCGTCCCTCTTTAGACCTCCAAAATCCGTTCTGGCTTATCAAGGCTTGACGCCGTCAGATTATGGCTTGACGCCGTCCCTCTATAATTTAAGCCGTGACGACCTTGATCACATTAAAGGGTGACGCCATCAGATTTTTCATGCAAAATTCTCTGGCTTATCATGAGTAATTTTCATATCCACCTTTTTCTTGCCAAGCCATGACGCCGTCCAGGGCAATCCCTGACGCCGTCAAAGGTACTTTTTAGCCGATTTTGAGACTTTGCCGTTTTCTTCACTTTTATGCTCCAAAAACGTCCAAAATGCTTCCTTTTCCAGATTTCTTCTCCAAAGTACCTAAAATGACAAAAGGAACGATTTAGGGCAATATTTGATCAAATAAATACGATTTAGGGCTTAAATGACCCCTTAAAAGCGGTACACTTTTCGCTTCATCAGTCACGCTTAAATAATGTGTGACAAACTTGAGCATATGATTTAGCCACATACACAATTACTACGTGTGACCATATATGGATTTTGGTCACACTTTTCAATTGCGTGACATATATTTGTCACATATGTATATATATAGTGTGACTAATGTTTCAACCTTATTTGTATCCGTCACACGTCCCAAATTATAAGTGACTAAAAAATCAAATTTTTTTTACCAGATACGTATAGTCACGAAAATATTCAAATGTGTGGCTGTAGCCTCATATGTAATTCGGCAATGGTCACACAAGTCGGATCAAGTGTGGCTGTTTATTTTATTCTCGTACATTTAGTCACACAAAAAAGCGACTGTGTGGTTGTTCGAAAAACAGCATGTGTGACTAAATCCTATTTTTGTACTAGTGAAATATCTGCCATGAAATAAGAAATTCATCAGATACGTGGTCTCCTCTATCAGAGTATCAGTATCGCTATTGTATTTCCATTCTAATCCTAGTGATTGTTTTTTTACCCAAAAGTAAAAATAAAGCCTTTTACAACCCATTGTTATGAACCATTTCTTATCATTACCGAATGCAGTTATCACATTGACAAGAGCTAATAAATTCTTGCTGATAATGTGATATGAATAGCTTACAGCTGTAACTTAGATAAATTATCATTTTACAATTACATCCATTAAGCTCAAGCCCAAGTTTGTAGCATAGCTAATCATCCGGTAAGTCCAATTAAAAAAAAAAGGTATGCATTTTACAGCATACAAAATGAAGTAAAAAAAGAACTTCCCATATTACTAATACTATTGCCATTAATGTAATCCTAACAGGTATATGTAATCAACTGGCAAATTTTGCTGATGTTTTGTACCTGTTGTTCAATGTACAGGAGTGGTTGGGATACCATATGATAAACACATATTCAGCTCCATTTTTCAGCTTACGTTACCCGAAACTTGCAGTTCACATCTGCGCAAATCAAAAAAATGATGAATATAAAATCAAAAAATGAAAGACCACTCAAGGGAGTGTTTTTGGGATTACTTACCAAGATTGCCCATCTGCTTTAAATCTGTTTTTGATTCCTTGGCACTTTGATCTCAATAGGGTCATCTAACATAAGGTTTTACCAAACAATACCTTACTAAGAGTAACTGCTCATCAATTATAATGATATATAGTGCTGATTGCTTATAATGATATATATTGTTGGTTGCTCATTTAAATAATGATCAACTGTTTATTTAATAAAGATGGAACCTAACGCATTTGATTGAAACTCAATTGTATATGTAATTAAGATGGAATGTAATTTTAGATGTATTATATCACACAAATAGTTTTGTGACTGGTTGGGTTTGCTTTGGTGATTTGTGTGTTCAAACCAAAGCTATAAAATTGACTCGTTGATCTTTGTTTGATCTAAAAGATTCTAATTTTGTTATACTAAACACAAAAACTACAACATTCAAAGTTCTGATTGCCAATACAAATGTTGGAAGATTCAGTAAGAATACTAATCATAATCTCCATATTCACAGCATATCATGCACCTACAATTATTAACTAGTGCATAATGAAATAAACAATTGGGAATATATTATTTCTGCCAACTTTATAAGCCTCCAGGCCAATAATTTTTGGTTATTTTGGATGATAGCATGGATGATTTGAAAGGAGTAACCGTACAATAGTTGTAACTATGTTAAATGGCTATAATGGATATAAAAAAAACTTGTTGTGCATCTTTGGCAGCTATGGTATATGCCAAATATTTTCTTCAATAGGTGTATGATGATAATAAACCAAAGGAGATAAGGGTATCTCGGTTCATGATATGCATGTGGTAAAAAAAAAAAAAAAAAAAAAAAACTATGCAAATTACTTTTTGAGGTTTGTTTCTCTATTTAAGGAAGGTATGCTGCATGTTTCTTTGCATAATTCATTTTCCAACTTGTCATAAAGAAGCAAGGAAAAAAAATGACTAGGCGTCCTAGGTGAGATCAACTTAGCATTGAGGCTAATTCGAACAATTGGTCTGAAATGTTAATTCTATATTGTCACAAATCAGGAATTGAAGATATTCAGATGGCACAACAAATGAAAGCGCTATGTGGTTGACTGGTTGGGGTAATGCGTGAAAGGGCGGCTTTTATTCAGGAGTTGGACACTGTCGGGAACATGTATGCTCAGAAGACAGCTGAGTACCTAAGAGAAGTGCAGTCAAAAGATGACCAAAAGGTCATGCAGATGCGCATTATGACAGGCGAGTTGGAGCTAAATGGTCGTGATAAGGAGATCTTTGTTCAGAAGCCTAAGGGCCTAATGGATTTCTGATTGTCTGGGTAGAAGTGGAGGGAATTGTTGTTGGTTATGTTGTGTTATTCATGTTGGTGTCTGTGTTTGGAGTTATGTATCTGTAGTTAATTTTATAACGAGTCTTGTAATAATGTCTGCTTGGACCCTATGTGACTGGATTGTAAGATGTTATAAAAGTTATTGTTTATGTTAAGTTAAATTGTGTAACTTACCTTTTGTGTTTCCTTAGATGTCGCCGTTCATGTTCAAACAATGCTCTTCTAGTTGATCTTCATTTCTTGTGTTCATCTTCCTTTTTCTTGCGTCTTGGTGATTTGTTACGGAGGCAGTTGTTGTTGGTGTCCCTATTCTTTTTAGAAACAAAGCAGTTAATATTTGAGGTTGCATATGTTATCTTTAAATAAGATAAATTGTTAACTCGAATGTTGGTACCTGGGTTTGCCTCTATCATTTTGATTGTTCTTTGATCTCTGTTGGTGTTGCTGGAAACTTAGTGTAGAATAAAATTGACTGTTCTCGTTGTTTGATTGAAATGGATTTGGAAAGTATTCTTTTGATCCTCAACCGCAAAGATCTTGTGTGGTATTTCTTGTGGATCTGTTTTTTTTTCATTGAAAATAACGGCGAACATTAGCACCCGGGCACATCATCTATTGTAAAGCCAAAGAAAGTGATTGGAATGGCTGTAGATGGGTTTGTGATAAAGCCTTTGAAATTATATCTGCATAGCATGGACCAAGCTAAAATATTATTTAGAAAACGGCATAATAGTTAACAGACATAACATCTTTAAGGGCAGTAGTATGATACCTTGGTGTACTCATAAGGATTCATTGTGTTTAGGTGAAAGTCCTCTGCACATGTAATTTTCCTAGGTTGTCCATAGACGATAACGGAAGATGAGAAAACAAACTGTACACCAAAATTCAAATATAAGTATGGGGAAATGGGTATCTAAAGATTCATGCAACAATTTTCTTTTATTATTGAATTTATTCGTAAGTGCTAAAAATTAACTGAAATGATAATTAATATGGATATGCTTACTACAATATCTTTCGGTGTCCATGTTTGGTTTTAAAGGGTAATAGACCATGTCAAAAGTTATTGTTTATAAGCTCAAATAGGATCTGCAAAAACTTTTAATCCCAAAACTTGATGTTCCGTGTTTGTTATAGCAATGTTTTTTTCTTGCATATTGGCATTTCCAGTTCCACAAAAGGTCCTGATCAATAATACCATGCAATTCTCAAAGATAGATGGGTAACAGAAGAGGATGGTGCGAAGAAGTAATCTACACCAAATCACTTGTCACAGCATTCTCTTCTGTTTCCCATCTATCTTTGGTGAAATGCACACTACCGATGATCAGACACTTTTGTGGGACTGAATCTATCAACATACATAAAAGAATTTGAGTTTGTAAAAAAATGTAGACTAATTAGATAAGCAAATAAGCACAAAAGATGTGAAATAAGCAAGTCCTAACACTACACGGGTGTTTGTTTTAGTGTTCAATGGAACTTAATAGTCAAGGTAATTGATAGTATCAGCGTAACGCCCCAACCTGACAAGGGTCAAAATGTCACATTATGGTGTCGATCAGAACATAATATACGCAAGCAAAAGACTTTTATAAATACTAAGGTTACAAAAGTTCAAAGTGAAACTAAGGACATAATAAGTCTAAATAATAATGACTATCAAACTAGAATACAAATCTAAATGGAAGATAACTCCAAAGTCTAATCCATATGCAAAGAGGATCTATCGCCAGGGTGGTCCACTAAGAGCTTCTATGCACACTTCACTCAATCCCCAGCTTCCAACCTAAACCTACCGCAGGAAAAGAAATGCGGCTGAGCTTAAAAAGCCCAGTGAACAGATATAAACAAATGAAAGGAAATAAGTGTATACAAAATAAATAAGCGAATGTATCCAAGAGAACCTACTAAACAAGATGTCAAACAGAATATGGAACATATGAAAGGAATCAAAGCATAATAATGAACATAAAGTGGATATCAATATTAAGGAAATGCCCAACAAATCATATACCAAACTGTATATGGAGTAGCTAGCTCGATGTACCAAATAGTGAAATGGGGTGTATTGCACACACACAAATCCATTCACAAACATATATCAAATCATAACTGAACAAATACCTAGGATGCATCCATACGCTCCCTTTAAAACAGATATACATATGTTAGTTCTAGACTAAACATACATACAATATACACGGGCCAGGTGCGCTATATATAGCAATATAAACAAATGGGAACGTAGTGGACAAAAACCCGCCTCCACTGACAGCGTCATTACCATTGGTGCATCAATGGCACTGTCATGGACTCCCCATGACTGGCTACAAATATGGTCAACATAAATAGGCATAGTTCATACAATATAATGATAGGGAGAATTATAATTTATCCAGCTCAGATAATAGCTATATAAAGAGAATATGGCATGAAACGAATAATCAAACGAATACTAAGCAAATATGGATCACATCAAACAGAATCATATCAAACGGATCATAGCAAATGGATCATAACATAGCAAACGAATCCAAGTCAAGGATCATGAAGTCATGATTGGTGTTTTTCAACCAATTAGTATTTTTATTCCAAAGAAAATACAACGGATGTATTTCCCCGGGTCGTAGTCCCAACGAAGGTTGAAGTCGAGTTGTCGTTACGGTGTCGAATTGTGAAGTGAATTGTGAATAAGAGTGATTTGTGGGGTTTTTACACTACGAAATTTAAAATAACAAGTAAAAACAAGCTATTAAGCTAAGGGTACAAGTAATTTAAGCACACGATATTTGAAACTAAAATTTAAACTTAAAAACGTACGTTACGAATTTAAAAACGTATCTAAAAGGTGAATTTCTAAATTATTAGTCCTAAAATTGTAAAATTATTTTTCCTAATTGCTAAATATTAAAAAAAGAATTTTAGAAAAAAGAAATATATTTTTTTTATTTTTTATTTATTTTTTATGAATTAAAAACTAAAGAAATTAATTAAATGTTTTGAAATTAGGAAACTGATTTGGAAAATTATGAAATTTGGCAGAAAAATCTAAAATTATATTAAGAATCTAAGAAAAATGAAATTGGAACTTTGCCAAACACTAATAAGCTATTTTGAGAAAAAAGAAGTTTTGAAAAAGCACTAGAAATAAGCTAATCAGCAACAAAATTTACCAAAAGCTCAAATCCAAATAAACACACTATTTTAATCTTAAATCAACTTAATAAGACCAAATAATCAATCAGAATAAGCCATTAAGCATTAGAACAGTTGCTAATTAATGACATAAGCAAATGACCAAACAGCTAACTTTAAGCTGTTCTAAAAGCTAGCCAAAAGCTCCCTAGGGGAAACCAAAGGCTGATTCAAGAAGCTAGTACTAGAGACTATTTGTGAACAAAAAATGCCCAATTCTTATAGCCAATTGCTCACTCAATTTGGATCAAGTACAGCTGATCATGGGAACAAAAATGATGCAGGCAAGACTCAGTCCTAATGGGGCTATATTGCAGACCAAGTTTAAGCTATCTAATAAGCTAAAAAGTGAATTCCAATATCAGAATCTTAAAACTACTACTACAAGCTACTAGAAAACCAACTATCATGCATTGAGATCAAGTGAATCAGCAGATTTAGTCCAAGTAAAATGCTGAGATAACCCTAATTTGTGCAGGTCTGCAATTTGGATTCTGATGCAGCAGATTAGGTAAAATGAACTCAACTCTTTCCAAACTTAATGAAACAGTACCAAGACTTGGATTCTCACTTTAAACATTCAAATGAACTGAAAAATGCTAAAAACTAAGATCAAATAAGCTCAGGCTGAATGAGAGCTTATATGAGCAGTTCTAACCCTATGCTTCCACTATCCAACTTTAACTGTCCAAATTCTTCAAAACAACTTGATATCTACTGAAAACAGCTTATAAAGGCCCAAATAAGCTCAATCTAATCTCACAATTTGGTCAATGAATCGTAGTAGCTAGATGTGACCTAGAATAAGCTTGATCCAAACACCCTATTATGATACTGTGTTGACTTTTTAAACTAAGAACTGCCACATTAAGCTATGATTCTGACTTATCATTGATTAACTGACTTAATATAAACCTAATGAACAACTTCCAATTGAAAATAAGCACTGTAATAAGCCCTAGCTATTATGACTGTTTTGGCTATTAATGACTATGAAAATGCAAAAATAAGCAAATAGTAAACTAGCAAATGAAATCAAGCAATAAAGCAACTATTGATCATAAGTGAACTAAATAAGCATAAAAAACACAAAGAAGCACTGATATAAGCAGAAATAAGCACTATGCAATAAAATGAGAATTTGAGTGAAACTTAAAAGACCCTATAGCATGAAACAGGAATGGACCACTAAACTTACAACCCAGGCTTATCTCATAAGCCAATAAATAACCCAAATAAGCTCTTCCAATACAACTTATTCTTCCAGTAGCTTATTGAACAGTGGATGTTGACTTTTGTTGACTTTTTGATCTTTTTGAGATTAAATCAGTTTTGACCTAAACGATCACTCACAATAAGCTAAACAGCTTATATGAGCTTAAACTAATAGAAAATAGCTTATTGCAAGCTGATTTAGATTTTTTTTTGTATTTTTGAATGATTTTTCTATTTTTTTGGATTTTTAGGATGAATTGAAGAACAATGAAATATGAAAGTTGAAAAGCTTATACTAAAGTAGAAATAGCTTATTAAACAATAAAAGAGCTTAACAAAAAACTTTAAATGAGAATGAGAGTAAATTATCAAATTGAATTAAAGAGTAAAAATAAAATTTCATTAACTAAGCTTGATTACACTATTTGAAAATTGAAAATACAATTCAGAAACTAAACTAACAGCATAACTCTACTCTAAAAACTACATATCTGAGGAGAGGGGAGGGCTATTTATAGCCGAAGTAGGAGCCTTCTAGGCTGTCCACGTCACTGATCCACACCACTCTGTGCTTCTTCAGGATAATATCAGCCCTAGGATTTCCCTTGATCAACAATCATGCAATCTTAGCCCTTGGATCAAATAGCCACGCACTTCCAGCCAATCAGAGAGCTCCAATTCGCTGACATGTCACTCTTGACATGTCAGGAACCTCCTAGAATTCTGTGCAAAGTACACTTTTGCCCTTAATTGTGGTAAAATTCTTGTACGGGTAAATTAGGGTTCATCCCTGGGTAATTTGGGGAAGAACTGGGTGGCGGGTAAATGTTTTTTGACAGGTATTTAATAGTTGGGTTGACCCGGGTTATTTGATGGGGACGGGTTTGACCGGGTTAGCTAATTAGGAAGTTGGGCTGGTGGGTTTAAATGTGGGCTAGTGGGTTTTTGGATTGGATTTTTGGTTTAAAGTATAGGATTTTAAGAAATAAATGATAAGGACCAATGTTGTAAAATATGAAATTCTAGGGACTAATTCTGCCAAACTTTAAAAATGTGATCCAAGGGCTTGTCTTGAAGTTCTTTGATGATTTCTTCCCCGGCATCGGCTTTTTACCTTTTCCAAATCTCGTGCTCGTTTTCTCGGGTTTTTCTTGACTTTTGTCCATATTTCTAAATATCCGTACTTGCATATAAACAAACACAAAAACACAATATCTTTGGCATTTATGGTTAGTTTTTGGTCGTTTTGGTCTTAATTTGGTCAAGAAAAGGTATGTGTTTAAGCACATACCAAAATTCCCCCAGACTAAGATATTGCAGTATCCTCACGCAATGTTATAAAAACACGTTTTCAAAACCAAAAATTTCCAATCTCTTTTTACTAACTTTGAGAAGTAGCAAAATTTTCAAAAGAGATTAAGAAATCTTAAGTTCTAAAAACTCCCTGATTTTCCTTTTTATTCTATTTTTGTATTTTTCTCATAATCTTGTGTCAGTTTTGTTGACAATCATTATCTATCAATAATTTTTAGGGTCAACGAGTAGGAAGCACGACTCATAAAGAAGTGACCATACGGATAAAATTCGTCGTCCCTGATTTTTCACGAGTCCCCAAACTAAGCTTAAAAACGAAATCGTTCTCTATTTACAAGTTAGATGCCAACACTACCCATGGAAGTTACTTGTGTAATTATCTCTTGCTCCCGTTTTCTTAATTTGCCTCTATTTATTTTATTTTTGGCGAGACATGAATTTCTTCATATTATTGTTTCGATAATTTTTAGTCCGATAAAGATACCAAATTAAGACGCTAAGTAGTTTTCAATCTTCTCTCGAGAACCGTTTCTTTGAAAATGAGGTCCACCTCAAAGTTTTTTTTTTTTTTTTTTTTTTTTTTTTTTTTTTTAATTTATATTTTGCTTTTTTCTAATTTTCTTTTATCACCATTTTTTTTTATTTTATATATCACTAACTTTTCACTTACGTACCCTAAACGACGGAGCTTAACGGTTTAGTTCCAAGACCTTACACCTTCCGGAGTTAAGGATCCAAGGCCGTTACAACGGAGTGTTTCAAGACTCTAGACATTCCTGAAATGAGGATCCAAGGTGGTTAGACCAACACCTCACACATTCCTGAACTAGAGGTCCAAGGGCTGGTGCAAGAGGGTAGCCAAGACCTAAACGCCTTCCGAAAATAAGGATCCAAGGCCCGATCTCGAATCCGTAGCTTAGAGCACTTAACTTATTATTATTAAACGTATTTATTAAGTAACCTTGATGTATACCCAATTTTTAAAGCAACGATTCTTTTAAGAAGACCAAGAACCAATTATCGGCAAAACCTAACATCTTTAATTATTCTCACAGTTATTTATGGTGAAACAATTTTGTGGGAGCAAAAGGCCACAAGTAACTTCGATGAGCTCTAAAGAGAACCAACTACTCCACGCTTAGCATCTAACTTCTAAATAAACTCTATCATTTCTCGTTCTTCGCAAATTTAAAATCTTAAATAATAAGATCCGCGAATGTGGGCTAGTGGGTTTTTGGATTGGATTTTTGGTTTAAAGTATAGGATTTTAAGAAATAAATGATAAGGACCAATGTTGTAAAATCTGAAATTCTAGGGACTAATTCTACCAAACTTTAAAAATGTGATCCAAGGACTTGTCTTGAAGTTCTTTGATGATTTCTTCCCCGGCATCGGCTTTTGATCTTTTCCAAATCTCATGCTCGTTTTCTCGGGTTTTTCTTGACTTTTGTCCATATTTCTAAATATCCGTACCTGCATATAAACAAACACAAAAACACAATATCATTGGCACTTATGGCTAGTTTTTGGTCGTTTTGGTCGTAATTTGGTCAAGAAAAGGTATGTGTTTAAGCACATACCAAGTCATGAGAACAAAACCCTTACTGAGAAAGGGTAGAATATCTGTACCTTATGCAAAGCAACTCAAACAAAATAGGAAAGCACTCGGAAATAGAGATTACTCCTTCTTCACAGAACCTATACAAACTAGTGATCACATATTACTTATAAGCTCGTTTTACTAGTTTACTGCTTATAGTTATTCAGATTCCATATATTTGGTTTCTTTCTATTTTTAGAAACATTCCATTTTTAGTAAATTTTTATTTTTAGTAACTTGCCATATTTAGAAGGTTTCCATATTTAGAAACTTCCCAGATTAAGTAAGTTTCCATAATTAGTAAGTTTCCCGATTTAGTAAGTTTCCATAATTAGTAAGTTTCCCGATTAATAACTTTTAAGGTTATAAATGACAATTAAGTAAACTTAAAGACTTAATATGACCAATATTATAGTTTAGGGTTTAATATGGCAACTTATAATAGTTTAGGGTTTAAAATGTCATTTTAGCAAAGTTCAGGGTCTAAAATGTAAATTGTAAATATATGATTAATTCTCATTTTAAAGACCCTAATTCGACAACCATGCAACTTATTCCACCTTATTCATTTTAAAGACCCTAATTCGACAACAAACACAACTCCATAACCCTCTTGTGCACTTTCTCTTAATCGACCCATTTTACATCTCATTTAGCCGAGCACTCCACACTAACATACCTTCTTATACAC
Organism: Artemisia tridentata subsp. tridentata; assembly: GCA_021014915.2. Taxonomy (NCBI): domain Eukaryota; kingdom Viridiplantae; phylum Streptophyta; class Magnoliopsida; order Asterales; family Asteraceae; genus Artemisia; species Artemisia tridentata. The sequence continues at coordinate 7,834,737 of CP139501.1, read as the reverse complement.
GACCTATACAACTTCATTTTTCCCTTTATAAAACCGAATCAAACTTGACCCTTTTTTACCCTTTCCATTAGCTATATCATGCGAGACCAAAACCACTCTTGACAACCCAATTTCGCCCAAAACAATTAACCATATTTGACCCATGTTTCCCCGTGTTTAAAACCCTTAAACTCGACATCAAACACCCTCTCGAACACACATGCAAACGCACCCTTTTCTAGCTTATATGTCACACATCATCACACCATTTCAATTACATACACGACATAACACCACCTCTTTTCCAGCCACTCGACACACGCAACCACACGCCATATTATATCACTTAACTAGGACATATTAGTGAATCTGAACCACATTCTTATGATTTTTACGGCCTGCCAATTAAGCTCCAAAAATTCTGAATTAATTCTCAGTGACTCCCATATCAGTTAAGTACTTCAAAATTTTTTTATAGATTTTAATACCAAGTACAAGTACTGTTTTAAAAAATCATATTTCCAGACCTGTTCAGAAAGTTAACTGCAGATACACACATAAAGTTTTCCTTTCATTTACCTATTTCAACACTTCATAAAAATCCACAAAAATTCCAGGAAGTCACAAGTAACTTAAATATCACTCCTGTAAAAGGAGAGCTTTCAGTTCCTTGTGGTTTGAAAATTAAAATTCATAAACACCGACTGATTTTTAAGTTCCCAAAACTCAGGTTTGACACATGATCCCATAAATTCATAAACATGACCAATACGACTCCAATTCACTCCCAATCAATTGGAAAACTTAATTAGGACATTAAACTAGGTTTACAAGCAAAGAACCAGTATTATACACTTATGAAACTCAAGCTATAGTGTTCACATATTCAGCCTTCAAAACTGTTTCGTTCAAAAACCCGTTTAAGACCATCATGTAACATGTTTACTTTATACCAATGCACACGACACCTTATAATCCACGACACATGCATCTAACATCATCTTAACATATTCAGTTTATCACACAATGATCACACCATCATAAGCCCTATCAAACCCTAACCCTAACTCGTATCATTTATACAAACCATACAAGCCCTAAACCTTAATCTATCATACACCATAACACACGCCTCTTATTAATTCATGTAGGGTTTTATTTCCAGGATTTAGGTCGTCGTGTTTTAATGAGTTTATTAGGGTTAAAGACCAGGCCCTAAGCATATAACAACTAATTTCGTATGATACATATATATATGTGCGTCGAATAGATTTCAAAACCAAAAGTGATGGGTGATACCTCAGATCTGAATGTCGAGACCAAAAGAACCCAAAGGGCAGCCCACAATCGAAACACAAATACACCCAAGACTACCACGATCCACTCACCTTTAAACCTCCTTCGTACCTTCTTGATTTCTTGGAGGTGGAATGAAATGTCGCCACTTTTAGTTTTAGGTTTTAGAGTGTGTTGTGAAAAGTGATATACGGTTTGAAAAAAAAAAACGAATGGGGTTTCATGGGCTGGAATGTCGTGTATTTGGGGGAGGCCATGGAGACCATTTCATCTTCAATATTTCAAATTTTTTTGGCCCATAAAGTTGTGTACAAAACTAAATATATTCGGCCCTATATAAGACTTATGTAACGTGTGATATTTCTTGTCAAAGTAGATTGTGCCAAATCCATGCATTACTTAACTTTTGTTTTAAATCATACGTATAGCTCAAATTCTAAGTTATTTTCAAAGTTATAACGGATTTTAGGTTATTATAATTCTTCCCCTCTAAAAAGAAAAATTTCGTCCTCGAAATTTGAATTCGCAAAAGTTAGACGGAGACGTATCAATCTCGAAAAGAAATGACAATAATTAGCCGCACGCTCGGAGAGGTTCTTCCAAAGAATCTTAATTAACGAAAATGTTTTATTTCTCATGACTCGATCCAGACAAACTAGGATAGCCCCAGGCTCTCCACGGCACACAAATCATAACAAATCTGATCCAACGAATACGAAACAAATACGTAGCAGATGACAGATGTAATCTCACAAAGAGATCATGAAACACATATACACACGAGGAAAATACGGAGGTAGTGCTAAATGATAAAACTTCATCAATTCTCTCCAGATTCTGAACGTACTAAGGAACTTACGAATAATCAGAGAAGCACATACCGAATCATCAAACGTATCAAGAGCTTCATAAGGAGGTGGGTAACATATTCGTATTGACGATCAATTAAGCACATATCAGAATATCAAAATGTATCAGAAGACATAACGGAATAGGTAGGATAATCGTACGGATAAGAATGAATCTAAGGTCTAACGTATCGTGAACTAAATCTTCCTTATATGCCAAAAAGTCTAACTCCTCTGTACGGAAACATCATACGAAACACACAAATTCCCAGTCTAAAGTTCCAAAATTTCTCTTCCACAATGATAACTAATCCATTAGTCACTAAATCAACTCCGGTCCTTCAATAAGTAACTCTCTGACTTAATTCAACCAAAAGGTGCTCCACATCTCCGTTCATACAAAACTCTGAAAGAAAAATCCTTGTCACTTGCGAGCCTTCTAATCATAGTGAGCAAACACAACCAGAACTAACACTTATCAAATTTCCTGCTCAACACATCATCCAAGCTTGAATAGTTGTTCTGCTTATCCATCAGTCTAGAGGTGCAAAGCATTACTAAACTTGAGTCTGGTTCCTCAAGCCTTCAGTAGCTCTTCCTAGGAATGTGCAGTAGAAACACGAATTTCTGACACGATCACTGCAGGTGCGCCATCTAGCTTGAATAATCTTCTGCCGAAAGAAATCTATGCCAACCTTTCCAGTGAGCCGACGTCGTCAAACAATCCACTATAACTCAATTCGTGTTGTCCTTCCTAAATGTGCGCGGAAATCCCGTTACAAAGTCCATGAAGATTAAATCCCACTTCCACCTAAGAACATCGAAACTAAAGAAAACCACTTGTATGCTGAGGCTGAATCTTAACCTTTTGACATGTTAAACACTTCGCCACCAATATAGTTACAATCATCTTCATACCATTCCATCAAAATTCTGCTTCAAGTCTCTATACATATTAGTACAACTAAGATGAATAGAGCAATTAGAATTGTGTGCTTCAACCAAAAACCGCTTCCTTCAAGTCTTCTAACACAGATCATATTCCACCATCTTGCTCCTGAGCTTCTTCATGCCTGTCACAAATCACCCCAAGTCCTGTGTCGGTTAGTTCACCTCATACGGTTCTCGCTGTGCTGATGCATAACCAATACTCTTCCGGTCTTGCATAAGGCCATAACTAAGTCTCCTTCTTTAGTAGAAACAAGTCTCTTTTAAGCTTCTCAAGATTCTCCTCTCATTCTTCATCCCAATCAAAGTTTAATCTTCAAGAATATATATTACCTAGAGCTTCTTCTGACGTAGAAATTTCAACGCAAATACGAAAATGATCCTCGTGTTTCTCTTTCGTCTCTGAATATACCAATATGTCATACTATGACAAATCATCCAAGTATTCATAAAAGACACGATTTAATCAAGTCCATAGGAAACAGTCGGAGCAGCAACCAATAATATTGGCATCACAACACTCATAGAGATTATAACGAATACAAAAAGGAAATCTAGGAACATCTCGCTCCTTTAACCGTAACTAAAAATAATCGGATCCAAAATGAATCACAGAGAAAAACTTCACACCTTGAAGTTGATTAATCAAATCATCGATTTGAGGTAACGGATAACGGTTCTAACCACAATACTATGCAGCTTCCAGAGCTCAATACACCACCTCATACTATATCATCCTTCTTTACGAATAAAACTGGAGTACACCACGGATACACACTCAGACGGATAAAACCACTTTCTAAAAGCTGGTCCTTCAATTCCTTCCATTCAACTGATGTCATAAGATACGGAGTTTCAGAATTAGGCAAACGTTGCTCTTATACAGATAGGGTTCTGACTCAACTAACTTACTGTTCTCCGGCACTGCTCAAGATCTCTTATGATCCCAATAAGTTCAAGTTATATGATGTAACTATTATCATGTTGGCCAGGCGTCATAATACTTGCATCATATACACATGCCTTTATTGCAATCACAGTCTACCTCGAGTCGTGAATAATCAAATTCTCATAACCAGATCAAAACAAATTCACATTCAGATGGAAATCTTCGTAGTTCATTAAGGAATAAGTCATGAACATTTCAAACAACCGAATTAACTCTCGAGGCGAGCTTCATCAAATGAAATATCTTCACAACCGCGAGGGATTATCGTACAAGTTTTCAAAGCAAAGGTGATCATAATTGTTTACCAGGTTGGGAACCATGGTACAAAATTTTGAGTTTCTAAATCGCCAAAGATGACAAATCTAATATGACCATTGTTAGCATCTCGATGCTCAGTCAACAAATCCATATACCAGAATAACATCGAAATTAACATTCTAGAGAAACACAGATCAGCAGAGTGAATCTTATCATTCAGAAGTGAGGGAAACATTCCCATACTCGTGGTTAATCACCGCAAGATTCCTTATAGGAATAGAAATGGGTAAGGTAAAATCTGATAGTGTAGGGAGACTTAAATATGCTTAGCAAAAGCAAGAGAAGTCACAGAATGTGTCAAATACATCATGGTCATAAGAATCCTCAGAATGATCGAAGAGGCGTATAAATGATTAACAAACGAATCAGGGGTTAAGGTCAGAATCAGAAAATAAGGCTATATAGTGTCAGGCATTACCACAAAATTCTCAACGCATTCAGAAGTTACTTGGTCACTAATCTTAGGTTGTGCAAAATAATAAGTTTCTAATTTCCAAAAAGAGTGATCTTAAAAGGGCTTAACTAAAAGTAAGGCAAGAATCATAGTGATGCGGGAGCAATGATTCTTAAACAAATGTATTATAGTCTACCCAATCCTCATCGGTCATAACTTAAGTTTCTTCAGAGTGAAAATCCTAAGGAAAATTCTCAAAGGTTGTTTCATAAGCTCCTATAGTGCAAACCTAAGGGCCAAATCTTTCACAAGTCATAACTTAAAGTACTACAGGTCGAAGCCTAGGCTCTGATACCGTAATTGTAACACCCCAAACCGACAAGGGTCAAAATGTCACATTATGGTGTTGATCAGAATATAATATACGCAAGCGAAAGACTTTTATAAATACTAAGGTTACAAAAGTTCAAAGTGAAACTAAGGACATAATAAGTCTAAATAATAATGACTATCAAACTAGAATACAAATCTAAATGGAAGATAACTCCAAAGTCTAATCCATATGCAAAGGGGATCTATCGCCAGGGTGGTCCACTAAGAGCTTCTATGCACACTTCACTCAATCCCCAGCTTCCAACTTAAACCTGCCGCAGGAAAAGAAATGCGGCTGAGCTTAAAAAGCCCAGTGAACAGATATAAACAAATGAAAGGTAATAAGTGTGTAATACCTGAAATTCTATAACATGTAAAATGACCAAATTGCCCCTGGGAATTTAAAACCTAAATAAAACATACGTAAAGCACAAAATAAATTCCAAACTTCTAGCAATGAACAAGTTATGATCCCAAATAATTTTAACAACTTCATTTAACTTTTATTCAAGCCATAAAATTACTAAAATGCCCTTGGGCGCCTAAAAGAATTTAATTTCAAAAGTTATGATTTAATAAAAGGTAATTAAAGGAAAATTAAAGGCATTAAAATTAGTTAATCAATGCAATTAATCCCCTAAGCTAAAATTTCGAATTCTTGGCCAATTACCCCCCTTTGACTCGGCACAAATCATCCCTATATCAATATGTGATTTACTCTCCTTTTTAAAACTAAAAACCCTAGCCGAAAATTCACAAACCTCTCTAAAATTCATTCCGAATTTTCTAAGGCCAAGGAGCATTTTTCTGGAGTCCAACACATTGCAAAGAAGCTTGGAAAATTGGCCATTCGAATTGTAGGAGCCTAGATCAAGCCTTGTCGAATTTCTTCCATTTTATCCATACGAAAGGTAACAATTTGTATAAAATCATTCGACCCTTTAAAAATTCGTTTCTTATTTTTCTAATACTCCTTATAACATGTCCAACCTAGGAAAAATTGGATTGGAGCTGTTCTCATCCGTTTTCTATTTTTGAGAGATTATTTCTTTTCGTACGCCTATATATAAGGTATCTCGTTATTAATTCGTACGACTTCCATAAAATTCGTTTGTAATTTTTCTCATGATCCTCATGTCGTGTATGGTGTGGGAAAAATGATTGCAAGGTCAGAAGATCATTTTTGAAGTCGTGGTGATTTATGGTGCATTTTGGCTATTCGCGTACATATTAAATCGTGCGTCTCGTTCTACACGTTCGAATCTTGATTTGGTATTTTTCTCAGACCCTATACATGTTAAGAACATCAAATAAAATGTGTAATTCGATCCATGCATGTTATATGAATTATTTGGGTTTTAAATCAATAAAACAAAGCGTAAATCCTTAAAAATACCTAACGAATTATAAGGGCTGTGTATATATTTTATTGTCGTGTATTATAATCATATGAAGTCTGGAAAAATGATTAGATGATTTGTCATGGCTTGAATATGGGTTTTAAGAATTTATTTTGTGATTAGGGTTTAAAAATTAAAAGCGTATAAAAGTATATAAAAACTATACGATCTGATTTGGGATGAATTAGGGTTTGTTCTTGGATTAATAAATGATGTTATATGATGAAGTAATGATTAAAAATGATTAGAGAAGGTTAGGGTTTGATTTTGTGAAGTTAAAAGTCATACCGTGTGGTTTTAAAAAGTCTAGGGTAGATTATGTAATTTCTAAAACTCTTGGGTCATTTTTAAAACTTATTTTAGAACATTTACTTGCTGTATAAAATATAAAAGGAGGGGGTCTAGTGTCATTTTTGTATTTTAAGGGATTAAAATGTTTTTAGGGTTTAATTATAGTTCGAATTATAAAATAATTAAATAGAGGGACTAAACTTGTAATTTCTGGAAAGTTAGTACTGTTTTGAGTAAAATTATACATTGAGGGGGTTATGTGTTAATTTGGTGATTTAATGGGTTAATATGTAATTATTATTAATATAAAGTTGAAATTATAAATTAAAGGACTAAATATGTAACTTTGTAAACTAGAGGGACTTATTGTGTAAATTCTATAAAATTGAGGATACATTCTTATAATATGATAAAATAAGTGACCATTGTGAAACTTTGATAAATTAAAGGTCTAAAGTGTAACTTTTGAAACTAAAGGGTGTAAAGTGTAAATTGTGAATTCTTAAGGACCTAATATGTAAATGTGATAAAAGATACCCTAATTCCAGAAATAATGATTTAACTAAGAATGTTGATCCAACTTTCTAGATATGGAAACTTATTAAATATGGAAACTTTCTAAAAATGGAAACCTGCTAAAATAGAAAGTTACTTAATATGGAAATGGGATCTTTAGTAATCATGTCTTTACTCCTCTAGGTGTGAAGAGGGAGTAGTTCTGTGCTCTTTATCATCTTTTTCAGTGTGATCCTTGTCAAGCAATAAGGTACAGATATTCTGCTTCTTTATTAAGAGGCCTTCACTCTCTTGTTATGATTCATATTAGGGTTTCCCTATACCATTGCTATGTTCCCTTCATTTATGAACTCCGATCTTTTGAACCATCATGATATTGAACCTTTTATGATTATGAACCTTTACTTATGAACCTTTGCTTATGAACCTTGCTTATGAACCATGCTTATGAACCATGATTATGAACCATGATTATGAACTTATGAAACATGATATTGACCTATGCAAGTAAACTTAAAACATGATTCATGATACTTGACCTTTACCCTCAGTTTGATACTACGAGCCACTCACTAGGCATGAGGGTTTCATGTCCATGTCAGTCGATGCACCGATGGCATGACTCTAGGGCAGGAGAGTGATGACCTGTCCCGTCCCTGTATGTTATGTTCACGTAGAGGCAGATTATGGCCACCTGGGGCGTATGGATGCATCCTAGATTTGTTCATGTTCATGTTATGTTATGTTATTCATGGTGACTGATGGTGTGTGCGATACACGTCTTTCACACTCTGGGAGCTAGCTACTCCAACCCATGATGAGGACACCCCTCATATTTACAGGATACCCATGATGAGGACACCCCTCATATTTACAGGATACTAAGAGGTCTCCCCTCTACATGTTTATGATTATGATTATGCTTATGATTTCATGTTATGGGCTCGTAGTGGATTACTGACCTCTCTTTACCATGCACCTTTACCCTTTCCCTTATGACACCATGTATTTTCACCATGTATTCTTATCATGTACTCATGCTTCCATTCTCATTTACTCATGTATTATTCATTATGCTACTGCTTGTTACGTTATATCTGTTCACTGAGCTCTAGTAGCTCAGCCGCGTTTCTTTTCCCGCGGCAGGTAATTTAAGCTAGGAGCTGGGCATGGCTTTGGGGTTGAGTGTACCTGAGTGGAGCTTGTTCTTTATAGCTTTTCTACCATTTGATTTTCCTCAGTCATTATGTTGCCATTGTTTAGGCATTGAGCTTATGTACTTCCTTTATTTCCTTTCATTTTGGATATAAGTCATGTTGACTTATTGTTGGATTATGTTTTTGACTTCCGCTATTTTATTCATGGATACTATGTTTATCTGATATGAAACCATGTATTTGTGATATCTCTACCCTTGTGGGGTCGGGGTGTTACAATTTATGGCATCAGAGACAGGTTTCCGAAACCCGTTGGCTTAGGCCTTTGACCTGTGAGGATTGGGTAGACATTAGGTTTTCCTTTCGCGTACTCTTTCCCGTATTCTGCTCTGTCATACTTTGTTTCACCTTACTAATCGTCTTCGTAATTCTATAGATGGTTAGCACTCGTCACCAGGAATACAACAGTGGAGGAGATGCTGAAATCCCCAATCTGGAGGCTATGGTGGCTAATGCTGTAGCCAGTCTGCTACCGGGCCTTAACACTGAGGCGGTGATCAACCGGCTTATCAATGGTGGGGCTGGTCCATCTGGGGGTGCTGGCAGTTCTTCTGGTGGTGGGGGCCGACCCACTACTATTAATGGGTGGCTGGAGAGTTTTAATAAACTCAAGCCGTTGTCTTTTACTTCTGCTGCTACTCCTCATGCGGCAGAAGACTGGATCACCCACATGGAGAAACTGTTTGAAGTGCTAGGTTGTGAGGACGGGTTCAAGACTCGTCTGGCTGTGTTCAAGTTAGAGGGTGACGCGCTCAACTGGTGGAAAGCGCACAAGGAAGCTAAGGGTGGTGATGCATATGTTCTTGGTTGTTCTTGGGCTGATTTTCGTACCACGTTCTATAATCGGTACTTCCCTATTTCCGAGCAGCAGAGATTCATTAGGGAGTACAACACTATCTCTCAGCTAGATTCTGAGAATGCTGGGCAGTATCTGGAGCGGTTTCAGCGATTAGTTAGTTTTGTGGGTCCGCTTGCTGGGGATGCTAAGCAGCGGGCTAGACAATTCAAATGGGGACTCAAGAGGTGGGTACTAGACCGCGTGCTTAATGATGAGTTTCGGGACCCGGCAGAATGTTGCGACGCAGCTCGCAACATCGAGATATTTCATCAGGGATCTGGGTATAAGAGGAACAGAGATGGGGATAGGATTCAGACTCAGGGTCAGAGCAGGGACTTTAAGGGCGGGAATGACAGGAGTTATGATTCTCGTGGACAGGGGGATCGACGATACGACCATCAGGGTCAGGCCGGCAGGAACTATGATCAGAGGAGGTCGGATACGAGGGGCCAGGATTCCAGGTTCAATACTAGGCAGGGAGATGATCGCTCGGGATGCAACAACAGTCAGGAACAGTGGAGAGATCATTCTACCAGGGGACATCAGCAGAGCAGGGCTTCTAGGTCTGGTACTCAGGGAGGTTCATCTGAAGGTTCATTTTCTTACGCTATCTGTACTACATGTGGGAAACGCCACCCTGGAGAGTGTCGTCGGCCTTATGGGACCTGTTTTGGATCTGGATCTTCTGAGCATCAAGTGAGGGATTGTCCTAAGATTGGAGGTAACAACGACAACTATAAGAGTGCCAAGGACATCAAGCCAGCTCAGTGAGGAGATCGTTTTCACGAATTGTTATTTTCTTCATTCCGTTTGTTTGGATATTTTGATACCTATTTTCTCTTTTACGATTATGATACATTCGATGCTTTATTGATTTCTCGTGCGGATATTTTGAAGTTTAAATTAATAATTTTATCCCATGTTGAATTTTGAGATTGTGATTTGATTTATTCACTCTGAGAATTCTTATGATCATGATACGATGGACGAAACTGATGGTGTTCTTCACTTCTGCTCTACCTTAATAGGTTTTACTCTATCCGTTTGTTTCCATTATCTTACGATAAGATCCGTTCTGCTAAATTATTCCAAGCTATCCGTGAGTAAGGCTTATCTGATCTGGTATGTCCTGTTTCGTTTCTGTCCTATGTTTCTCCTTTATGTCCTTGCAAATTTCGAGGATGAAATTTTTCTGTTAGTGGGGAAGAAGTTGTAATACCTGAAATTCTATAACATGTAAAATGACCAAATTGCCCCTGGGAATTTAAAACCTAAATAAAACATACGTAAAGCACAAAATAAATTCCAAACTTCTAGCAATGAACAAGTTATGATCCCAAATAATTTTAACAACTTCATTTAACTTTTATTCAAGCCATAAAATTACTAAAATGCCCTTGGGCGCCTAAAAGAATTTAATTTCAAAAGTTATGATTTAATAAAAGGTAATTAAAGGAAAATTAAAGGCATTAAAATTAGTTAATCAATGCAATTAATCCCCTAAGCTAAAATTTCGAATTCTTGGCCAATTACCCCCCTTTGACTCGGCACAAATCATCCCTATATCAATATGTGATTTACTCTCCTTTTTAAAACTAAAAAACCCTAGCCGAAAATTCACAAACCTCTCTAAAATTCATTCCGAATTTTCTAAGGCCAAGGAGCATTTTTCTGGAGTCCAAAACATTGCAAAGAAGCTTGGAAAATTGGCCATTCGAATTGTAGGAGCCTAGATCAAGCCTTGTCGAATTTCTTCCATTTTATCCATACGAAAGGTAACAATTTGTATAAAATCATTCGACCCTTTAAAAATTCGTTTCTTATTTTTCTAATACTCCTTATAACATGTCCAACCTAGGAAAAATTGGATTGGAGCTGTTCTCATCCGTTTTCTATTTTTGAGAGATTATTTCTTTTCGTACGCCTATATATAAGGTATCTTGTTATTAATTCGTACGACTTCCATAAAATTCGTTTGTAATTTTTCTCATGATCCTCATGTCGTGTATGGTGTGGGAAAAATGATTGCAAATTGTAGATGGAGATGTCCTGAATGATGAATCTTAATTAAGGAAATGCCTAACAAATCATATAACAAATTGTAGATGGAGTAGCTAGCTCGATGTACCAAATAGTGAAATGCGGTGTATTGCACACACACAAATCCATTCACAAACATATATCAAATCATAACTGAACAAATACCTAGGATGCATCCATACGCTCCCTTCAAAAAAGATATACATATGTCAGTTCTAGACTAAACATACACACAATATACACGGGCCAGTTGCGCTATATATAGCAATATAAACAAATGGGAATGCAGTGGACCAAAACCCGCCTCCACTGACAGCGTCATTACCATTGGTGCATCAATGGCACGGTCATGGACTCCCCATGACTGGCTACAAATATGGGCAACATAAATAGGCATAGTACATACAATATAATGATAAGGGAGAGTTATAATTTATCCAGCTCAGATAATAGCTATATAAATAGAATATAGCATGAAACGAATACTAAGCAAATATGGATCACATCAAACTGAAACATATCAAACAGATCATAGCAAATGGATCATAACATAGCAAACGAATCCAAGTCAAGGATCATGAAGTCATGAGAACAAAACCCTTACTGAGAAAGGGTAGAATATATGTACCTTATGCAAAGCAACTCAAACAAAATAGGAAAGCACTCGGAAATAGAGATTACTCCTTCTTCACAGAACCTATACAAATTAATGATCACATATTACTTATAAGCTCATTTTACAAGTTTACTGCTTATAGTTATTCAGATTCCATATTTAGGGTTTCTTTCTATTTTTAGAAACTTTCTATTTTTAGTAACTTGCCATATTTAGAAGGTTTCCATATTTAGAAACTTCCTAGATTAAGTAAGTTTCCATAGTTAGTAAGTTTCCCGATTAATAACTTTTGAGGTTATAAATGACAATTAAGTAAACTTAAAGACTTAATATGACCAATATCATAGTTTAGGGTTTAATATGGCAACTTATAATAGTTTAGGGTTTAAAATGTCATTTTAGCAAAGTTCAGGGTCTAAAATGTAAATTGTAAATATATGATTAATTCTCACGTTTGTAGATTTCATGCATCTTATTAAACACACCCATGCAACTTATTCCACCTTATTCATTTTAAAGACCCTAATTCGACAACAAACACAACTCCATAACCCTCTTGTGCACTTTCTCTTAATCGACCCATTTTACATCTCATTTTGCTCTTTCACGTTTTTGTAGGGTCGCTCATACGATAATTTGTCATACTTGCATTCTTCTGCTTTGCGATCAAGTTGTTTAAAATATGAGCTATTTTCTTTTTCAAGTTTAATAAGAGCATTTTCATATTTTAAAACAATTGCAGAAGTCTCAGCTCGGAGTCTTTCATCGTCTTCAACATAATATGTTTGATAAATAGTGGACATAATATCAGTTGATAAAGCTGCTTCAAAGAGAGAATCATTATGGTCTTCCAAAACTTTGATACGTTCAATGTTTTCATTAGCTTCCTTAACCAGGGATTTGTGATCCTTGATAAAGTTGGCTGTTTTCTTTCAAAATTGCATTTTCAACATGAATTACTCTCGCATGAATTGCAGTTAGTGGAGTAGCACCTCTCTTTGACACACGCCTAACTGGTCCACACACATCAGTATGTATCAAACCAAGTAGATCATCATCCTTTTCAATACGATTATTAAAAGGTTTCTTTGTCATCTTGCCAGATATACAAGATTCGCACTTATCAAATGATTCATCATTGATACATTGCAAAAGCCCATCATGTTGCAGCTTTTACATGCGAGTCTTGCCTATGTGAGCAAGTCGAGAATGCCAAAGATAAGACGAATCCAAGACATTCTTGACTCTCTTATTATTGATGCTATACATCGAATTATAATCATTACATTCATTCATGTCAATATCAAAAACTCCATTCACAGCAATAGCATTAAAATAAAAAATATTATTTAACGAAACAGAAATTCCATTGCTAGAAACAGTATGTTGAAATCCAATATTCAATAAACATGGAAAAGAGACCACACCCCTAACAATTGCAGGTGCATAATAACAATTATTCAAATACAGTATTAAGCCCGAAGGCAAAACTAATTTAAATATTCCCATGGCTTCAACAACTACTTGTGCTCCATTGCCCACTTGTAGAAATTGCTCCCCGTAGGCCAGTCTCTTCTCAAATCTAAACCCCTGTAGTTCTCAAACTGTTTTTGCAGCTTGGGAACCATACTTCCGAGCATTAAGCACGCAACTTCATTGTGCTTATCGAACTCAGACTGCCACGCTGCTTTGAATTCCTCAGATTCAGTCTCAGCTGGCTGCTCAGGGCAAGGCTTAGTCAAATAATCTAGCTTCTTGGACACTCTCAGAACAATTCTAAGTGACCTATGCCAGTCATTGAAATTTAGGTCAGTCAGTTTTTCCCTCTCAAAGTGAGCTATGAAAGTGGAACTTAGTACAACATTTTCGGGATGAGCCATTTCTACAGAAAAAGTTCAAATATTAGTATTCTGATAATACAATTTTTCAAGAAAAGAAAATTACCCAGGAAATATACATATAACCATTTAATTTTCTTGAAAACTAGGATCCAACTTTCCATAGTTCCACTACATCAGTTGATCTGCTAGTAGTGAAAGTACAAAAGATGGTAACTTGTCATACAATAATCGGCAAAACAATTTCCGACACCTAGATCATTATGGGAATTACATTTGCCAAAAATAATTTTGCAATGTAAGCATGTTTCTTCCCATCTCATGCTTTAAGTTTCAAGGTCTCACTTACAACTTAATTAAGTCGTCTAATTTAGAAACTGTAAATACTCCATGTCACGGTCTCACGCAATGGAAATTTACCTTGTCATTAATATTTAGGTCAAGGTCTCACTTACGCTAAATATTAACTCCAAGTGTCTCTTAAAATTAGATAGCATGGACTTCAATTTGAGGGTATTTATTTTGATGTGACAATCAAAATATGTACGAAGAAGCATGCACTCATCTTCGTATCATAAGATTTCAAAACAATTTTAATTTACCAATTTGGTTAAGAGTTAAATCAACAAAGTTTTAATTGAGGTATTGGGTTCACCCATCAAAGAATTACCTCCAATTATCACCACTATATCCTACTGTTGCATGAGTCAAAAGATCAAGTTATTCGGATAATTACCACAAAAGTGGCGCGTGGAATTGAGGTCAATTCACCCTTAAGATGATTTTGTACAAAATAATAGCATTACTTGGTAGCTCCAATTAGACGCACAAAGGAGCGGAGAGACAAACGTCCGCCCGAAGGCTAATTAAAAACGCGTCCTTTTCGGATGACAATTTAATGTCAAGCCTCGTTATACCCCTCTTATAGTTTGTCTACATTGGGTGAGCCGTTCACACTATTGGTACAAAACTCATCAGTCAATCAAAAGTTTATAATACTAAGTCTTAAAAATTATGTTATAAATTATAAAATTGCTAGTCTCGCTTAGGAGCAAATTACCGTGCAAAGCGAACCACTGTCGGCACATAAGACATGGCAATATATAATTTACCACATCAAGGTTTCATAGTTATTAGGTCAATTTATTTTCTATTCCAAAAATTACCCTCTTTTTGCTTACAATTCAACAATAATTTAAACAAAAAAGACAAGTAATTTAATAAAAAATAAATAAACACATAATAACGCATATAATCTTAACCATTAAATCATATAGCCACATGCAAACCCTTTTGATAAATCCTATTAATAATCTATATGTAAATTATTATGCATATAATTACTAAGACTCCCATTGGTTTTCGAGCTCATTGTACCCAATGGACTACATACACCAACAAGTTGGTAGCGTAAGCCTTAGCAAGTATATACCATGTTGCACATAAAAGATTCATTAATTTATTTAATTAGGTCTTCCTTAATTTTAGATCTATCTTTTTTATTACATGTAGCAAGTAACTTAACAATTAATTACAAACCCTAATCCATGATAACCTTGCTTGAAGTATCATGGATTAATTCACAAGTCAAGGAACGTAACCCTTTACACACATAAACACACATGTTCCTAATTTCAGGGTTACAAAAACTAGCTTTTAAATTAAGAGAGGATCAAACCCTCCCCCCCCCCCCTTAAAATTAGGTTCGATTTTTATTGTTCTAAAAACCCTAAAAAAAATTGACTAAACATGTATAATCCAAATCAATAATTCGATTTTTCTGCGTTTCGGTAATACAATTACATGTTAAACGGCTCGTGATGCCACTGTTATAATTTAAATACCATGACATTCATATAAATAAATAAACATCACCAAAGCACGTAGCGGAAGCAAGAATCAATTATTTAACATGTATAGAGATTAACCGAATAATAAAGATAACGTACCTTTGATCCTAGCAAGAATAAGGATCTAACTTCAATTCTTCTTCTTGAATAAACAATGGATTAACGAGAAACCCCTTGCCGTTTTGTTTCTCAATCCAGGATTGTGTTAACTAAAGTAAGTTAACTACCAAGTCTTGTACACACGTACTATAACCAATTAATGCTTGATGCTAGTGACAGAACACGAATTAAACCAAACGTTTAGTTTAATTGAAAACAATAGATCGACTAACCCAACGGTATAGCTCGATCGGATTTTTGCTCAAAAGAAGAAGAAAGAAACTTAGGGTTATAGCAAGTATGCACTAGGTCAAAACTAATAACCCTTGAGTTTGTATTTATAGGCTAATAATCTTGTAGGACAAGTTAGACTAGAATTAGGAAATAAATCCCTATAGGCCGATCGGCCATACCCTTGCACAAGGGATTTCTAGAACCTTCTTTCCTCCAAATTATACCTATAGTCCTTCCTTTATTTACTAACGGTCGTTAGTCAATTTCGTTAATTACTTAACGTCCGTTAGTCGTTATTTCGTGTCCAAATAATTAAATACATAACGGTTATATATATTAATTATTTACATTAATCATTCATACGTAAAGTGTGCAATCCCATGGTCCCGTGTTCGATTCTAGTCATACACGATTTAATATTTTTCCATAACTCTAACAGCTCCCACTTGGAAATCTATTAAAAGTGTAATGACATTGGTTAGCGTCTAGCAACACGCCAATGCCCCTAGTACAACTCGGGTGGTGGTCTCCTGGAAAAACCATTCGATGATTCATCATCATACTCATCCTTTTGTTTCTAATACCACATTAATAAAGATATGGATCTAAGTCATTCTTTATTAATTATTATGTTTCTCGTTCTTTTCGATTGAGCAAGATTACCAAATCTTCTGAACATATTCAGGGGAGATTTTGGGTGTGGCCACACATACATCTTACTAATCCTACGAGGGGCCTAGCAGTATTAAACTCCAAACAATTTGAAGGAACAAATTCTATCTTGACTACGAGCATAACCCATGCACTTTACAACATTCCTGAAGACAATCCTTATAGCTACCAATTACGTATAGTGGTAAATTGAATCATAGAAATGCACTACATGCATGACAGTCATCTGGCATCTTAAGTCTGAGGATAACTATAGTCATATGATTTACTTGATGATAAGATCCATAAAGTAAACTCATGAAGTTGGGATAAGTCCTATATTCAATTCATTGAATATCATGGAAATTGGTATGACAACGCATCAATATACTTTCAAGTATATTATACCAATACTCAGATTTGTCTTAGTTTAATGATATTCCCATATCATTAATCGACAACGGACAATTTAGAATATATAAATATATTCAAGGATATAAACATGCAAATATAGGATATATTATTAAGAAAATGACAATCAAACATAACAAGTATTTTATTTCATTAAAATAATAAATGTTCAATAACATCCCATTATCCAAACACTAATCACAGATGGGCATGAAACTACTAGCTAAACGAAGTCCTATGCCTTCAGCATGTTGATTAAGCTTTCCACCAGGTAAAGCCTTCGTAAAAGGATCAGCTAGGTTGTAATCTGTGTGAACTTTGAGTAACTCGATCTCGCCTATCTCCACTTGTTCTCCAACATGGTGATATCAAATCGGAAAATGTCTGGCGCCTTTCATGATTCCAGGCTCATTGGCAAATATAATTGCGGCTGAATTGTCACAATACATCTTTATAGGTCTTTCGATTGAGGGCATAACGCCAAGCCCTGAAACGAATTTCCTAATCCAGATGGCTTCCATTGCAGCTTCTGAAGTAGCAATATACTCGCTTTCTGTTGTAGACATCGCTATAGTACTCTGCTTCTTGCTCTTCCAATCCACAGCACCTCCATTGATGACAAAGACATAACCCATCTAAGACTTCGTATCATCTTTATCACACTTCCAGGAAGCATCGCAGTAACCTGTAACACACAGTTCTGCATCTGGATTTCCCCCATATACTAAAAACATATCTCTCGTAGCTATCAAATTATTGAGAATATGTTTAACAGTAGTCCAGTGGAGCTCACCTGGATTCTGCTGATAACGACTGGTAATGTTTTGAGCAAACGCCACATCGGGCCTTGTACATCTCACCACATACATTATAGATCCCACAGCCGAAGCATAAGGGACTCTACTCATGCGTGCCACCTCTTCAGGTGTTGAAGCACAAGCTTTGCTGCTCAAGCCATGTTCTACTTGCATTGGCAAATATCCCTTCTTGGAATTTTGCATACTGAATCTCTTTAATATTTTATCAATGTAAGCACTTTGGCTTAATCCAATCAACTGCCTTGATCTATCTCTATAGATCTTGATTCCCAGAATATATGCTGCTTCTCCTAAATCCTTCATGGAAAAACATTTCCCCAGATAGGCTTTCACCTCATTCAATCTTGGAATGTTTTTACCCATGATTAATATGTCATCAACATATAGGACTAGAAAAATCACATCACTCCCACTAGCTTTGTGATATACACATGGCTCATCGAGATTCTGAGTAAATCCAAACCTTTTGATTTCTTCATCAAATCTCTTATTCCATTGTCGTGATGCTTGCTTCAATCCATAAATGGATCTTTGAAGTTTGCATACACGGTTTGGAAATTCTGGATTCACAAACCCCTCAGGCTGCGCCATATATATATCTTCATCTAGGCGACCATTTAAGAAGGCGGTTTTGACATCCATTTGTCAAATCTCATAATCATAGTGTGCAGCTATGGCTATGAGAATCCTAATAGCCCTAATGTCAGCTACAGGAGAAAAGGTCTCCTTGTAGTTAACTCCATATATTTGGGTAAAGCCTTTAGCTACCAAATGGGCCTTATAGGTGTGTACATTTCCATCCATATCAGTTTTCTTCTTGAAGATCCACTTACTCCCAACTACCTTGGCATTGGGAGGAAGGTCTACTTCAATTCATACTTCATTATCTTTCATGGACTGCATTTCCCCATTCATAGCAATCTGCCATTTATCCTTTTCAGGATCATTCATGGCAGCTCTATAATTAGCAGGCTCTCCAAGGTCCCCTAATATAGTTTCCTCAACCTCTACGTTAAGACATAGACGTTCAGGTGCTCTCACAGTCCTTACGGATCTGCGAATGGGAATCACTTCAGGTGGAGGACCCAGACTATCCGGTTCCACAGGAAGTTCGCTAGTGTTTTCAGAAGGTAATGTATCTTCTTGATCATCTTCCAGATCATAGATCCTCCCACTGAATTCTTGAGATATGAGATCATTTTCAAGAAAATCTCCATACCTAGCAACAATTACTTTGTTCTCAGGTGGGAAGTAAAAGTAGTAACACATCGTTTCCTTTGGGTATCCTATAAAGATACACTTTACAGATCTCTGTTGGAGTTTATCTGTTGAGTCACGTTTAACAGACGCCTCACAATCCCAGACCTTTAAATAAGACAAGTTAGGCATTTTCCCAAACCATAACTCATAAGGTGTCTTATCAACCTTCTTGATCGGAACCATATTTAATATGCGAATCGCAGATTCCAAAGCGTAATCCCAAAAGGATAATGGCAGAGTAGTAAGATTAAACATAGATCGTACCATATCCAATAATGTACGATTCCTTCTCTCAGATACACCATTTTGTTGTGGAGTATATGGAGATGTGAGATGCTGGACAATTCCATTCTCACTTAGATAATCTTTAAACTCCTGACTTAGGTATTCACCACCTCTGTCGGATCGAAGAGCTTTAATCTTCTTTCCAAGTTGCAACTCTACTTCAACTTTAAAAACCTTAAATGTTTCAAACACCTCATGTTTATGTTTAAGTAAATAAACGTATCCATAACGGCTAAAATCATCCGTGAAGGTTAAGAAGTAGCTAGCACCTCTCTTTGACACATGTCTAAGTGGTCCACACACATCAGTATGTATCAAACCAAGTAGATCATCAGCCTTTTCAATACGATTAATAAAAGGTTTCTTTTTCATCTTCCCAAATATACAAGATTCGCACTTATCAAATGATTCATCATTGATATCTTGCAAAAGCCCATCACGTTGCAGCTTTTGCATGCGAGTCTTGCCTATGTGAGCAACTCGACAATGCCAAAGATAAGACGAATCCAAGACATTCTTGACTCTCTTATTATTGATGCTATACATCGAATTATAATCATTACATTCATTCATATCAATCTCAAAAACTCCATTCACAGCAATACCATTAAAATAAAAAACATTATTTAAATAAGCAGAAATTCCATTGCTAGAAACAGTATGTTAAAATCCAATATTCAATAAACATGAAAAAGAGACCACACCCTTAACAATTGCAGGTGCATAATGACAATTTTTCAAATACAGTACTAAGCCCGAAGGCAAAACTAATTTAAATATTCCTATGGCTTCAACAACTGCTTGTGCTCCATTGCCCACTTGCAGAAATTGCTCCCCATAGGCTAGTCTCTTCTTAACTCTAAACCCCTGTAGTGTATTTCAAATATGAATACCACATCCAGTATCGTATACCCAGGAATTTAATTTATGAGTTAATGAATATAATTCAATCATGAAAAAGTTACCTGAAGTATTGGCTTTCCTAGTGTCACCCTTCATCTTTTTCACTCGCAACTCCTCGAGATAGAGAGGACAATTCCTCTTCCAGTGTCCCATCTCATGGCAGTGGTGGCAACCCTGATCCTTCTTGATTGGATTGGCCTTGCTCTTCGGAGGGTACTTCATTGCCCACTTGCAGAAATTGCTCCCCATAGGCCAGTCTCTTCTGAGGGTACTTCTTGGGCACAGTCTGATAGGTCACAAATTGTTTGCCCTTGTCAGCTTTACCTTTCCCCTCATTCCCTTGCGGTTTTGGCTTATGAACCCTACCTCCTTGTATGGCTAATACCTGAGGAGTACGAGCCTTGCCTGGTAAACCCTTTTCATAGTCAACGAGCATTGCGAGCAATTTCGTTACTGTCTTCCCCGGGCAATGCATGTTGTAATTCTGAACAAAACCCTTAAAGTCCTTGTTCAAGGACCTATTGATCAAGTTCACACACACATTCTCAAGATAAGCATAGTTCATGAGTAGTAGTTGGTCCATGTAGCTTTTCATATCCAACACATAATCATGAACGGGTTTACCTTCCCCGTCCCTACAGCCGTGCAATTGATCTATCAAATCATACAATTCAACAGCTGGTGGCTTTTCATATGTCTTTTTGAGTTCTTCCAGCATATCTTTAGGAAAATAGTTCTCAAACTGTTTTTGCAGCTTGAGAACCATATTTCCGAGCATTAAGCACGCAACATCATTGTGCTTATTGAACTCAGACTACCATGCTACTTTAACTTCATCAGAATCAGTCTCATCTGGCTGTTCAGGGCAACGCTCAGTCAAATAATCTAGCTTCTTGGACACACTCAGAACAATTCTAAGTGACCTATGCCAGTCATTGAAATTTAGGCCAGTCAGTTTTTCCCTCTCAAAGTGAGCTTTGAAAGCGGAATTTAGTACAACGTTTTCGGGATGAGCCATTTCTACAGAAAAAGTTCAAATATTAGTATTCTGATAATACAATTTTTCAAGAAAAGAAAATTACCCAGGAAATATACATATAACCATTTAATTTTCTTGAAAACTTGGATCCAACTTTCCATAGTTCCACTACATCAGTTGATCTGCTAGTAGTGAAAGTACAAAAGATGGTAACTTGTCGTACAATAATCGACAAAACAATTTCCGACTCCTAGATCATTATGGAAATTACATTTGCCAAAAACAATTTTGCAATGTAAGCATGTTTCTTCCCATCTCATGCTTTAAGTTTCAAGGTCTCACTTACAACTTAATTAAGTCGTCTAATTTAGAAACTGTAAATACTCCATGTCACGGTCTCACGCCATGGAAATTTACCTTGTCATTAATATTTAGGTCAAGGTCTCACTTACGCTAAATATTAACTCCAAGTGTCTCTTATAATATGATAGCATGGACTTAAATTTTTAGGGTATTAATTTTGATGTGACAATCAAAATATGTACGAAGAAGCATGCACACATCTTCGTATCATAAGTTTTCAAAACAATTTTAATTACAAATTTAGGCTAATAGTTAAATCAACAAAGTTTTAATTGTGGTATTGGGTTCACCAATCATAGAATTACCTACAATTATCGCCCACTATATCCTACTACTGCATGTGTCATAAAGACCCAAGTTATTCGGATAATTACCACAAAAGTGGCGCGTGGAATTGAGGTCAATTCACCCTTAAGATGATTTTGTACAAAATAATAGCATTACTTGGTAGCTCCAATTAGACGCACAAAGGAGCGGAGAGACAAACGTCCGCCCGAAGGCTAATTAAAAACGCGTCCCTTTCGGATGACAATTTAATGTCAAGCCTCCTTATACCCCTCTTATAGTTTGTCTAAATTGGGTGAGCCGTTCACACTATTGGTACAAAACTCATCAATCAATCAAAAGTTTATGATACTAAGTCTTAAAAAATTATGTTATAAATTATAAAATTGCTAGTCTCGCCTGGGAGCAAATTACCGTGCGAAGCGAACCACTGTCGACACATGGCAATATATAATTTACCACATCAAGGTTTCATAGTTATTAGGTCAATTTATTTTCTATTCCAAAAATTACCCTCTTTTTGCTTACAATTCAACAATAATTTAAACAAAAAAGACAAGTAATTTAATAAAAATAAATAAACACATAATAACGCATATAATCTTAACCATTAAATCATATAGCCACATGCAAACCTTTTGATAAATCCTATTAATAATCTATATGTGAATTATTATGCATATAATTACTAAGACTCCCATTGGTTTTCAAGCTCATTGTACCCAATGGACCACATACACCAACAAGTTGGTAGCGTAAGCCTTAGCAAGTATATACCACGTTGCACATAAAAGATTCATTAACTTAATTAATTAGGTCTTCCCTAATTTTAGATCTATCTTTTTTTATTACATGTAGCAAGTAAGTTAACAATTAATTACAAACCCTAATCCATGATAACCTTGCACGAAGTATCATGGATTAATTCACAAGTCAAGGAATGTAACCCTTTACACATATAAACACACATGTTCCTAATTTTAGGGTTACAAAAAATAGCTTTTTAATTAAGAGAGGATCGAACCCCCCCCCCCTTCCTAAAATTAGGTTCAATTTTTATTGTTCTAAAAACCCTAAAAAAATCGACTAAACATGTATAATCCAAATCAAGAATTTGATTTTTATGCGTTTCAGTAATACAATTACATGTTAAACGGCTCGTGATGCCACTGCTATAATTTAAATATCATGACCTTCCTATAAATAAATAAACATCATCAAAGCACGTAGCGGAAGCAAGAATCAATTATTTAACATGTATAGAGATTAACCGAATAACAAAGATAACGTACCTTTGATCCTAGCAAGAACAAGGATCTAACTTCAATTCTTCTTCTTGAATAAAAAATGGATTAACGAGAAACCCCTTACCGTTTTGTTTCTCAATCCAGGATGGAATTAACTAAAGTGAGTTAATACCAAGGTTTTGTACACACGTACTATAACCAATTAATGCTTGATGCTAGTGAAAGAACACAAGAAAACCAAACGATTTGTTTACTTTGAAAAACACTAAGATCGACACACCCCTAGGGTTGTACGATCGATTTTAGAAGCAAAGGAGAAGAAGAAAACTTTTAGGGTTATAGCAAGAGTGTACAAAGTGAAAAACTAATGACCTTTGAGTTTGTATTTATAGTGAAACTATCTTGGAGCACAAGTTTGGATCGAATTGGGTTTGGTAACCCATAGGCCGATCGCCCCCCCCCCCCCTTCCCCAGGGGTTTCTAGATCATTCTTGAGCCTCTGATTTCACATACGGTCCTTCCTTTATTCACTAACGGTCGTTAGTCAATTCTGTTAATTACTTAACATCCGTTAGTCGTTATTTCGTGTTCAAATAATTAAAATATATAACGGTTATATATATTAATTATTTACATTAATCATTCATACGTAAAGTGTGCAATCCCATGGTCCCGTGTTCGATTCTAGTCATACACGATTTAATATTTTTCCATAACTCTAACACTTAAAGCCTCTTCAATTCAATGGCTCAAGCTAATCAAAAGGTTTTATTGAAAAGAACAAAAAGAACTATTCCACAAAAAGTCCTTTATATAAAACCAAAAAAAATTCCTAAAAAAGCTTTATCTAATCTTATAATATTAACGTTGTTATTTGTGTGTATGTGATGTGAAGTATTCCTTTAAAAGCTATAAAAATATAAGCATTAGATGGAAAAAGCCATTAATTATAATGTTAAAAACCTTTGACTTATATATTTGTTTGGAAATGAATTCGCAAGTTACTTTGGAAAATCCTATTAACAAAAAGTTGAGATCAATATAAATACAAATTTTTTAAAGATCAAATAAACTTATCATGACCACTCACTCTTTTTATCAAAATAAAATAATAATAATAATAATAATAATAATAATAATAATAATAATAATAAAATAACAAACCACATGTTATTTTTAATGGCGTAACTTTTAACACTCACAAAAATAAGTCGAAAAAAGTTCGTCGAAAGTATATATAGAAGTGCTCACATACAGAAAAATGATTTAATTCGCGTCGCGATTTTTGTGACTTTTTTCGCGTAACAATTAACAATTTGTGAGATATTTAATTTTAAGAAGAAAAAAAATGATAGAAAGTGAGATTTTTAGTTTGATAAAAAAAATTAATGGTTAAGATTTGTTTAGTAGTTTGAATTTGTATTCCATGTTACACTTTTCTCTCTTAACAAAAAGTTCTACAAATATCCGCAAAAGTTCATTTTTGAAAGAACATGGAAATGCAACGAATTGGTTCGATAATATGAAACGTGGAATAAAAGGAAATTTAGTGTATGGACTTTTCACAGCCATCACAATAACGCATGATGAGTTGTTGCCTAAAAATTGAAAAGTCTTAAGACGTCTCATTCCAAAGTCATTATAAACAGAATCTTAATACTGTATTAAATTAGACTAAACGAGTGGGGTTGCCCGCGCGTTGCTGCGGGAATGCCGTGTAAAATGCACTTATATAAAGTGATACGAAATGTTGTGCAAAACGTAAAACACACAAAAATATTTGACATATTTTCATGTCTGCTTATTGCCTTATAAGAAAATTATTTAACAAATGAGTTGGTGAATGTCATTTAAACTTTAAAACTATCGATGAGTATGAGTGTCAAACAAATTGACAGTGCCTTTGTATCTCCTCCCGTCGTTCCATTCGTGGAAGAACCTGAACATCACCCAGTACCGTTGTAAACTTCAAATGAGATTGTTCCATCCTTCCTGCCACAACAATTTTTTTAATGTTAATATCAACCGAATCATCATATGCATGTGTTCAGAAGATTAGCCAATTTTTTTAAATGAAGACTAAAATAGTTGTAGCTACTATGAAACATCAATAGTCCGATTTATAGTAAGCGTTGATGCTAATTTTAGAACCACATTGCAGTATAGTTTAAGGTAAAACCAAGCTACAAGAATTCTGTCAAATACCCACGCACCAAATCCGTGGGCAAAAGATGAAAATTCGTGGGTAATTGCCTAATACCCACGGAATACCCATTGATGCAATTAAATGGGTAAAACCTCCGATGCTAATTCTTTACCCACGACAATTTGGATTCGTGTGTAACTTACCCACACCATATAGAGTGGGTGATTCTATTAAATCCGAGGGTAATCTTCTCATGGGAATTTATAAATACCACAAAACCACCCATGAATATAAGTGCGGGTAATCTGTGGGTAAATATACCCACATATATAGCCACATCTAACGTATTTTTTTATGGGTAAATATTTCAAATCTCGAGTTTATTAATTATGATTACCCACAAAGTAATCGTGGGTAAATCATAGGGAAATTAAAACAACAATTTTTTTAAATATGCAGAATTTCATTAATATTTATATAAAACAAAATACCAAAACATAAATATGAACAATAGCTTTATTAGATTAATATCACATCTAAATACAATTAATACAGTAACTAATACATCCACAACTCTTTGCAACGACAACAAAATATGAGAATACATAGCTAGTGTTCGGATGTTTCTAAAGCAGTATAATAATTTCCAATCACAAGGAATAGTAGGTCAACTATGTTACATATCAAGGTATATTCACAATCTTTAGTCTACGACAGTGGTTTCTTCGTTGAGTAGGGTGCTCAAACAGGATGCAAGCTCTTGATTGTACAGTTTTCACATGTTGGTCTTCACTTGAATCCGTTAATTTTTTTCCGTACCCTACATTTCAACTTTACTTGCATAATGGAATTAGTACACAATGTAACATTTAGACCCGAAGAGAATGTTTTAAGGAACAAAAATGGAAATACCATTAAAGATTAAATCTATAACGTAACCACAATATCAACAAAAAACAAAGTAAATCAAAATGAGCCCTCAAACAACTGTTTCAGTTTCCAACTAAAACTGCATCAGCCAATATATAATCCCGAAATCAACTAACCACTATATATACAATTATTTAATTTCTAATGTTACATTGTTACCCAATCTCTGCCCAAATAATGTTGCATAATCCTGGTTTGATGAACAAAAAACAATTTTAAATCTCAAAATAAAATAAATAATATACCTGCAATTTGTCACTTGTGGATCTGAAACTCCATTCTTTTCTATTTTCAAACGACGGCACATAAGAACTGCCACTGTGATCGTACTGGTAGCAACACAACGATGAGATCTCACACTACAACAAGAATAACTAATTAATCACACAATAAAATCTATCATAAAACTCGATTAGAAATTGACTTGGTAACATGAAAAATTATTAAAACCATGTAGCTACAAGAAGCCTGTTAGATTTTGGAAGGAGCCAAAAACTGTAAAAACTTAAAACGTGTATGGCCAGGTGGGAAGTTTCACTTTTAATTTCACCAAATTTGTTTTGCCGCCTCAAGGATTTGTTTTGCCGCTTGATGAAACCTCCAATTTTTATTTGTATTTTCATATTAAATATTCATTGATTTTAGCCCACTTTAATAATAATAATAATAATAATAATAATAATATGCGGTGACCCTACTGAATCGGATCCGAAAGTTCAGTGTGACCTCAAGACATTAGGGCACGTGTTGCTACTCGTAGTTTTAGCAAGATTATTTTTGCTATAACTACATGAGTTGGGGGCCAAATAGTATCTCGGCTTTCCACTAATTTCTTATAAATCATTTGAATTTTTAATATAATAACAACAACAACAACAACAACGTGGTGCGTGATGTTCTTGTTCACATATGTTCTCGGTCGGGGATTTCGGCTCGTAAAGAGGTTGATATTGGGCTTAGTGGGGAAAGGGACAAACCCTTACGTCCAGCTGATATATTGCTTTACTTGTGGGACGGAGGGCTTGATGTATGTGTTGATTTGACAGGGCCATCGCCTTTGACGCAAACGGGTATGGTTGATTTTGTGTCGGGTCATGCGGTGATTGAGGAGGCACAACTTAAACGCGTCAAGTATGAGGCTAGGTGCACGAATATTCGATATGGGTTTCTCCCCTTCTCTTTCTTTTCTTTTGGAGAACTTGAGAAGGATGCGGTGACCGTACTGAAGCGAATCCGAAAGTTCTCTGTGACCCAAGACATTGGAGCACGTGTTGTTATACATATATTTAATAGGATTAGCTTTGCTATAGCTAAAGGAGTGGGGGCTCAGATAGTGTCTTGGCTCCCCACTAATTTCTTGTGAAATCCTATAAATTTCTAATAAAGTGATGTTATAATAATAATAATAATAATAATAATAATAATAATAATAATAATAATAATAATAATAGAGGAATGAGTCTTCTTTTTATTAGAAATCAAGTAAAATTCTGGAGTTTTGAGGGAGTTTAATTTTAATATAATATTAGCCTAATTGCAGAAAATTAAATAACAAGAAAAGTAAAATTGGTAGTAACTCTTATGCGGGAAAAGTGCATTTACTTAGGGTGCACTACTCTCGAATTATGATCTACTAAATCTATTTAATTGTCACGTCCTTGTTAATATATCGTGGGATATCCCTGATTATGTATTGTGGGTTGGTTACTCCATGCCTATGCAAAAACCTAAGCGAGTGGCACCTAATAACGCCCAAAACACCCAATAACTAAAGCACACAATAAATATCCATACTAAATTAAATCCCTAAGACATAAGTATTTAATTAGTCGTTTCCAGTAGACGTTCAAGCTATGAAGGATTCCCTAACCAGTTTTCCAACTCCTAACTCGCACAATTACTAATAAGAGACAATAGATCAAGCAATTATAGAACTAGATTTCATTGAATATCAAGTAAATACTAACACGTTTAGCCTACCAT
Organism: Artemisia tridentata subsp. tridentata; assembly: GCA_021014915.2. Taxonomy (NCBI): domain Eukaryota; kingdom Viridiplantae; phylum Streptophyta; class Magnoliopsida; order Asterales; family Asteraceae; genus Artemisia; species Artemisia tridentata. Next base: position 7,806,433 of record CP139501.1, on the reverse strand, counting down.
AGTAATAAAGAAACAACCACAAGTAATCAATCAATAAAGGGTAAACATCAATCCTCGTTGGAAGCATTTGTGAGATATTTGGTATAGGATGTAAAAAAAAGTCGTTAAAAAAAAAAAACCATCGTTGATTGATTGAACAAATACCTTATCTCTTTAATGCATGGGTCTTCAATGGCTAAAAAGGCCTTAAAAACTCGAGCAGGGTTCGAGTATAAAAGTCTCCCAAAAGTTCGACACACAATAATGAAAACAATGTGAAAATATATATAGTTTTCGGGTTGTGACGGCGTCACTTGAGGCTTGTCATGTCAGCTCGCCATCGATTTTAGAGTTAAATATCCACCGCCATAGTGTGATGTCGTCACATTTTGGTAGTGATGCGGTCGCTTGAGCTGTCTAACGTCATCATGGAGGGCGTCTCTACACATTGAGCCGTCAAAGTCACGCGCTAAATTTTCACTTTTCTGGGCACTTTTGTGACCACGTCATGAAGCTGGTAACGAAGCTAAAACTTGCCGTTTTTCTTCCATTCTTCATCCAATCGAGCCTAAAACTTGTACATATATTGTGTTTGCATTCACAAGTACCTAAAACTCAAAAAGAAAGCTTTTAGGAAAATAAACAATTCAATTAGAGGCTAAATGACCCCTAAAAATAGTACAAAATCAGACCTCATCAATATACACTTGATAATCTCTACAAGTAAGTACACACTAAAATAAAGAGGTTATTATAAATGTGGTCATGTATTTACCCATAAATTAACAATAGAAAATTACTAATAACAACATACCCATTAAAAAAATACGTGGGTAAATCTGTGGGTACATGTTTACCCATAAATCACGCATGAAAATTTACCCATGACCAAATTGGATGCTTGTAATCTATGGTAACAAAAACTTACCGACAATATTACCCACACATTTACCCACGATAAGTTTCTTTATGGGTAATGCGTGGGGAAAAATTTAGTGAGAAAGTATTACCCACTAAATTACCCACATATATACCCACAAGAACTTACGATGTTGGTAATCCGTGGGAAATATTTTGGCGCCAATTATTTACCCACATATCACACACCAAATATATTTATGTGGCTATTATTGTGGGTAATTCCGTGGGAAATTCGAGGGAAAATAAAATCGACTTTGTAAGTCACTGATCATGGGTAACGGGTGGGTAAATGCCCTCAAAAGGATGAGTGTGGGTAATTTTCGTGGGTATTCCATCAGATTCTTGTAGTGAATATAAGTCTAATAGATTAGGTATTTTGCAGCATAAACGTGTGTTACCGACCCATTTTAAGATGCAGGCCACTTTATACATGTAATTTAATTATACTATTAGAATTGCATGTATTTCAGTAAAAAACAAATAAACCTAAGTAAAATTTTCGATTAACATACAATAATTACCTGATGATTCTTCCCCATACTCCTGGAACCTTATCACCATCATCTCTCTTCCTTAAACATAAACGCCTTCTCCTTTATTAAGTGCAACCAATTTATCTGTACGTGGAACCCCATTACAGTTGCCATCTGGACCTGTGAGTAATCATAATATTGTAGCAAAAAATAAATAAGTTGCCATAGACAAAATCATTTCATTAGTCTTGATACTAATATTTTATTCATATATACCTATTAAAGTACCTGTAGTTATGCTTTGAGGTTTTTTACGGCCATGGCAATCCTTTTTTTTTTTTGTTCACTGTAAATGGAATCACAGGATAAAGAGGCTTTGTCTACACTGAGTTATCTCCATTCTTTAAGTTAATTGCCTCTTTTTCAACTGCAGCAAATATCTGCCATGAAATAAGAAATTCATCAGATACGTGGTCTCCTCTATCAGAGTATGAGTATCGCTATTGTATTTCCATTCTAATCCCAGTGATTGTTTTTTTTACCCAAAAGTAAAAATAAAGCCTTTTACAACCCATTGTTATGAACCACTTCTTATCATCACCGAATGCAGTTATCACATTGACAGGAGCTAATAAATTCTTGCTGATAATGTGATATGAATAGTTTACAGCAAATATAACAATTATAAACCTGTAACTTAGATAAATTATCATTGTACAATTACATCCAGTAAGCTCAAGCCCAAGTTTGTAGCATAGCCAATCATCCGGTAAGTCCAATTAAAAAAAAGGTATGCATTTTACAGCATACAAAATGAAGTAAAAAAAGAACTTCCCATAATACTAACACTATTTAACCATCATGCTACCATTAACGTAATCCTTACAGGTATATGTAATCAACTGTCAAAATTTTCTGATGTTTTGTACCTGTTGTTCAATGTACTAAACACAAAAACTACAGCATTCAAAGTTATGATTGCCTATACAAATGTTGGAAGATTCAGTAAGAATACTAATCATAATCTCTATATTCATAGCATATCATGCACCTACAATTTTAAAGTAGTGCATAATGAAATAAACAGTTGGGAATATATTATTTCTTCCAACTTTATAAGCCTCCAGGCAAATAATTTTTGGTTATTTTGGATGATAGCATGGATAATTTGAAAGGAGTAACAGTACAATAGTTGTAACTATGTTAAATGGCTATAATGGATATAAAAAAAAACCTGCTGTGCATCTTTGGCAGCTATGGTATATGCCAAATATTTTCTTCAATAGGTGTATGATGATAATAAACCAAAGGAGATAAGGGTATCTCGTTTCATGATATGCATGTGGTAAAAAAAAAAAAAAAAAAAAAAAAAAATTATGCAAATTACTTTTTGATGTTTGTTTCTCTATTTAAGGAAAGTATGTTGTATGTTTCTTTGCATAATTCATTTTCCAACTTGTCATAAAGAAGCAAGGAAAAAGAATGTCTAGGCGTCTTAGGTGCGATAAACTTAGAATTGAGGCTAATTCGAACAATTGATCTGAAATGTTAATTCTATATTGTCACAAATCTGGAATTTAAGATATTCTGATGGCACAACAAATGAATGCGCTATGTGGTAGACTGGTTGGGGTAATGGGTGAAAGGGCGGCTTTTATTCAGGAGTTCGACACGGTCGGGAACATGTATGCTCAGAAGACAGCTGAGTACCTAAGAGAAGTGCAGTAAAAAGATGACCAAAAGGTCATGCAGATGCGCATTATGACAGGCGAGTTGGAGCTAAATGGTCGTGATAAGGAGATCTTTGTTCAGAAGCTTAAGGGCCTAATGGATTTCTGATTGTCTGGGTAGAAGTGGAGGGAATTGTTGTTGGTTATGTTGTGTTATTCATGTTGGTGTCTGTGTTTGGAGTTATGTATCTGTAGTTAATTTTATTATGAGCCTTGTAATAATGTCTGCTTGGACCTGATGCGCTCCAACAAGCCAAAAACTTGATGTGCTTTCGCAACGGGTTTTAAATTTATAAACAAGAAATACCGATCAACTAGGAACACATACGAGCAAGTATACTCGTCCGTGTGTAGCAAGAGGATTGGTAAGTCGAGGTCGTCCCAAGAGACTTGGTTGTACTCAAATGTTGTTTGATTATTTAAGCAAGTAACAAGTTGATGGATATGATTGTCACGGATCAAACCACCAAGAAAAGCAATTATGAAAAGCATGATGTAAGCACACAAAGAACTTACTTGTATGGGCAAATGATCACAAGGATATTAGGATGTTTAGTTTGGAAAACATATTATCATTGGCAATCCTTTCGACCTATAGAACCAATTATAATAGTTTAGCGTTTTATAACTCAAATATACATAAGTCTTAATCAATTGGTCATGTCATAAGACTCATGCCTAAACCAACAACAAACAAAGAATTCTTTCGACCCATAAACTTTGATGTCATTAATTTGTGAAGTTCCATTAACTTGAAAGATGATGAGAACACATATTCAAAAGACTCCTTTCGACCTATAATCTAATTTAAACTTTCAATTGTTATGTTTATTAATTCGCTTGCACAATCGTCACAATGTACAAGATCAAAACATTCGTCGACTAATGAATTGAAACTAATCACTATTGAGAATCCTTTCGGCCTCTAAACTCAACAATGATCAACCAAAACAATAAACAATGACAAGTTTCAATTTAACCAAATATGATGTCTTACATCATAAACCAAACAAACACTAATTATGTCCAAACATCCTTTTATCACAAATTCTCATAATAACCAAACAAACATTAAGAGATAATTATAGACAAACATATCACACGACACACAAAAGAATTCTCATGATCAACACAAGCAAAAACATAAACATGATTGAAATTAATAGAAACAATACAAAACATTCGAGTCAAAGCATCAAGTGCTACAATTCCAACCATGTGATTCCAACCAAAAGAAACTACCAAAATACAAATCCTCCATCCCTAAACCTTCCTGGAAATCGACCTCATGTTGTGAGTATATGATTTAGGGGTGTTTGGTAATAAGGATTGTTGGTGATGTATGTGGTGTTTAATTGGTGTGAACTATAATCAAGCCTTATGTTGTAAGGATGATCAAGTCATATGTCCTGCGAATGTAGACCAAACCAACTCCCCAACACCTCTAGAAATGGGTGGGGAATGGTTGGAGAGAATCCTCCAAGTGTAGAGAGAATTGGTTGTAGATGGTATAGATTATGGTATGAGAAAGATGATTAAAAACACTTAACCGAGCACTCTTACTTGTAGATGAATGATCCTTGGTCACCAAGCATGTTTATTGGCCACAAAGTGTCATAAAGTGTAGGAAAAATGTGTAATTAGGATTATATGATCGGACTTGGAAGTAATGGCACTTAATTCCTCACTTAAATGCAACTTTGGAGGGCAATAAGTGCAGCAACCTGCGGTTGGGATCTCAACCTTGGCGGCTGGGAACATTCTGACCACCAAAATCACTCTCAACCCGCGATTCAGATTTAAACCGGCGGCTGGGATGACTGCTCAACCTCAGGTTGGGCTATTGAACCTTGGGTTTGAACCTCAGCTTCAACCTTGGGTTGGAAATTAGTTTGCATGTTTGATTCAACCTTGGGTTGGCATTAAATTCCATCTCTAACAATCATCTTTGGCACTTAATCTTGACTCTTTCCTTCCTCTTAAAACTTCATAATCTTTTACTTAAACTTGGAAATAATCATAGCATGAATCTTTATCTTGAACGGAAAACTTCTCTTCGTGCACATACAATTGATTTGTCAACTTTTCTTCGTTTTTTCATTATTTCCTTCGACATAGTTGTACTTGAACCTGAATACATCTTTTGTACCTTTTAAGCGTAAAATGTTCACAAATACAACCAATAACATGCACAAACATACGAATAACGCTACTAAAATATGTACAAAATGAGCGTTATCAAATCCCCCACACTTAAACTTTGCTTGCCCTCTAGAAAATCTAAAGAAAGAAAAATTAAAATACATAACTAAATGGCAAAATGAAAAGAAAAAATTTGAAAATTTATGAAATTTTTTGAAAATATCAAAAAATCTTTTTGGTTTTTTATAAATAAGCGAAAAATGAGCGCACACTCCCCCACACTTAAGGGTTTGCTTGCCCTCAAGCAAATCTAGAAATTAAGAAAAATATATCCCACATGGTGTATGAAAAATGATTAATAAAAATATGATGCAAATTTTCCAAGTACAAGTACGAGTTACGATTCATCTTTTTAAGCTTTAGTGGTGAAAAACCGAGATGTTTGACAATACCCTATGGATTCTCTTGCTTGATAACATGGCTAAGCACCTCACGAAAAGGAATGAAAGTATAATTCACTCAACACTCATATATAGTGGTGGAGTATATAAGAAAATCACACTCATATTGCTCAGTCATGATCCGTTTATTACCATAGGCTTGTACAAGAAACAAAACTCCACCGACGTGGCGTAAGCACCAAGTGTAAACATCTAAAGAGGACTTTTATTCGGGTTGTAACGTTTAGGCTTCGGGTTAATAAGGGGTATGGATAAGGCATGGGAATATTTATGAAATTGGTTTTGAAATAAAAAAATTAAAGTTAAGTCTAAGTCCCATGTTGCTAGTTACCGAACAAACCACAAACCTGTAAATGATTATAGTTACAATCTTCTCCTCTTCACATATCGATCACCAAATATATATGTATATCATGTCTTAGCACATTGGCTAATCGATATCTCAAACATACTTCATCTTCCTTCATCTTCATAATAATATAGCACATTGGCTATAATTGTCATCACATATATTTTTTTTTCTTTTTTTTTTCAATGACTTATTTTTTTTCTTTTTTTTCACATTTTTTTTTCTCAACACCTCTCTTTCATACATCACATCTCCCCTACTGATGCGTGCGATGTGTCGTTGCGGTTTAGCAGTATTAATGCCTACTCAAGTTTTAAATTTATATTTAGCCGACTTATCAATAACACACACACTTAACGAGCAGTGTACCCGGTCAGTATGAATATAATGGTAAGTAGAATGTCGATCACTAAGAGTGGAACGTATTATCTCGTTATTCTAATCAGTATTTTAATATATTAAGTTAGCTATACAATCTAATCTAACGCAAGGGGGTTCAGCCTGAGAGACTGGCACGATTTGGTTGCAATTAAATAATAAACTAAACTAATAGGCACGAATCAGCAAGTAGCACACACGTACACAGATAAATACTCGAGACAATAAGAAGACCTGTCCTGACAGATAAGTAGTTTGTCACTTGTTTTATTGCTAGTTTTATATGAAGTGTATAGTTCGATGCAACGCACCGAGATTAAGTCCTTTCTCGTTGGTTCTAATCTTATCGGCGAGTAAACCCTTAATGATTACTTATGACTATCCTATTTATCTTTCTTCCTACTTTTCTACAGACGATAGAATGCATAGGCGATCAAATAAATAGGCGAGGGCAGAGGCATGGCGACCCGATCAACGCTCAGCTAGACACAGAGGTTATCAATGCACTAATAAAAGTCACCAAAGACATCAACATATAAACTTTAATTAATGGGAAAACAGTTTTAAGGGAGTGCAATCTTTCCGTTGTCACATTACACAAGCCACCAATCCTGATGAATTAAAGTTTACTAACACAATAAAACAAAACTACTTAATGAATTAAATACATGCAGGACCT
>CP139501.1:7027526-7199221 GCA_021014915.2 Artemisia tridentata subsp. tridentata | reverse complement strand
AGTTAGGTTTTCATTGTTCAGAGACATTTTGTTGATGTTATTGTGATTTTAGTGAAGAAAAATGTAATAGAAAGTTATATTTAAGATATAGACAGTTTAGGTTGATGTTATGCCTTCATTTAAGACAAAGGTTAGAAATACACAAACACATAATATTCGGCTATGTGTTAGTCTACAGCTTAGACTTCGGCTATGTAACTGTAATATTCTAGTGAAATATCACATGTGATATGTTATGTATCACATGTGATATGTTAAGTATCACATGTGATATGTTAAGTATCACATGTGATATGTTTGGGAATTACATCTAATACGTGTTTTAAAAATGCAGATGATAAAGCGACATCCACATCAGAACAAAAACCTGTTGCAGGACAAAAGAGCACAAGAATAAAGCAGGCATGCAGATCCAAAGTCAAAAGAAACATAATGAAAAAAAGAAAAGAAGAAGCTGAAAAGGAGAAGGAGGCTAGGAGGATTAGAAGGAGAAGGAGAGAGAGAGAGAAAGTTAAAAAACAAACAAAAAGAAGAAGAATGGAAACTGATGAAGAAGAAGATTCCGAGGAGGCGATTGTCAAGATTAAACATAAAAAAATGAAAAAACAAAAAGCAAAAAAAGAAAAAAAAAAACCAACAAAAAATGTGATGTATCCTAGCTGCAAAATCAGATCATCACCTAAAGCTCTGTATGATGCAATGGTTGGTTTACCAGATGCAAGAAAGAAGTGCTTGAAAGACATTGGTTTTGAGAGATTCATCAACTTTCCAATAGTTGAACTTCCAGGTGCTTTGGTGTATCACGTGATAGAAAAATTCCATCCACCAAGCATGGAATTAAGATTAGAGAAAAGGATCAATAAAGGCAACAAGACAAAAAATAAACGATATGCTAGGTTTGCCGATGGGAACGAAGAAATTACAAGACCTAGATAAAAGAGAACCTGATGATCATTTCCTACAAGAATGGCAAAACCAATACTCTCATCTAGGAAAAATCACACCACCAGCAATATCCATGGAGATATCAAACACATTTGATACTGATTTCATCTTCATAATAAACTTCTTGACTCTGTTTGCTAGCACCATGGGAACAATAGACAATGGTGGAAAGGTGCTACGAACAGTGCTAACGCATGTCAAAGAAGATGATGATATATCGGATATTGACTGGTGTGGTTATATACTGGAAAGCTTACAAATAAGTAAGCAAAATTGGGATAAGGTGAGGTCGGGCACAGACTACTATTATGGGCCCATTACCTTCTTATGTGTAAGTTATTTTACATGTTTCTATAAATTTGTCAAATGTGATTCAATATTATACAAATATTATAATCTAACACAAATTTATTTTTTGTATAAAAAAGCTACTCTACTTGGACGCAACCAACTACCCAAGGTTTCCAGTAATTCGTCACCGTCCAGCAATAAGAAGCTGGAACACTCAGGCAATGAGGAAAAGGATTGGCATGGAAACAACAGACAAATGCTTGGGGAAGCTAGAACATCATGTAGAGTACGATCCAGAGGAAGATCAAATTGGTCTGGATTTATACAAGGGAGCTGATGTTTACAATGAACCATTGCCTCCTAAAAGACCAGAAACAAGAGAGGTTACTTTTAATTTTTTTCAATTTTTGGTAGTATATCACCAGTGATAAATGTTATGATTTTTTTTTTTGAGTTTTTGGTAGTATATCACCAATGATAAATGTCATGATTTTTTTTGAGTTTTTGGTAGTATATCGCCTGTGATAAAACATCTGTGATGATGAGAACTTGTACTGATAAGCAGTATATAACCTGTGATATAACACAGGTCATATGTATCACAGGTGATATAACACACATAAAAACAGTTGTACTGGTTTTATTTAATTTTTAGTAGTATATCACCTGTGATAATGAGCACTTATATTGATAACTAGTATCACATATAATTTTGAATATAGATCAAAAAACTAATCCAACTTACTCGTTTTACAGGAGTTTTATGCAAAAATTAAAGAGAAATTTGAAATAATTTCAAAAGAAAAAGGAGAGTTAAATGAGACGATAAGAGATGGTATGCAGAAGTTCAAGGGGGACAAAATGATGAACATGTTATGTAAGAAATACAAGACAATGTTCAATGTCGAAGATTTTGATCTAGATGAAGAAAAAGACAGTGATGATGACGACAACAATGATGGTAGTGATGTTGGCAACAATGATCCCAGAGGAGGAGACTCCGAAGATGAGAAAGATGATGATGGCAATGGTGACGAAAGTGGGAGCGAAGAAACTGAGAATGAAGAAGAAAGTGGGAGCGAAGAAACTGAGAATGAAGAAGAAACTGCGAGGGAAGAAACAGAAAATGAAATGGTGTTAACAGAAAATGAAAGTGGTAGTGATGATGAGATTGAGGAAATAGATGTGGTTGAAAAAAGAATGCTGGTTTCATCATATATGAACCGGAAAACTGACATAAAAATTCCAATAGAGCCGGATGAAGTAATGGTAACAGATGCTTTATTTTCAATGCAAGGAGATCCATAGCAAGTCTGCTTTATCTTATTAAACAATCATATGAAGAATATATATATATATATATATATATATATATATATATATATATATATATATATATATATATATATATATATATATATATATATATATATATATATATGAAATTGTGTTAACAATATATATAAATATGCTTTATCTTTTTGTGTACCGATTTTGTGTTTGAAACAGAATGGGCATGGGAGGCAGCAACTATCAGGGACAACATAAAAACGCTAGCACCACAATTAAAAGTGGAAGCTAGTGTCATTGATAGCTTTGCTGCAGTTTTAAACAATGAAGAAACAATCAACAACTCTGGATTAAGGATGAAACAATTTTTTCATACAGGAATACTGGTAAGTACCTAAAAAATTAGAATTAATTAATAAGATCTTAATTTATTTCTTATAACATATGATGATTTATAAAAACAGACAAGACAAATAGTGCAAGCGAAAAGGGAAGATGAAGAGAAGCAGTATAATGATTTTTGTTCAAACTTGAAACCCGTGTTTAAAGGCAATCCAGATGACGAATCAATGCAACATGTGGAATTGGTAACAACTTATTTCAATTATTATGAAAAACAAATATGTTTTATTTGTATTAAAATGAATCTAATTTTTGTTTACAATTAATACAGGCATTCTTTCCAATAATCGCACATGAACACTTTTATCTTGTTGTTTTCAATCTCTTCAAAGGCACTTCTGTCATCATTGACAACTCCAACTCAGGGCAGACATATGAAACCAAATACTCAAAGGAATGTGATGTTCTTGTAAGTAATTAAAGACTATGCTTAAATAATGATGCGTGCTACTTTAGCCAAAGGCTATGCCTGTGGCTTAGCCGCAGGCATTGCAGCCAAAGGCAATGCCTGTGGCTAAGCCTTTGGCATGTTAATGATATTCCAAAATAATGATGCATGCTGCTTAAATAAATTATCTTTAATAAATTCAATTTTCTATTTTGTGTAGAAAAAACTATTTTCAAGATATTTGGAATCCCACAAGCACAAAAAGGCTTCTCAGATAGCAACAAAAAAGACAACAGTGATGAAGCTAAATGGGGGACCAAAAAGAATGTCATTGATTGTGGAGTTTTTGTAATGATGCATATGGACCAATACAATGGAGAAACTGAGAAAAACTGGAAACTGGAGTTTCCAAGAGAAGGAAAAGAACAGGAGAATGTAATAATAAGAATGAGAATTAGGTATGCCACCAAGATGCTAACACATGAAATGAACATTCACCGAGAAAAGATCAACAACGAAACACATGAGTTTGCAGAGACATACTCAGACAATGAATTGAAGGAGAAAATGATAAAAAAAAAAAAAAAAAAAAAAAGGATAAAGAAGAGGAAGGCAGAACAGGATACAGAACAAGTTCGCAGTGGAATCTGATGGAAGATTCAGAATTACAAACTAATTTCTCAAGACTATTATGTTCAAGTATTGTATATTAAGTAATGTAGACTCTATTATGTTCAAGTATTATGTAGATTTTGCAAAAGCCATTTGGTAGTACTGCCGGGCCACGGAATGTGACGGACAGTGTCCAAGTTTGGGGTTACCTAAGAATGATGGTGCTCTATTAGGTCTCGAACCACATTCCCGGGTGCCGGAGATTGTACTCTATTTTGTTATGGCTTTATGCTTAAAGTAGGTTTACGAATTAGAGATTGAAAAAGCCGTCTGGTAGTACTGCCGGGCCACGGAATGTGACGGACATTTTCCAGGTTTGGGGTTACCTAAGAATGATGGTGCTCTATTAGGTCCCGAACCACATTCCCAGGTGCCGGAGATTGTATTCTATTTTGTTATGGCTTTATGCTTAAAATAGGTGTTAGGCATTACACAGATGAATGTAATCAGAATTTGAAAATACTTTTGGGTAAACTGAATATAAGCTTCTTTTGTATATTACCAGTGTGTGATTTTGTATGTATCACAGCTGATAACTAATATGCTTTTTTTTTATCACAGGTGATAACTAATATGTTATTTTGCATCACAGGTGATACCTAATAACTTATCACAAGAGATAAATGTCACAAGAGATAAATGTCAAAGTATTCCATAAAATCACAAAAATAAAAAATAAAAAAAAAAAAAATACACCAATGAGTAAAACTCATAATTTCAATCAATAAAAAAATACAAGCCTTTAACCTTTTAAGAACAAATAAACCAAAACAAAAAAAATCTTGTTGCATGAGTCTTCCAATATCACAAAGTGTTTTCAACAAGCAGCACTATTAATAATGTAAGTAGAAGCAGTAACCAAGATAACCAACAGTACTAAGCTCCATTGAACAACATTAAAACAAACTAACAGTACTAACGAATGTTTTGTTATTTTGTATTACATGTGATACCTAATAAGTTATTTTGTATCAAAGGTGATACCTAATAAGTTATTTTGTGTATTAAATACAAACCGTCATTTTATTATATTACCCGTAAATTTGTTGGTAAACTGTTGTTACCTACTTACATTATAAGGTATCACCTGTGATACAAAATAACTTATTAGGTATCACCTGTGATACATACAAAATCACACACTGGTAATATATAAAAGAAGCTTATATTTAGTTCACCCAAAAGTATTTTCAAATTCAGATTACATTCATCTGTGTAATGCCTAACACCTAGTTTAAGCATAAAGCCATAACAAAATAGAGTACAATCTCCGGCACCCGGGAATGTGGTTCGGGACCTAATAGAGCACCATCATTCTTAGGTAACCCCAAACTTGGACACTGTCCGTCACATTCCGTGGCCCGGCAGTACTACCAAATGGCTTTTGCAATATCAAATTCTTAAACCTAGTTTAACTATCTACACTATTTCAAAAGTATAAAATACGAGATGGCCTACGACATTACAAGTTTCTATACAAAAATTAAATATCAAATTAGTAACCACTTGATCCAGGCTTCCGGGCATCTTGTTCTACAATCTTTCTCTTTATTGCCTCCTCAACCATTTTCTTTCCTTCTTCTTCGTTGGGTTTTCGGCTTACAAACTTTAATGCGTAGTCTGACATCATCTTTTGATTTTCATTTACTTCATGAAGCATCATCTTTGCTGCATACTTGGCTCTCAAGCTGTTTATCTGCATTCGATGATTTTTGTTCGTTTCTTTGAGCATGCCTGTTTCCCATTTTGCTCCACTCCTTCCTTCATAATATTCCATGTGCAACATCATGTACAAACCGCAATCTATTTTTTCTTTCTTTGTTCTCCAACTCATGTTTTAGATTGTTGGGTTCTTTTTTTGATTCAGTAATTCATCTCCTTTTGGATGTAGATATGTAGACAAATGCCTTGCAAAAACAACCCTCTGAAAATTATATTACAAAGTGTCAATTACAACTAGTATCACAAGTGATATTCTGAATATCACAAGTGATATTGTAATTATATTTGACACAAATAAATTATATATGAAGTATTCTGTATAGTTTTTCTTACCACAAGATCATAGTTCTGTTTGTACTTTCCTTCGTACGTTCCATCTGAATCAGTGTTATCTATTATCACAGATGTTCCTTTGAGGATGTTGAAAACTATTAGGTAGTAATGTTCATGTGCTATGATAGGGAAGAAAACCTGTTATCATAAAATTATAAAAATTATGTAAGTTTTAAAATAATAGACTAAGTTCATTGATTAATTTATAAAAGTCATATGATATACCAAGTTAACGTCTTCAAATTGTAGCTTCCTTATGTCATCTTCCATCTGAATTGTAATCATCTTTGCAAACTCATCGTATTGTTTATCTATTATATCATCTTTGGTAAGCATGCATTCTCGATTATCTTGTATTATTGCCGGCAACTGCTTGATAATTAAAAACAAGTTAAATTAAGTTAATACATAAATACATTCAATTATAATACATTATTTTAAAATTAAATTTATCTTACCATCATTGATGTATAAAAGTAATGCCTTTTAATCTCTTTCACAGATTCCCATTCTTCGTAATTTAGGATTGAAGCAAATGTGTCGATCACATGAGTTTCAATTTTCAATCCTGGTGCTAGTGATTTGACATTCATTCTCATTAATCCTAACGTTGGTCGTTGAAAACTTGCTCTCTGTTTTTGACAATATCACAGGTGATAAGTATAAGAAACTTCAGATATTTTTTATTTATTTATGTATCACAGTGATATTACTCATTTCTTTCATTTGTTAAAAAGAAGATTTAAGGTATCACCTGTGATAAATTCAAGTAAAGTTCATAAAAATTTAAAGTTAATCTTACGCTTCGTTTCCTTGCATACAGAAGATGCTTCTTGCCAAGAGTATTTCATCTTCTATTAGCTCTTCTGTTGTGCTGACCTTTTGGTTTATATAAGGTGATTGCAAGGCACCGAGATTGCTTTTCTTCATCATTTGATTCTGTTTTTTTGAATGGTTTTGACTCTACTACTGGGCTATCAAATTCTAGATCAAAGGTTGGCTGTGATCCTGGTGTGAACTCAAAATTGTGCTCCCTACTTTTAGAACAAGATGGACTTGCTTGTTCCTTTTGTTTTTCTTGTTGTGAAGATGCACCTGCTTGTTCCTTTTGTTTTTCTTCTACGTTTTTCTGATTTCCAAGTGTCTGCGTTTCAGCCTCTTGGAAAACTTCAAGAAATTCTTCATCAGTTAATTCTTCAAGCGGTTTTGAAGCCATTTTGGCTTGTTTTTGTTTTATTTCTCTCAATTCTTTCTTAAATTCTTCATCGGATATATCCAGTAATTCCTCAAAAATAGATACATCATCATCAAGTTTTATCTGATCTTGAATTTTTTTCATCTACAATCATTTTTTCATCTTCATTTTTTTGACTTGTTACCTTGTTTGTTTCATCTTTTTTTCCTTTATCATTTCCCTCAGCTTCATCCTTGTTTCTACTACTGACCTCATTGTTTTCCGCAGCTACATCATTTTTGCTACTGCTCCCCTCGTTGTTTGCTGCAGTTTCATCATTTCCAATCCCTTGTGCACCTTCTTCTTCATCATAGTTTGATTCTGCATTATCATCATTTGCGGCATCATGTTTGTTAGCTTCATCATCATCAACTATCATAGATTCTCCATTTTCATCTCCTTGTTCTCTATTTTCATCTCCACATTTGCCTTTTCATCTCCATTGTTATCATCTTCATCATCACTTGTTCCAAATTTGATAGAGCTTGATTCTGTTGATGAATAGAACGGACTTCTTCCTTGAAAATTATCATTTGGGTTTCTGAAAATCTGCTTCAATCTTTCTCTATATTGATAAAACCTTTGATCATTTGGAAACTTGACTAGATTTTCTTTGATTGTTTCTTCAAACAATTCTTTCTCACTCAAAATACCTTCTATTTTATCTTCTAACATCTGATAAATTTCCTGTAATTGAATTTAAATTTGAAGAAATCATCAGTTATACTTTAAACACAAAACTAATTTTCTGGATATTATAATCTAATATCACTAGAGATTTCATACACTCACCTCCTTTTGAGCAGTTTCTTCTTGTTCATTTAGACCTCCTATAATATCCACCATCCCAAAATATTTTATGTAATCCAGTTCTAGAGTCTCTCTACTTTTCAACAAGTTTGCGTTCCAGCTTTTGAAAGCTGGTACTCTTCTCGGAACACTCATTCCATCAAACTTTGTATATTGTAAATATGCAAGCTGTTTCAACAACCATTTATTAGATAAAGCATATATAAACATTATCAAGTTTTTATAAACTTTACTTGTATATATCACAGGTGATACTTCATATGGTCTTTTTAACAAATGAAAGTAATGAATAGTATCACCTATGATACTTAAAGCAAAAATCATGTAAAAAGGAAAAAATATATGCATGTATATTTTTTCAATCATAATTTGTTATCTTAAAAAAAATAAAAAAATAAAAAAATAAAAAAAAATCAGGAGTTACCATCAAGAATGTTACTGGGCCGTAATAGACAACCTCTGTCCTATCCCTCTTTCTGGTTGCCCAATCATTTTTTGAAAATCTTGCACATTCATATACATATCTGCACCAATCTATCTCTCTCACATCATCTTCTTCAAGAACATTTTTCAATACCGTGGTTTTTACAACAGAATTGCTTTCACATGCTCCGAAGGTATTTGCAACTAGCATCAAGAAGTTCATTCTGAACATGAAGTCTGTGTTTCTTGTTTTTGTTATCTGCTTTGATATTGCATTTATTGTCAACTTGTTTTCATCTTTGAATTGATCTTTCCATTCTTCCTCAAATCGATCATTGTTTTCTCTTTGTCCTTCATTTCTTTCTAACCTCCTTGATCCCTTTGGTAGCCCAAGAACTTCCTTCACCGTCTGTGGAGATATTTGTAAATTTCCCTTTGGAAGCCTAAGGTTCATTGTTTCTATGTCTAGGCTGTCTACTACAAAAAACGCCAGCTTTGTTGGTACTTCATTTATTGGAAAATCAATCAACTCTCCGAATCCCATTTGTCTTATAACTTTCTTTCTTTCTATGCTTAACCCATGCATTGCTTCAAAAAGGGGCCTAACTGTTGCCCTTGACCTTAATGTTGTATACACCTTTCGTATCTTTTTAACATTTTTATCAATCCCTTCCTTTTCATCGTCATCTGAATTATGCTTACCATCTTTTTCATCCATTTCAAATTCTTTTTCATCATTCTCACTTTCATCTATTTTTCTTTTTCCTTTTGCTATTTCACGCTTCTTTTCTTCAACTTCTTTCTCTTTAGCTTTTTCAGCTTCTTCTCTCTTTGCATTAGCTTCTTTTTCAGCTTCTTCTCTTTTTGCACTAGTACAAAAATGACCTATGGTCACACATGGTCGATTTGGAACAGCCACACATTCAAATATTTGTGTGGCTGAAGGTAGGTAAATTGACAACATTTATGAATTAGTCACACATGAGCATTTCGAATGTGTGACCATAAGAACTCTATTGCCACACAATCGACCCTTATGTGACTAAACGTAACTGGTGATTTTGTTCCAGATCATTTAGTCACATATGCATTTGGAACGTGTGACAAATACAAGTAACCTTCATGCCATATATAGTCACACTAAACTTATAGTCACATTTGCTTCTAATAGTATGACCAAATGCCATATACGGTCACACAAAACAGTTTGTCACACATTATTTAAGTGTAGCCAAAATCCAGTACATATAGTCACACTAAACAGTTTGTCACACATTATTTAAGTGTAGCCAAAACATGATTTGTGTGACTAAATGTTAACAAAGGCCACACAAAAACCAAATTAATGTGGCAAGTGGATGATCAATAGTCACACAAAATACACATTCCTTCACTTTAAATAGCATATGGTCACACTTATTAACACTTTTGGTCACTTGATGATTAGTTGTACGTGACTAAATACACTTTTGGTCACTTATTAACACTTTTTGTCACACTTAGTTTTTCCCACAAGATTTCCCTCTCAACTTTTCACTAGCTCAGTCTAAAATTTTCCCCAAAATAAAATTACCCCGCCTAAATTTTTCCCAACTTTTCACTAGCTCAGTCTAAAATTTTCCCCAAAATAAAATTACCCCGCATAAATTTTTCCCCAAAATCAAATCAAATTGACCCTCTACCATCTTTTATCTTTTCTATATTCTCAGTTAATCTATCTCACACCCTTATCCCCAATTAATCTATCTCACACCCTTCTCCACCGCCACCCTTCACCGCCTCACACGCCGCCTCACGTGTCGTTTCACGCCACCAAAAACAAGAAAGGTTGTGGAGGTTGTAATTGGCTTTAGATGGTGATGTTAGGGTGTCGTTTGGTTCGAGTATATCTCCATGAGTAGTGATAGTGTAGGCGCTCAAAGAATCTTTGATGCAATTCCTTATGTTAAGTAAGTAAATGCTCTCTTTAAACTGTTTTATCAAGTCCTTATGTTGTATTTTTATCTTTCAATCTGCTAGCGAAATGAGGGCCCAATGATTCGTATCTTACTCTTTTCATCGAAACAAATTGCAAAACTGATGCATGTTAAATACTTCAATTAACTCTCAATGATAACAAAATAAAATAATCTTGCGAACCGAATATTATTACCAGTAAAACTCTGCTGAAAAGGGCATTTAATTCGAAATGAATTGCTAGGAATGAGGGATGCTGCAATTTATGAGACTTGATTTGCCTCATGTTCTTGAGATAAGATTAAACGTAAATATACACATTTTATGGTTAGAGTTTCAAGTTGAAGTTGGTCCTGCCTTATGGGTGTTCTCTATGTGTGTGACCAATCAAAATACGGCTGTTGCCCACTTTTGCTGTTTATTCTGCTGAGTTGGTTTTTGTTATTTGCAGTTCAGGATCATGATTGTAACCCCTCAAAAACCGAGCAGCTGCTATGGTTGGCTTGTTGCAGTTCTATAGTAGCCACATACAGAGCAACTGAGATCATAACTAGTGCCGCTGCAAAAATGACCAAATGCCACAGAGTAAGGTGTTGTTTCTGTTAGGTAACCAGAGAATTTTCATCCTTAGCGCAAAATTGTTAGATTGTTAACTATTACAGTTAAATCTCATTGTTTCTGTTAACAAATCTTCATACACAATTTCTCACTTGCCTTTAGCATTCCGTTCAATCATGGCCACAGCGATGGATCAGATAGACATGTAAGTCATAAAATCTTGGCATACATAGACTGTATGTTGTATTTCTAAACACCACAAGTTTTTTTTGTGTTCCTCAATTCATCTTTTATTCAGAAGATTAAACAGAAGTATAATATATCTTGCCACAAACATTCAAGCGTTCTAGATTATTTTTGCTTTTTCCAGGATGATGAAGTCATTAGGGATTGAAGCAACAAAGTCAGAAGACGCCTACATATTATTTCAAGAAACTCAAGAATCTGTTAGGGTTTCATTTCTGAACTGTTTGCTAGATTTTGCTGGTATGGAGAGGCTCACTTATGTTTTATATGCTCATATAGTCATATTCTGTGAACTCATGATGCATATAATTAGGACACTTGGAGCAAATTGGAAGCGAACTTGGTCAGAATATATCAAATAAAGAAAATTCATCCTTCCAAAATGGATATTCTCATGATGTAGAAGAAAATTCATTAGATCCCCTTCCTGGAAGTTTTACTCATCCACACCAACAGCTGTTAATGGTCTTGAGTAACCTTGGATTTTGTAAAGATGATCTTTCTCGTGAAATGCATGCTAAATACAAACACATCTGGATGCAGCCCAGGTATGTCAAATATAGATAATGTTGGTTTTTACTATTGCCCAATGATGCCCCAGTTTTTCCGCTTTTAATATTTTCATTGGAGCATTAATTTTTTTGAGTTAAGAGTAATATCATACGAAACTCACTAGGGCTGATAGCTCCACTTCATGGACATGACATATTCTTACCATTGTGGTTATTTAATTTTGAGAATCAACTCATTTTAATATTGTTTAGTTTCACTGCCATTTTAAGTCAAGATAAATATATTAGTCTTGACTGCACATATTCTGCCAGTAGATGTATATATACTTGTTGACGAACTGAATCGAAAATCTTGTTAGGGTATAGTGGTACAGCGTCTGGCTTGCGAACATAATTATTTGATATCACAAAATAGCTTTAGCTGAGTTAAAGTTTGGTAGAAGATTTTATCAATGAGTATATCTTTGTTATCAAATTCAAAAACAAACAAACAAACAAATAGAAAATATAAATGCCATATCACCAATAGTATACACATGTAATGGTTTCATTGTACTGGTACCGAACCATAGTGAAACTAATAGAACCATGTTAATCTGATTGTAAAATTCCGTGAACCACAAGACCAAACTATGTTCTTCCCCTATATTTATCTGCATATTACATCTGACTTATAGAGTTTGCACCACTCTGATAGGGCTGCATTATCGTACCATTTTTTCTCTTAATTAGTACCAGAGTATTTTGTCAATTTACGTTTACTCATTCACCCTCCATCGATAAGGAAGATCAACTTCTTCTGAATGCTTTAGCCTCCATCTATGGTGGTTTTTTGGATGTGCATTTTGAAAATGATAATTATGTCTCAGGAATCCGAATCTGATGATCAGAAAAATATTGGATTTTTGCAGGGGAAAAGATGACGAGGACAGTGATGTGGAAGATCTGGTTAGGTCTTTCTCAGGTCTTGAAGAGAAGGTCCTTGGACAGTATACTATGGCAAAGGTAAATAGCTCTTAACTGGTTTCAACTTGATATCTTGATTTTTCTTATGTAATTATGTATCGTTTATTAAAATTTTGCGTACTGTCCCAGGCAAATAATGTTAGAACAGCTGCTGTGAACTATTTGTTGGATGCTGGAGTACAGTGGGGAGGAGCACCTGCAGTAAAAGTGCGGGCTTCTTGAATAATATTTTTTTCTTGAGCAGGCTTTTATCATGTTTAGCTTTACATTAATATTTCCATGCGTTGCAGGGTTTGCGGGATGCTTCTGTTGAGTTGCTGCACACTCTTGTAGCTGTGCATGCAGAGGTATTGTTCAACACGATTACTTATTAATGGGCTGATTTGGGTTATGTTCTGTCTGTAACTAGTCAAATGGGTAGAATAAAAAGTAGTTAACAAACCGTGATGTGTTTTTGTATTGCGTTAAATTTAGTAAATCATTTTATTGTGAAAGTTAGGTAATCAGCGGCAAAATATAATTCGGTAACCACATACTTTTACTTAATATATAAGAAAATCTAATATTTTTTGGACTAAATGTATTTTTTCCCGTTTTGTCTATTACAAAACAAATAGCCGTTCATGACAACCCTGCCCATTGTTCCAACTTCAATATTTGGCTGTAGGTATTATGGGCCTTTTTCATGAACATAGAGACACTGATATACGAATATTGGATGCAAATGGTTTCTGCCAGCTCATGCTTGAGGTAATGGTAGTTTATACTTTTAATCGATGCTACTTGTACCAGGTAATGGTATAAAATCTCTTATGCACTTTTGCTTATAATCCACTGCTATCTAATAAATATTCTGGTTCCCAAAATTAGAGAATCAAATAGACAATCATTGGCGATCTTGAGACCAAACTCTCCTCTTAGTGCAGCGTTAAATCTGTTTGTGCAAGGTACGTTTTATGCTCATCAGATGTCCCACTTTATGAAATTGGAATTTAATAGCATGTGTTTATATTGGATTTACTTATCTACGTAAACATTAAGTTCACGACCCATATGAATCAGTTGTGCTATATGATTTTTCGTAAACAGATTGCACCCATTTTCACGTATTAAATATCCTTTTTCTTTTTACAGCTGAAGTTAGCTCAATTCCCATTGTTGATGACAATGACTCGTTGTTGGATGTTTACTCTCAAAGGTAAATTTATCTTTGTGTATCCTTATCAAGTCCAAGCATAGTGTTCACGGAGTTTAACAATTAACATCGTTATTACCATGCTGGTTTTCGTCTGACAGTGATATTACTGCTTTGGCAAAGGACAAAATTTATACACACATTAACCTCGAAGAAATGACTATTCATCAGGCAAGTATCGTTTTCTCCATCAGTTTACCCTTTTTATATCAAGTCAAGTATGAAAAGTGAATACGGATGAAGCAATTTCGACCCATTCACTTATTAGTCAATCCGGGATAGGTAAATTTTTTGGAAAAAAACGTGTCAAATGGGTCCGAAGTTGCCCAAAGTCTATGATAATACTATGGACAAAAAGTGTTTTGCAAGAATTACCCGGTTTGACCCACTATACAACCCCCCACCTCTAGCTGAATCATACCTTCATCTGCAGTTACTTACATACGTGCTGTTAACATATCTGGTCATAAAGAATAGTAGGAGTAACAATCCTGTTAGCGACATCTTAGGGGCTAGAAACACATTAGCAAACACAAGAAATCAATTCTTCAGCAGGGTGTATTTATGAAGAGAAAATCCTGATCATTAATTGATATGCAGCTTAAGATGAGTGTGATAAAGCATATGTCTCGCACGAGTTCATTGAGCTTTTTATGAGAGTCGCGGCTATGGTGCTCAGCTCTGATTGAGTTTTCTTAATTTGTCTGTCCTTTAACCAGAGTTATGCTACATGTCTTTCTTTTGCTGCAATTTGGTACCTGCCCCCACATCTAATTTTGACATGAGTTCTGAATCTTCCATCAAGTTACCGTGTAATCTAGGGTGATTGTAACGCTTTTTTTTATATTTATTTATTTTTCCTTTTTTTGTCAGAAAATCTAGCAGGCATGAAAGTATCTATATAAAGTTATAACCCGAAGGTTGATGAAGACTGAATTAGATTGTTTTAAAAAGAACACAAGTTTACTGGAGCTAATGGTTTGAATTGGCCGCGGTATACTGAAAGTAAGTCTGACTGGTCCCATTTATTTATAGTTCTACCGGCTTTCAGTGTATGTGGGTAAGTATAGATGGTTCTTTTTGCAGCTTCTGAGTGAGGAGGTTTTTGATTTCTCAAGGGGTGACTCGAGAAAGACTTACTAAAGCTCATATCGTTGGTAATTTATAATCACCACCCACAAAAGAAATCTTTGTAGTTACCATATATTGGAATATCGGATCAGCGAGTTCCAGGTGAAGCTGGGTTAGCCGAGGAACAAGTTAGGGATCTTGGAGCTGCATCCCAGGCTACATACATACACATAAAAAATTGTGGACTGAAGCAGGAAGATCAGATAGATCTTGCATTCATATAGTTAGTACTGCTTAGTGTGTTAGTTACAACTGTTAGTACTACTAGTGTATTAGTTACAACTGTTAGTTATAAGTTAGTACTGTTGGTTCATATAGTTAGTACTGCTTATATGATATGTATTAGTGGTTCAGTTATATACATTCCAATTTTATTGTATTTGAATTTGTTTTGATATATATTGATTTTTTAAATGTGACTAAAAGATGTATATAGTCACACTTATTAACACTTTTGGTCACTGTTTGCTTAATTCGTTATGTGACTAAATATTACAAAAGGCCACACAAAAATAAAATTCATGTGGCCATTGGATGATCAATAGTCACACAAAACACAAATTTCTTCACTTTAAACACCATATGGTCACACTTATTCACACTTTTGGCCACTTTATGATTTATTGTATGTGACTAAATACCCAAAAGAAAAATGCTTTGTGTGACTAAATGTAACAAAAGGCCACACAAAAATAAAATTCATGTGGCCATTGGATGATCAATAGTCACACAAAACACACATTTCTTCACTTTAAACACCATATGGTCACACTTATTCACACTTTTGGCCACTTTATGATTTATTGTATGTGACTAAATACCCAAAAGAAAAATGCTTTGTGTGACTAAATGTAACAAAAGGCCACACAAACATACAATTCATGTGGCCATTGGATGATCAATAGTCACACAAACCACACATTTCTTCACTTTAAAGAACATATGGTCACACTTATTCACATTTTTTGCCACTTTATGATTAATTGTATGTGACTAAATACCCAAAAAAAACATGATTTGTGTGACTAAATGGTACAAAAGGCCACACAAAAACCAAATTTATGTGGCAATTGGATGATCTATAGTCACACAAACCATACATTTCTTCACTTTCAACACCATATGGTCACACTTATTAACACTTTTGGCCACTTTATGGTTAATTGTATGTGACTAAATATACAAAAAGAAAATGCTTCGTGTGACTATAAGAGTTTTTGGTCACACAAAGCTGATTAATCCAACTAAAATTGTACCTATTTAGTCACACATTTTAACGTTTTGGTTACTCTTTTGTAAGTGAGACTAAAAAGAACCAAAACATGTGACCGTAGGTACCCTATGGTCACACGACCTTTAGTCACACACACGAAAAAAACCATGTGTGACTATATGTATATCGTCACACATATTTGGTGTAACCAATTCCACTTTTTGTTCTAGTGTTGCAGAAGTTTCTTTTTCAGCCTGTGGTATAATTTAAAGAAGGTTTGGTATGTGCTTAAACACATACCTTTTTCTTGACCAAATTAAGACCAAAATGACCAAAAACTAACCAAAATGCCAAAGATATTTGTGTTTTTGTGTTTATTAATATGCAGGTACGGATATCTCAAAAAAAGGACAAAACCAAGAAAAACCCAGAAAACGCGAGCACGAGATTTGGAAGAAAAATATTTAAAGCCGGAACCGGGAAAGAAATCGTAAAAAGAAGAAAAAATATATATTTAAAGAAAAGCCCTTGGATTATTTCAGATTGTAAAAAATAGACCCTTGGTCAACTTTCAGCAAATTGCAAGATTAGTCCCTTAACATTTAATCCTATTTCACCAAAAATCCTTAAATCCTTAAAGCCTAAAAATTAAAACCCAATCCTAAAACTATTCCCAGCCCACACAAATAATAAACCCAGCCCACATTTAAACTATATCCGTATACCCCTTTTACCCGGTGTTTAACCCGAAGTCAACAAAAAAATACCCGGTCAACCCTAAAACTAAATTACCCGCCATTTTCACCCCAATGTACTGTTCATCGTCATTCTCCCCATTTACCCTGCTCCTACATTAATTACCCACATTAAAAAGCTTCTGGAAGATGCTGACATGACAGAGGAATGCCACGGTGGCAAAACCCAGCTCTCTCATTGGCTGAGACAACACATCCCATGATCCAAGGGTCGATATTGAAGGATTGGAGGGCAAGATTAATCCAAGGGCTGTCATATGGTTTCCTGAAGGTTCCTGTGAAACCCTAGAGGTTCCTAAAGCCTATAAATAGTGTCCTCTCTTCACAAGAAAGGGTGTTAGAATTTTAGAGTCAAAATTAGGTTTAATATTGTGTCGTTTTTTATGTTTTTAGTAAGTAAATTTTAATTAAGTCTGTTTAAAAGTTGTAAGGAATAGTTGTACTCAGAATTTTAAGGTTGAATGAAATTTTAGTTTGATTTTGTCTTATGTTTAATCCAACTGTTCTGTTTTTATGTGTGTTGTTATAAGCTATTCTTAGCTTGTTTTCTGTCTTATTAAGCTCTCATTAAGCTCTTTCCAAGTTTTCCTTAAAATATTTTCATAGCTTCTGTTTTTAAACCAAAAATCCAAAAAAATATAAAATACTTAAAAAAAAAAAAAAAAAAAAAAAAAAAAAAAAAAAAAAAAACTCAAACTCAGCTTCAATAAGCTATTTCTACAGTAGATTAAGCTCATTCTAGCTTCCTATAGCTTTTGTGAAGCTTATTAGGCACTGAATTAGATTCATTCTCAAAATTATCCCAAAAAGTCAAAAAGTTAAACTTTTGGTCAAATAAGCTGTTGGAAGATAAGCTGGTTCTGGAAGAGCTTATTGGGGTAATATTGGCTTGTGCTTAAGAAGCCTGGGTTGTGAGATCAATGGTTCATTACTGTTTCAGCTATAGGGTCTTGTAAGTTCCAATTTCATTCTCATTTCTAGCTTATTACTGTGCATCTGCTTATTGCTTTCTAATTAGTGCTTATTAGTGTAGAAATAGCTTATTTGATAATATTTGAGCCTATTTGAGTAGTTATTAAGTGCTTAATTTCAGATTAGCTTAAAAAAGTCTTAAAAAGGTAAAATCAGTCAATATTAACATAAGCTTATTAGTGCTTATTTAGATCTTGAAAGTTGATAATTTTGGTTAAAATAAGTTAGATATTAAGTAGTTAATCAGTATAGTAGCTTAAATCAGTGGCTTATAGTTTAAATTGCAAATCAGCCTAGGATAAGTAGTGTTTGGCATAAGGCCATTTTGGGTAATAATCTGATACTACTGTTCATTGACCAGAAGTTGAACTTTGATTGAGCTTATTGGAACACTTATAAGCTTTTTTCAGTAGTTGTTAAGCTGATTTAATGCCTTTTGGAGTTTTTAGTTGAATAGTGCAATCCTAGAATCTAAACTACCATAATAAGCTTCTGATAAGCCACAGCTTATTGGACCTCATTTTTTGGCATTTTTAGTGCATTATAGTTGTTAAAGTTGATGTTCAAAGTTTGGCTAAGTTTCATTGGGTATTGAAAAATCTGAGGTCAAAAATCCAAGACTGCTACATCAGTAGCATATGCAGTCTTTTGGAGTTTTTCATCTTTCTTTTTGATTTTTAATTCCTTAGATATAAGCCCTTATAAGCTGAAAATTGGTACGAAGATAGTTGGCCTGCCATTCTAGTTAGTCCTATTTTTCTTTGATTTTTAGAATCAGCTTTTAAAAGCTTTTGATGAGCTTGAGAATCTCCCCTTTTCCCCTGCTCAATCAGTCCATCAGTTTTCTGTCTATCTTAGCTTATTCGTGGATCATTATCTGCTTATCTAGTGCTTGTTTTTGCTTGATTTTTCTTTTATAGAGAGTTTGTAGTACTAGCTTTAGATATCTGAGCTTTATTTGCACTTAGGAGCTTATTAGATAGCTTAAATATTGTTTGCAAGTTGATCATTTAGGCTATTTGGTATAAGCTTGTAGAAGTTTTTGATTTAAGTTGAATCTAGCTTCTGAGCTTGTTTAAACTTGTTTTATTGGTGCAATTAGCTTGTTTAAGGTTGCTTCTAGTTTTTTTAATTCGTGACTAGTTTTTCCTTGCGTTTTTAGCCTTAAGCTTTAGATTTATCTTTACCTTAGTTCATTACTTGTTTTTAGATTATATTTCATATCTTTAGTTTAAAAAACCAAAATATCTCACTCTTTCACCATTCATGACACGTTTCACTATCCCGAATCACATATTCCCTTCACACCTTCGTCGGGACAACGAACTCGGGTTTTGCATATTTCTTGTGTAATTCCTTGAACTAAATTGTTTAAATCAATTTTTGGCGCCGCTGCCAGGGAGGGTTGAAGTGAATTCGTGATTCCGTATTACGATTCGTGTTTTGAAGATCCTTCTCCCGGGAAGTTATCGTTTTTTTCGTAAATATTTTCAAAAAATATAAAATCCAAAAAAAAAAAAAAAAAAAAAAAAAAAAAAAAAAAAAACCAGTAACACTTTTCCTAAAGTGTTAACAACACCAAAAAAATCGAAAAACAACTAAACAATCGTGAAATCTTTTGATTTCGGATTATCTTTTGATTACAACCTATACAAGTGGTTTAAGGAAGGTTTGACATTAAATTGACGAACCGAAAGAGGCGGGTTTTTAATCAGCTTTCAAGCGGACCTTTGCTTCTCCGCCACTCTGCGAGTAGTCTTAAGAGAAACGATATCGGTTGAGGTATCGGTACCAAAAATATTGTGATTAATTTTTTCCTAATATAAAAAAATCCAAAAATATTTTCATTTTCAAATTTGGTTTTTTTTTTAAATTTTTGTTTCTTTTTGGTGTATGAACACCCGTTCTTCTTCTCACAATCTTCTTTCACCTCTCTCAAATCCTGTGAAAATTATCCGTCACAATCACCGTGTTGAATTTCCAACCGAGGAAATGAACAACAACGATCAACCCCCGCCGATGGGTGGTAATCAAGATCAAATGCCAGCTCCCGATCTCCGAACGATGGAGGAGTTGTGCCAACCAACAATGCACGGACGTGGTGGCCCGATTGCCCCCGTCAATATTCAAGCCGCAGATTTTGGACTTAAACATCACATGATCCAACAAGTAAAAAATTCTTGCCAATTTCGCGGTTTGCTGGGTGACGATGCAAACAAACATCTTGACAAATTCATCACCGTCACCCAGAGCATGAAACAAAATGGGGTCTCCGATGACGCCCTTCGTCTCTATCTCTTCCCTTATTCTTTGGCGCATCATGCCACCGCATGGTTTGATCGTCTTCCCAAGAACTCAATTCACAATTTTGATGAGATGGTCTCAAAGTTCTTGGCGAAATATTTCCCACCGTCGATGGTGACGAAATTGAGAAATGAGATAAGTAACTTTCGCCAGCTTCCCGATGAATCATTATTTGAGGCATGGGAACGCTACAAGCTTTCGATTGATCGGTGTCCAAACCATAACATGTTATTAGTCACCATAATAGACACATTCTATAATGGTTTAACATTCAGACACCGTGACACAATCAATGCTGCAGCCGGAGGTACTTTCATGAAAAGACGTCTCGAAGAGTGCTATGATCTCATCGAGAACATGACTGCCCACCATAATTATTGGGATTCCTCTGCCGAGAAGAATGAGTCAACTAGCACTACTTCTTCTACCTCTGAAATAGCAGCTCTCTCTAAACAAATAAATGATTTGTCCACTGCTGTCTTAAGAATACATCAAAATATGACTCAAAATAACAATAATCATCATGTTAATGTGGTCAATCAAAGTTGTGAAAAATGTGGTGGTCCTCATCCGTATTTTGAGTGCCCAGCCTCCGGTGGCTACACTCAAGAGAATGTGTATGCTGCTACAGGATCCTATAATCAGGGAGGTAACGGTTACCAACCACAAGGAGACCGTACTCTTCTCAGCTACCGTTCTAACAATTATCTCGGACCACCTGGTTTTCATCAAAATCAAAATGAGAATGTGCAAAATAGAAATAATTAAAATCAAAATCAGGTGAACCAAGGTTTTCAGAATCAAGGGAATTAAAATCAAGGGCAAAACCAAGGTTGTCAAAATCAGGGGAATTATAATCGAGGCCCGAATCAAGGGAATTTTAATCAGGGAAATTTTCAAAACCAAAACCAAGGGAACTTTCAAAATAATAATCAAGGTTTTGTTCAAAACAACCGAGGGCCAAATCTTAACAATAATCAAAATCAAGGTTTCAATCAAAATCAATCGCCCTCGGATGAGTTGTTAAAACAACTAATTCTTCAAAATCAAAATCAACTAAGTTTCAATAAATCTCAGGAAGAAACAAATAGGATGATGTTTAATCAGATATCGGAAATTAAGAAGTCTTTAAATGATCGACCCTCGGGCTCAGGTACTCTTCCTAGCAATACGATCGCTAACCCGAGGGGCAATGTGAAAGCGATCACTACAAGAAGTGGTGTTGCTTATGAGGGACCCACGATTCCTACTACTACTTCTTCTCTTCCTCCAAAAGTAGTGGAACGTGAGACCAAGGCGACAAAGGACACGGAACTTCCTACTAATAACGGAAGGACCACAGACGTCCAACCTCCGATTGTCCCAACCTCTAAACCCGTAAGTGCTCCTAAGTATAAAAAGTCGTTGCCTTATCCGACAAACCCAAAGCTCCGTGAGCAAAATAATCAACAAATGTTAAAAATTCCTTCAACTTTTTCAAAAGCTTCATTTTGATTTGAGCTTTGCGGATGCTTTACTTCATATGCCTAAGTTTGCTTCAACTTTTAAGAGCTTATTGAATAACAAGGAAAAGTTGTTTGAGTTAGCTAACACACCGCTTAATGAGAATTGTTCGGCGGTGCTTCTAAAAAAGCTTCCCGAAAAGCTTGAAGACCCCGGCAAATTCCTCATCCCGTGTGATTTTCCGGGAATGATTGAGTGCTTAGCCTTGGCCGATCTTGGTGCAAGCATCAATCTCATGCCTTCTGTGTGGAAAAAGCTTTCTCTACCGGAACTTACTCCTACACGAATGACTCTCGAGCTCGCGGACCATTCGATTACTCGAACAAAAGGTATCGCTGAAGATGTCATCGTCAAAGTAGGAAAGTTCCATTTCCCGGTTGACTTCGTTGTGGTTGATTTCGATGCCGATCCTCGGGTTCCCCTCATCCTAGGGAGATCCTTCTTGAGGACGGGCCGTGCTTTGATTGATGTTTATGCTGAAGAAATAACTCTTCGAGTTAATGACGAAGCCGTTACTTTTAATCTTGACCAAACTGCAAGCTTCTCCTCTAGCTACGAAAAATTTTCGGTAAACCGAATTGATATCAAAGATGTTGAGGAGTATGCTCAAAAATTTCTGGAATTTTCAAACGATTCTCTGAGTGGCAATCCCACTCCAACTTCTCAACCTATCCTTTCCGACTCTTCCCCTTCTCTCACACCAGTTGAGGGAAGTGTTTCCACTATGGAAGAGCTCGAGGTTTTCTTTAGTGATGAGCCAATTTCACCAGAAATTGATGTCTTTGATCTGGAGGGAGATATTCGTTTAATTGAAGAATTGCTATACAATGAGCCGTCATCTTCACTCCCTCCGACGGAAATTAAAGAAGAAAAGCCGCCTAAATCCATTCAAGTTGTTGATTCTAAATCAGAAGAACAAAGTAGTGGCAGTACCACTTCTAGTATTGATTTTCTTCTTGAGGAGTTCACCGATGAACTCGCTCACATCGATCCAATCCCACCGGGGGATAAGGACGATGAGTTTGATTTTGAATCTGATCTTAAAGAATTGGAATTTTTGTTGAACCGTGATCCGTCTAAATGTGATTCTTATCCCGAGGAGTTCACCGATGAACTCGCTCACGACGATCCAATTCCATCAGAAAATGATGATGATCTTTTTGACTTTCATGCTGATCTTAAAGAAGTTGAATATCTTTTGTACCATGATCCGTCACTTGATTTACAAAGTGATGACGATCTCTTCGATTTTGGGGCCGATCAAACCAAATGGAAAAATCTTTTATATGGCAAACCTACTGATGAAAAAGACCCTAAAATGGAAACCATAATTGAGGATGCTACAATTGTTTCTAATGACTTATCTCCTCATTCTCCCGAGGATGATTTCCTTTTCTCCATTGAGTCTCCCATCGAGTACCCTGCTGAGTTTTCTTGTGAAGACAAAGTGTTTAATCCAGGCATACTCGATGATGGTAAAATTCATCCTTTGATGAAATTGACTCTTGATAAGAATTTAAAGTTTCCCGCCTCATCTAAGGAACTTTTAATTATGGAGAAAAGTGATTCCCCTCTGCTTATTTCTGATCAAGAACTCCCGTTCTTCATGGAGTTATATCTGATTGCAACTTTACTATCGTTTCCAGCCGGAAATGAAGAAAAAGTTTTTGACCCCGGCATCATCGTTTATTATTTCTATTTAGAGTCGTGGGTATCTCATCGGAGTGGAACTTTCATATGCTTCAATGTTTATCCAAACATCTTGAATGAAAGTCCGATGGAGATTTTCTTTTCCACTTGCTCCCCCAAGGACAACTAAATTCGGGGTCGAGTCAAGCTACGTGACTCGGTTAACAAAAACAAAGCGCTTCGTGGGAGGCACCCCATGCTTATCATTCTATCTTCTTTCTATTTTTCTAATAAGTGACGTGAGGAGGGGCACCTCTTCCATATCTTGTGTTTCGTGGTTTTCTGTGATGTGTCCAGGATTTGCCCAAATAATGAAGACTCTCGTGCTCGTGGTTTAGTCTTCTCTCCACTCGAGTTTCATCATTCGTTGCTCATCCGATATCCTAAATCTTATCGTCTAACGTTATCTTTGGCATAATTAATAAACGGCCTTAGATTTATGTAGGAGAACCCTTACCTTTAAGACATTGAGGACAATGTCTCGTTTTAGTCTGGGGGGGGGGTAATCTTTCGATTTGATTTTGTGCCTTGCATTTTTTGCCATTTACTCTCGCAACCCCGTTTTTCCTAAAAAATTGAAAAAATCCAAAAAAATGAGAAAAATTTAAAAATTTTTGCAAAAATATAATAAATTTTGACATTTTGTTGACTTTCCGCTGGTGAGAGTAGGAATAAAATTTTGACTTGATCGGGCGTGTTGAGCCCTAGCTTGTCTCCTTAACCATCCGGCTAAGCATTCGTGGATCTTATTATTTAAGATTTTAAATTTGCGAAGAACGAGAAATGATAGAGTTGTTTATAAGTTAGATTGCTAAATGTGGAGTATATGGTTCTCTTTAGAGCTCATCGAAGCTAATTGTGGCTTTTTGTTCCCATCAGCTTGTTTCACCCTATAATAATAATAATCTAATTAAAAGTATTTTGGTTTTGGCGCTAATTAGTTTTTATTCCTTCATAAAAGAATCCTTGCTTGTAAGAGTTGGGTACACATCAAGGTTACTCCAAGTGTCGTGTGACATAAGCGACAGGTTCATAAAGCGGCCCTTGGATCTCTAATTCAGGAATGCATTCACTACTGTCAAACAGTAAAGATTTCATTATAATGCTAACATATTATTAATATTATGTAACCATACAAAATTACTTAATTGTGTAACTATAATACCTCTTGGTTGAAGATCTCAAATCTTTTTGACGACTTCTGTTATGGGACATATTTTCAGATTCTAACTTCTGCTGCCCTCCTAAATTCAACATATGTGATCTAGAGTTTCTTTTAGGAGTATCACTTTCAAACATGCATGCATCTATTACATGAGATAAATAAATACATTAAATTATATCTTGAATTTTTATAACTGAGTATGTTAAAATATAAAAAAACACACAACAAACAAACAAACCTGCAACACTCTTTTCTTCATGATGTTTTGACAAATTACTTGGTGACTGCATATCTAGATTGGAATCATGTTTACCATACATCTTATGAGTATTTCCCAATGCAAGTTTATTGCATCCTGTCGATCACTCACCATATTATTACTTTAACTCTTTATATTAATAGTTATAAAAATATTAAAAACTAAATTTGTCTATAACATAACTATCTTTTGGCAGGTTTTCTAAATTGAGACCATGAGTTCTAGATCTTCTTCCAGGTGTGTCACTCTCAAACATACATCCATCTATTAAAGAGTCTTTATTTTTATGTGATTTTAAGAATACAAAGTAATTAATAAATTGTGTTCTATTAAAGAGTATTTATTTTTATGTGATTTTAAGAATACAAAGTAATTAATAAATTGTGTTAACTGATAAAATACCTTGTAGGCTTTTATTCTCCTTATTATCACCTGGTGCTTCATTCAACACTGTAAATTAAAGAGCACTTAATTGTTAATCTAATAAATATATATGAATCATGCTGATTTAAAAATATGAGTTATGCAATGAATGTTTAATATGTTTAAAACCATGCATGTTTAACTGTTAATAAACAAACCACCTGCTGAATCCAGTATAATGTTGTTGTTTGCCTCCTCTTTTGCTGCTGAAAATTTGTACAAAAACAATTCTTAATTACATCTGAAAACCTAATCATACATACTATAACAATTAGGTTACAGCAGTACTAACTTGCAAGTTAGTACTGCTCCTTTAACAATTAGGTTACAACAGTACTAACTTGTAAGTTAGTACTGTTCATTTAAACTCATTATAGCAGTACTAACTTTCAAGTTAGTACTGCTAATTTAAACTTAGTACTGCTAAAGCTTTTTAGTAACACATAATTCAAAAGTATATAAGCAGTTCATATTCATAAACAAATAATCAATGTTTAACTCATAATACGATTCATATTCATAACCAAACAATCAATGTTTAACTGTTTATTATAAAAATTACCCGATGAATCAACTATAGTGTTTTTGCCTTTCTTCTTTTGCGTTCCAGTTTCAGACTTTTTTAGCGTTTGATCTTGACAGCCTTGCTGAATGTCTTTGTGGTTGCATATTGATATATGGATCGTGTATAATGTGTGTTTGTGAATGGGTTATGATATGACATAATAAACCATATATATAATGTAGAATTAGGGTTAAAAACATACACATCCAATCTGAATGAGGCTAAGATCACAATCAATATTTTCCATACTTATCAAATACTAAAAATATGATGCTTGCGTAGTATCCTTTATAGAAATTCGTTTGCATAATGTAACAAAAAAATTAAGGTGGTTCAGTGGGTAACACACAGCATAATATGAACATGGTATTGAGTTCAAATCCATGCATGTGATTTTTTTACCCATAAATTAACATGCGGATTCTTGCATACGTGGAATTAATGTGATGATGTGGCATTTGACATGGACTTAATTGTGCTGGCGTGGACTTAATTGTGATGATGTGGCTTTATCTAGTCATGTTTATCCTGTTATATATATATATATATATATATATATATATATATATATATATATATATATATATATATATATATATATATATATATATATATATATATATATATATATATATATATAGTGAGACTTTCTTGCAAGAACCATCTTATCTGCGAGAACTGACAGAACCACCAAAAACATACATACACGCCTTCAATAATTGTATTTTTGCACATATTTTCTAAAAAGAACATATATGTTTTAAAAAAACATGGTTGTTCTAAAGAATTTGATAAGAAATTGGAAATACAAAAATTTTCTTTGAAGGTGTGCATGTATGTGCTTATAAGGCGTGCAATGACAATATTGCAGCCGTGTGTAAGGTTTTTGTGAAAAAAGAGGATGAGTTCATGATGATATTGAAAAACATAGGTGGATACTTACGATTATTGATGATTTGCATGTATTTTTATTTTATTTTAAAAGGCGTGCATGTATGTTTTTGGTGGTTCTGTCAGTTCTCGCAGATAAGATGGTTCTCGCAAGAAAGTCTCCCTATACACACACACACACACACACACACACACACAGATATATATATATATATATATATATATATATATATATATATATATATATATATATATATATGTATATATATATATACTTACTAGATTTCAAAGCCCGCCCGATGGGCGGGCATGACTTATAATTATCGTTGGAAGGTATTAGTTGACGGAAAATAATATATAAGAAAGGCGGACATGACTCATAATTATTGTTGGAAGGTATTAGATATTGGAAAATAATATATAAGGAAATATTTGAGGATAAACAATTACTGAACTGTTAAAAGGTTTAAATTTATTGTTTAGAAGATAGAATATTATTTAAATTATAATTTGAAATAAAATTTATTTATAAGAGATATTTCTTGATTTTTTTTTATCGTTGAAAGGTATTAGTTAACGGATAAGAATATATAAACGTATGAATTTGTCTTTTTATTTCATTAATTATGAAGAATAGTTGTGGGTTAACAATTATTGAATGTACCAATTTTTATATTTAATGCATTAACAATGAAAATAAATGAGCGTTAACTTGTATTCGACAATTGAAAGTACAATATCTAAGAGTAGTATGATTACTCAATGTGAACTATTAAAGAAGGATGACCATAGGTCATATAGCATTTTAAACTAATATGTGAATTTATAAATAAAATTAAGGCTAATGACCATAGGTCATACCAAATTTTAAATTCACTTGGGTATGCAAGAATAAATTAAGTTAGAAAAAGTTAACTACAATATATTGAGCAAACGACATCTTAGTTACATGGCCCGCCCATTTATGGATAATCGTTGAAAAAAATAAGTCAAGAAGAATAAGTTATAAACATACCAATATATTCATTGAATGCATTAAGAACGAAAAGAAATAAATGTAAATGTTCATCTGATATGACAGAATATAAGTTATAAGTTATCCGAAAGAACAAAGTATATGTTGTAAATACTAATACAAAATAATTGTCTTTTGGACCGAATATTATACGAATTATGTAAGCACCACTACTCTATCTTATCTCCTGTATCATATTATCAGAATTCCATGGAGATAGTCATTTCTGTTGGTTTGCCGCAACTCAAATCGAGTAAATCAAGCACTGAAGCTAAAGCTCTTGCAAGTTCTACGACATACTTAAACTGAAAATGAAGAAAAAACAAAGTCATGGTACATCATCTCATCTTAACAACCTGGAAACTACAATTTACAGAATTTATAAATTATTTTAAATGATCAAAATAAAAATGAAAGCTTGAATGGAACTGTTGAGGCATACTTGACTGCCTATATCAGAATCACGACCAAGCAGGTAACAGTTAGAGCTGGCATGATGGTCAAGTTGGAAAATTTATTTTAAGAACACGTCAGAAGAGGTCAGAGTGAGCCGCAATCACTAAGCATATTTGAGCATAGAATTATAACAGTTTGTTCATTAAATTTAGATTTAAGGTTGCCTTCGGTCCATTAATGACTCATGCAGTAGATGGAGAATTTGTTTATAAACTTATGTTTCAATAGAAATTGAAATGGAGATTGTTTATATTCAGATTACTGAGCAATTAGCAATGCAAAATGTTTCTCAAAAGTTTCTGCAAATGAAAATCTTTCAATAACGACAAAAGCACCACTATTTCAATAATGAATTACGAATAGAATTAGGAATATATTCAGTTACCTCAACGTTGGTTATCCATATCTTTTGCGTTTCCCAACTTTTGCTTAGCATTCATCTTTGCAATTTGGCATTCCTTTAGAAACGTGGCACACCACTTGACCTTTTCAATAATTGGAATAGCAATTCATTTACAACACTCATCTATCCAAATTTCGGAAGAATTATTTATAATCTGTTGGTAGTCGAGTAAGTGTCTTTTCAGCAACAATCGACAAAAGTCTTGACACGCGTTAAGTCCATATATCATATTCTCTACCTCCATGGCAAATTCATGATATTTTTTATAACCTCCAAAACTACATCTCAAATATTAAAGTCAGTAATAGATGCATTCTAAGCTGAACTATTGCCACATCAAATTAACTGTTAACAAATCAAATACTTTTCTTATGATTTTTGGTTG
Source organism: Artemisia tridentata subsp. tridentata (assembly GCA_021014915.2). Taxonomy (NCBI): domain Eukaryota; kingdom Viridiplantae; phylum Streptophyta; class Magnoliopsida; order Asterales; family Asteraceae; genus Artemisia; species Artemisia tridentata. The sequence goes on along the minus strand of CP139501.1, from coordinate 7,170,149 downwards.
TAGAGACAACGTGGTTGCTTTCCATTTTTAGCATCACTTTACCCGTCCGGTGGACATAAACAGATACAATCTTCCACTCACCTACATTGAGCTACATATTATTAGAATTATTTGGATTATTTTGTGTGTAGATAATTTTGAATGAAGTAAACTTAGATTTGTAGCGTGAACACTTTCCTGAATGTTCTTATATAAACTTAACCTTTTCAATAATTGGATTAGCAATTCATTTAAACGTTACCCGTCCAACTGCATGGGAAACGTATTGTAATTTGTTTTACACACAATATAGATGGGTGAATCTATCTTCTCATTTTTTTTTCTTTACTAACGGGTCTGTTGAAGATGAAAAAGACATTTGTAATATAATGAAAGACCAGCTTGTGGATGGAGGAATCAATTGTCCTCGAATTTACACATTTGGAATAGGTGAGACTTGAGTATTCATGATCTCACATACTTAAATTCATAAATGTGGGTTTATTATACCTTTTAATTTATGCTTTCAAGATACACAGGTTCATACTGCAATCATTATTTTCTGCAGATGCTTGTGCATATAACAAATAAATATATTGTAAATCTGCTCAAAAGTTTAGTTCGGAAAGAGAGATACCATGTGGTTTCCAGTTTGTAGTTCTTTTGCAGTATCTCTTGTTTCTAGAAGCAATCAATCAGTTGATTTCATAATCTGTCTAATCCCAAACCATATTCTTAAGCGTCCATCGGCTATATTATGGTGCTTCTTGTGCAGTTCCTTTTGAGACTGTGATCTAACAGAAAAAACGTCAACTTCTCACAAAAAGCATAACAAAATGATGAAGAAAAGTTACCTGTATACGTTCTTCAGAAGTCCTAATGCCCCATGAAGACGGTAAACATTTCTTCTATCATTGATTCAGATGTGGGTTTGAGCTCTCCATGTAGTTCAACTGATATCATTGATTCAGATGTGGGCTTGAATCCTTCTTCAACCGACTCACTGAACAACTTCACTTGAGCCAACATACTGACCCATAATTCTACATTGAACATTTTTTCAACTCATTTTAGCCACTAACTGAAGTGGTAATATGAACAATAAAATAAAACTTATTCCAAAGAGTAAGACACAATGATCAAACAGGTAGCCAAAAGTAAGTTAATATGATCTCTCTGCATGAATGTAAACCCGCTCTTTTATTACGTGTAACTTGTTATGTAAACATCTTGTAGTTCTTTATAGACTCAACAATCCTTATCTAAGTAGCTGCAAATGAAGATAAATTATAGAATGAGCCAAGAAAAATAAAGAGGAACTAATAGGCAATTTGCACAATGGTTTGTTTTTTATATATTTTTATCAAAAGTATTACATCATGAAAGCATTAAAGAAATAATCTGACCCGAAGAGTTGCATATAACAGAAGAAAAAAAAGAACATGACTACCAAATATCTGTAATCCACAAACATCAATTTAAGGATTAGACAGCTTTTTGTTTGTGTGAGCTCCCATGAATTACTTTTCCGATTAACCCAAACTTGATGCAACACGTCGTGCAATTAAATACAACCAGTTTGAGAAAGACCCAACCACATCATGCATCTTGCGGTTAACTTGGGTTGGGTGGTACTGATCGGAATGAGTGAGGCAGATTAGACCTGCAAATATTAATTATGATCACAAAGGAAAAATATTATTACAATAAAATTACTAATTCTAAGCTATAAATAACTGATAGGTTGTATGCATAGAATACAGACACAAACACATCTTACAACTCAGTTTCTGTATTAGTCTATTAGACTTCCCTTTTCGGCTAAACTTTTTGGTTTGACCCGTTTAATATAACCATTATAGATCGTAAGAAAATGTGGCATCTCCACTCAAATGAAACAAAATGATAACCCTATTATAAATTATAAGTAACAGTGACATCTCTACCCAAACAAAACAATACGGTAAATCAAAAGTTAATACATTTGAGAGTTAGGTGATTAATTCAGGCATTGATATTCATGAGTCATGACGATGCCCATGTTGCCCCCATTGCACTGGTATACGCATAAAAATACAATTCCTGGGTATAAGTTTATTATAAGAAATCAATATAACTTTAACCTGCACTACTTACCTTGAATCATGGTATTTCGAAATAACAACTCACATCAGCAAAAGACAAAACTATTAACTTTTAAGATACTTACCTTTGTAACAACTACATGTCATGAAACTTCTGACTGTCGAATAAAATCAGTCATATTTGAACCGTTTGATTTTTATCTACTTTCATATTTACCCGTGTGACTCGTTATAGATAAACGTAACATGAATAATGAGACAGTTGTACACATCCTACATAATACATATTATACATAATTAGTAGCATAACAATCATATGATTGAGAGTAACAAAAGTCTGCTTGTACTTTTAAATGAACAGATTTTCAACTTACTTCGGTGAACAGAAAGCTTCTCCTACGTATCGCCACCCTTTGGTTGCAGTTACCTGAAGAAAGATTAAATATGTCAAATAATCAGATTGGTGTTGTAAAATAAAAACACAACAAAACTATTAACTTTCAAGATACTTATCTTTGTAACAACTACAGGTCATGAAGCTTCTAACTGACGAATAAAATCAGTCATCTTTGAACCGTTTGATTTTTATCTACTTTCATATTTACCCGTGTGACCCGTTATAGATAAACGTAACCTGAATAATGAGACAGTTGTACACGTCCTACATAATACATATTATACATAATTAGTAGCATAACAATCATATGATTGAGAGTAATAAAAGTCTGCTTGTACTTTTAAATAAACAGATGTTCAACTTACTTCGGTGGACAGAAAGCTTCTCCTACGTATCGCCACCCTTCGGTTGCAGTTACCTGAAGAAAGATTAAATATGTCAAATAATCAGATTGGTGTTGTAAAATAAAAACACAACATGCGTCATATTAGGGTTTTGAGAAAAAGGTAGGATATGACTGACCGTCTAGGAGCGATAGGACTCATGCTAGTTCTGCAATGGCTCTTGCTGGAATTTTTATTCTTCGAAAGGAATTGCGTGAGAGCAGCATTGCAGTTACAACTTTAGCTTATGTGACAAAGCTTCTAAAGTCCGAATGTGAGAGCATTCCAGTATCAGCAACAACTTCTTCAGTCTTCCTACAAATAATAAACACATAAGTTACTTGCCGGGTTCAAATTCATTATAAAGATGAAGATTTCCAATGTAACTACTCACGGAACAACGCCATATACAACTGCTCCCAGTTGCCATAACCTGCACCTTCACGCTTTAGCTCAGAAAATTATACTAAGTTTAATTGAGTAAGAAGCATTTAGCTCAGAAAATTGTCCCGTAGAAATAATTTCCTTGACATATAAAAACCCGACACAAGAGACTAATAAAGTAATACATATTTGTATGTTAAATATCCAGACATTACAAAGTTAGATCGAATAATGCGGTGTGTAGTAACACATAGCTTATTAATCTGTATGTTAATCAAGAATTAAAATGCTATCAGCGGTGCTTCAACATTCTGTTCCTGAAAGTTCAGAAAAGTGAGATTATGAGAACCAGCTACACCTAACTCATCCATCAGATCTAACAATAATGCCAAAAACAACAATAAAGCTAAACTCATTTGAAGTTTAGCAGGAGACCCAAACCAACAAAATAATTACAAAAAACCTGGTAAAGGATCCAAATTTAATAAACTGGTTTGTTGTGAAAGAATCATACCGTATATAACCAAAGATGCATCATGGTGATGAGCCTAAATGTACGATCGGATGGAGTCTTCTTGTACTCACAATTTTGACTTTTCTTTGACTATTATTCTCGTTGCATGCTTTATCCTTGATTGTACTACTGATTTCTTCCATAGAACTTGATCTTTTCCTGACGTAGAATCATGGAAATCTTGATACCTTCAAATCACTAAGTCCTTGCGTGGTTTCTAACTTCGCTTCAATCTCGGGAATCCTCCAAATGTGCATAATTACTCCAATTCTTCGTCTTTTCATCATCTTTTACTGTATTTGGCTATATCCACTTGCATATACACTTTTTCACGATTAAGTAGCAAAAAAAATACAAATATAACCAAATATGATGCACAAAACTAACGATAACGCAACTAAAAACATGCTCATTCTGAGCATTATCAAACCTATAATAAAAACTTAAATAACATTGCTTCTATAATTAAGTCATAACAACAAATACATCAACAATCTAGTCGCATAATTCATCAGATAAAACAAACTTAACAGTAATCGAACCGAGGCGACAGATGTGTTTAAAACTCGTTGAGTTATCGTACTTCCACTTGCCGCCATGCAAGTCACTGTATGGCGAATGAATTTTTTTTATGTGGGTCTATCTGCTGACATTTAAAAAACATCGGTTATACACATTGATAATGCAAAAAAACCTAAATCGATAAGTTGATGATAAGTAAAACTTGAATTCATTGATAGAAAATGTACATTTGAATAACCAAATCCTAGGATATTAACATGTAAAAAAACACTAAATCAATAAATTGATGATAAGTAAAACTTAAATTCATTGATAGAAAACGTACATTTGAATTACCAAATCGTGACAAACACAACATCCGTTGAATATCACACTGTGTAAATAAAAGAGACAATGAAGGTTCCTGATGTTGATTTACACAAATAAAGAACAAAAACAATAACAAACATCATATCATTCATTATAACATGTATGAGTACCAAGATCATAATACAAATAATAATAGTTCAAATAATAATTACGTGTTTAACATTCATATGGTTGTGGAAACAAATTAGGGTTTTGAAGAATGGATGAAACTCAAAACGCCACATAAGGTTCAATAACTTCTGTGATTGTGGTGGTTGAGAAAAGTTTATTAGGGTTTCAGTGGGAAGTATCGTGGCTTTGATTGTGTTAGTATACGGTAATAGAGAAGATAAATATGGGATTTATATTCTAGAATGTGGTGTCATTAAGACATTACATTTTTGTTTTGAATTGTCCATCACAAGTTATAGCTTGCTCCATTGGTTGAAGTGCTTGTTTGTGGACTAACAGACCGAGGTTCGATTCTTGTAAAGGCCAAATTTTTAATTTTAATTATACCGAATTTTATTTGCTAAAGATTGCTTAGTGATGACATGGAATAAAATGTGCTTATGTAGTATTATGAGGTGACATTAAATTCGATGATATGGCTTTAAAATGGTCAAACGCCTCTTGTTATATATATATATATATATATATATATATATATATATATATATATATATATATATATATATATATATATATATATATATATATCTTACTATATTATAAAGCATTAAGGCCTACTAATAATGGAAACTCTTAAAATTAAGTAATCCAAGTTATAAAGCTAAAAGTACAAGTAATTAAAACACATTTTCTAACATTTACAAGTTCTTAAGCTCAAAGTACAACTAATTAAAATAGAAATACTAACATTAAATACAATAAATAAATCATTATGTACATTAAATACAATTAATTAACGGGTCAATAAATACAATTAATGCAGTTATTAAACCCTTACATAAGAAATACAAATTATCAAGCATATTGTACAACCAACTTAAACACAATTCCTGCATTAAATGTCACTAATACAAATAATAAAGCACATTATACAAATATTCAAGCCCGAACGGGCAACGGGCCAAATGGGCTCGAGCCCAAACGGGCTCGAGCCCGAATGGACACGAGCCAACGGTTCGAGCCCGAACGGGCATGAGCTAAACGAAATTCTTGATATCCGTAAATTTATTGTCAAAAAGAACATAATAAACTAAAATACATGATTCACCGAAAAAATTTATTTCAGGGTACCTGCCGCCGCAACGCGCGGGTACCCTGCTAGTATATATATATATATATATATATATATATATATATATATATATATTATATATATATATATATAGTGTAAGGTTATTTTCAGAACCAAAAAAAAGGTCGAGAACTGCGAGAACCGATCTGAGCCATCTATTTTTCAATCAATGACTATAAAGAAAGGTGGCATAAATGTAATAAAATGAAACTTTAGATATTATATTGTAAAGGATGGAGGGTTAATATAGTAATTTTGTTTTAATTTTTTTCACTAAACCGTCCCATTTTATCAAGGAACCTCCCATAAAATACATATTCAGTTTTTATCTCTTTCTCTCCCACACAAAAAACCCTAGCCGCCTCTTTTTTTGTTCTTATGGATCTCACCGTCACCATGTTTTTACACTAGTTCTTCTTTCTCCTGTAGATTATTCATGTTAATCTCACTCAAAAAAACCCAAACCCATTGGAAGTTGGGAAAAAATTGGACATGACATATATTTTTTTCTACTGATCTGTAAAGATGAGCATGATGTTGACGGTTTCCGATTCTACTAGTCTCGAAAGAACGAGACGACGATGGTACGAATCTGTCCCTTTGTTTTTTATTCGCTTTTGTTAAAAGGTTTTGAAATTTAATACAATAATAATTTGCTAAAGGGAAACGAGCCAATAGGATGAAAAATGTAACTTACATCAATTAGTGATTATTAAACTATTCATCATGATCAGATGTAGTTAATGCCCACTATCATCACTATTTTACAATTTCTAACGAGATCAAGATATTCTGTTTACAAAAAATAATATTTAAATACTTATATGATGTTAAGTTATTTAAATAAATGTTCTTATTTAAAAATCAATATACATGTGCAAGAAGGTTTTATTTAATGATCGATATGAATGAAGTTTATGTTATCGGTTCAGATTTGCACCATGTTTACTGAGGTTTATTTTATATCTTATTAATCTTTGTGGCTGCATCTGTTTTTTTTTTATATGTATGATCAATACAAGAAACAATATGTAAGTGTGCATGTGTATTTTTAAAATAATAGTTTTTCTATCAAGCGGGTCACATAAAGAATAAGGTAAAATCACGTGTCTTGTATTGTTTCTTGACGTAAGGATGGGTATGGGTGAATGAGATTGTAATTTGTTACATTTATTAATAAAATATATTATAATTTACATATGTTTCAAATTGTTGTTTGTCAATATTAATAATTACTCGTTGTTGCAATCAAACAAGAATAACATAAACTGGTAGTTGCTATTTAATTATTTTTCACTTGAAAATAATACAACTCATTAATCTCCACTATGAGGCATTTTGGTTATTTTTCATGCATGTTCTTGTTAACGTGAAAGAACAGTGAGGTAGTAATTGCTTGTTTGATGTTGGGTAATGGTTAGAAATAGGTAACTGTTGTGTTCTATTTCTTTCTTTTCATGATTCGTTTGACTTTATGTTTTCTTTTAGACTTTTAATTAGAGACCATGTGATAGTTACTTATATATACTTATGGTGCATATATGTTTTTACAGGTGAATTGATGTCTTTTGTGCATATGTGTTTTGACAATTTTTTAAATGTATTGTGTTTTATGGTTGATACAAAAATAATGGAAGTGTGTTTATATGTGTTTTATGGTTGATACAAAAATAATAGAAGTGTGTGCATATGTGTTTCAATGTTAATATAAAATCAATGATTAAGTGCACATGTGTTTTATGGTTTGTATAATATCAATGAAAATATTGTGCATATGTGTTTTAAAGTTGATATTAAATAAAGGAAAGAGTTATGCATATATGTTTTAAATTGTACATATGTGTTTAGATTGTGTATATATGTTTGCTAGTTGTTGCTGATAAAAAATATGTTTCTATCATTTATATGATATATTATTTGTTTCCTATTTTATTTGGATCAACTTTTTATTGTATTTTATATATATATATATATATATATATATATATTGATTTCTTTGGAACACTTTTTTAAATGTGTTATTTTATTGTGTCAATCAAACCTGGTGATGCTTACTTGAATATACTTGTAGATTTGTTGAAGACGATGATGAAATTCAAAGGATAAAAATACATGTACATGGCTCAACACTATGGATACATGTTGAATAAAGATGATGAAAGTACATTTGCATGGTAGACTACATGTACCTAGTGAACTAAGACGATGGAAATACATATGCATGGTTCAAGAATACGCCTACCTAGTGAACAAAGACAATGAAAATACATGTGCATGGTTCAAGATTACGCGTACCTAGTGAACAAAGACGACGCAAATATATGCGCATAACTTAAGTTTGAATCCAATGTTGTATAAAATGATGGTTTCACATGTATATAATTAGAAATATATAGAGTATTTTCTTTTTTCTAAAGAAGAACATTGTACATTATTTTTTTTTTCTCTCGTTGCATGCAATATGAAACATTACATCTTGAATATATAAAACTTAACACGTGTGATTACAATACATTATAAGCAATGCACATATGCACACCTAAATTTTACTTAAAAAACACATATGCACCTAACTTTTTGAAACTATACTTGCTGGAAAAAAGAAATTATTAAAAAAAAAGGCTAAAATTTAGGAACTAAAAAAACATTTTTTATTAAAAAAAATTCGAAAATAAAATAAATGTAATTTTACCATTATACCCTTTTGAATTAAATAATAAAAATAAATATTCAAAAAAATCTGATTGGTTGATGCTGGTTCTCGCAGTTCTCGACCTTTTTCTTGGTTCTGAAAAGAACCCTACCCTATATATATATATATATATATATATATATATATATATATATATATATATATATATATATATATATATATATATATAGTGTATCTTTATTTTGAGAACCTTGTTAAGTGCGGGAACTGCGAGAACTCCAATTTTGCATTAGAAAACATGCATGTTCATATAAAACATGTATGTTTTCTTACATACACCTTAATACACATACTTGAGTAACACACATGTTCATATAAAACCTGTTAAGTGCAACAGATCAATGCAAAATGGTTTTTATTTTCAGAACCTTGTTAAGTGCGGGAACTGCGAGAACTCCAATTTTGCATTAGAAAACATGCATGTTCATATAAAACATGTATATTTTCTTACATACACCTTAATACGCAGGTATGTGTATTAAGGTGTATGTAAGAAAACATACATGTTTTATATGAACATGCACGTTTTCTAATGCAAATTTGGAGTTCTCGCAGTTCCCGCACTTAACAGGGTTCTGAAAATAAAGCTCCCCTATATATATATATATATATATATATATATATATATATATATATATATATATATATATATATATATATATATATATATATATATATTATATATATATATCAAATATTTTACCTTCATTAAGTAATTCATGACCATTGATTTCTAAACCCTCTCTATTAAACTAACATAAACAAAATTTCATATCACCAATATGACATAAAATCATCTTTTGGCCATCAAAAATTCTTTCCCATGCATATAACATACGCCATTCAATGCCTTCAATTCCATAAACAACATCACCAATAATAAGACCATCAATATCAAAATAACCGTTTGGTGTAAGAATATTCATCTTGAATGTTGGATCGTTATTCATCATATTGAAAAATCCTTTAGCAAATATCTGTAACAAATATTAATAAAATTAAATGTAACAAAAAAAAGGAATAATAATTTTAGAAATAAAACTTAGGTCCCATAAAACTTACTTGCATGTCAACACTGCATGAGCTAGCAATTGTCAGACAAGAATGATTGTATCCTCTATAATTAAAAGTTTTATCTATGCACATGCTTTCAAGATTATAACACCATATAAGCATACAATCACGACTCATGTGTCTAAATAAAACATGGTAACCATGCATCAAATCTTTTGTATAAACAAAATTTTCCCACATGTCACCATAGATAGGAGCATGACTATTGTTGAATGGTTTAATAAACACCATATATTTATTTTTCTCAGACATCAAAATTAATTTTCTCTTATCCATTATAGCAGTTGAAAGTTCAAGCATCCCAACAGGAACAAGCTAAATAAAACAATAAAAAGATTTACGTTAGCAAATCATATAAGCCATTCTATTGATATTAAGATCATATATAATATATATTTGTAACTTAAAGGTAAAAAAAAATACCAATCCTTTGATATGTTCTTCATTATGATCGAATTGAGCAAGAAAGTCCATAGCAAAAAAGTTTTTGTATGATGACAAATATGACTTAATATTGTTTGGTAGATGTGTATATATATGTATATATACTAAAACATATGAGTTTTAAACATGATTTTGATATGGATATACTTTATTCTAAAAGGTATGAGTTTTGACTATGATTTCCATATGGATATACTTTATATTTAAATCAAATAAATATAATTCTTTTCTTTTTTTATCGTATGCTAATATTTTGTTAATATATATGATATTATATAGTAATAGATATATATGGTATATCGTATTTTGTTTAAATTTAAAATATATTTATTATAGATTATAACTTGGAAGAATTTCTTATTTATAATATTATAAAAATATAAGAAACGTCCCAACTTCTCGCCATCTAAAAATATACGAAACGTCACAACTTCTCACCATCTATAAATGCTAATTCAATCTCAAAAGTAATTAAACAGCTACAACCCTTTTCTACTTTCGTTTAACAAAAAAAACCTTTCAATGGAATCTTCGTCATCAAATTAGTCAAATAAACGCCTGAGAAGTGTTTCCCCACCAAAAGAACCCTCATCAAATTCAAAAAGAAACACATATGAATTTTATGGTGTATCACAAAAAGTTATGGATATAAGTAACTCTGGGAAATCTGCCATCGAAATGCGATTGATTGATCAGTATACGAAACTAATAGCAAAAATGGAAGCAAAAAACATAAGCGACGAACAAACAGTATTGGAATATAAAGAGGCAATTGATCAACGAAAGAAAAAAATAATAGAGTATCAAGAGAGGATAAACGATGTTAAAAAACAAATTCAAGATTATAATTGTTTGTAATTTCTTTTGTATGCAATAATATTTCTTAATGTTTTTTGGATGATTTAATGTTGGAAGACTTCTGATTACATCCATATGATTTTCTGTTGCATTTCAAACTATTATCAATTTATTGCTTTACATCCAATGTATGTGATAAATGGTTACATGGTTTTACTTTGGGAGTTGTTGAACGTTTTCATATTCATATGACTCTTACTTATATGGTTTTTCACATTACACAAAAATAGAATTGATATAAAAGTTGTACATATAAAACCAAACAAAAATAGTATTGTAGGTATTACTTGAATTAGTAGTTGCAACTATGTTTCTCAAGACTTTTGTATTCTTTTGTCATATTCAATTATTTGCAAAAGCACATGTGTATTATTTAATTCATGTATATTTTCATTTACCAATATTATATCAGGTATAACCAATCGATTCAATATTCATATTTAACGTTAAAATGGTCTAAACATTTTTCAATACCATCTCATTGCATTGTTATAAATACTTGTGGCAAGGCAATAAACTTAAACACTACATGTTCAAAATGTCTATCAACGAATCAGTAAGCAGCAACATACCCATCATTGATGAAGAGTAAGAAATTACATGTTACTAAATACAAACTATTGGTAATGTCTATTTTGTTTACTAATTAATATACTCTAAATTTTATAGGATTGATGAAGAATTTCCATCACATATAGTAAAAATATGTGTTAACCATGGTGGACGAATGGTTACTGACAATAAACATGGATTTTATTGGGGTGGTGCAAAGCAAATCATTCCTGCTATAAATCTTTTTAAATGTACTAAAGATGAATTGCTCGACTACGTTAAGAGCAAAATGACTCAATATTCAGATATTGAGTCTCTCTTCTACCGAGTCCCTGGCAAATCTGAACATTTTGGAACAATGTATTCTTTGAAACCTTTATCAGATAATAGTCAGGTTTCCAAGCTTTATTCAGAAGAAAACAATGATGAAACCGTCGACTTCTATATTGTCCATGCTGAATACCCAACAATAGAAGAGAAAGAGTACTATTGGTTTGAAAGAAGAAGGTCTCAATGGAAATATTTGTCTGGTCATAATCAAGCTAAAGATGATTGATTTGTCTTTCAGAATTGGTGGGAAGAAACTGATGAAGTTGATGAAACTGACATTTTTTACAAAGAGACTTATGATAATGATAGTGATGATGTTAAATTAATTGATGAATTAAATCGTGATTCTGATAACGATATGTCAGATAGGGATGATGGTGGCAATGACAATAGTGACAACGATAATGACCCATATGATGACAATGGGAACTTTTCTGATTAATTTGTTGTTTTTAGGTTTGTTTATCAAAGTGTTTTTATTTCTGATGCTTATATTATTTGCGTTTCTGATACTTATTGTTAGGGCTAAAATGTTTCTGGTACATAACAATTGACTACCTAAATATTTTGCTAAATTTACTCTTAAAAAACATGTATAAAACATTTATAAACAAACTCAAAAATCATAATAAAAAAATACTGGAACAAACATAAACATCATATATTTACACAAACATAGATATTATAAGAACATCCAAATTACCAAAACATACATGGAAAAAAAATAACATAATTCAAACTAACTTCTCTTCCAACTGTTTCATTTTCTTCTTAATTCTTTTTTGGACCAAGGCATATTGCTCCAAAAGCTGAATACTGAATTTATGATCTTCCTTTATTTATTCATACAAATTTTGAATGATTTCATCATTCGAATTTTTTTCAATGTAAGCAACCGTTTTTATTTTTTCCCTTATATGAGAATTATCATTTGATTCAACAGAAGAAGCACAAACGAAAGGTGATTTATATTTCTTTGAATTTATTTCGATCTTTGATGTGGACATTTTGTGAATGTTTTGGATTATCGGTTGTTAGGATTTCTTAGATGCGGTGAAAACAATTGTGGTTTTTATAGAGGCGGTGAAAAAAAATGAAAAGTGCTTTATGTTGTCAAGGGCCAAGGGGTAATCTTTTCTTAAATTACAAACATGTCCTTCCGACCTTTTGTAAGTTTAAATTTTCACATTTGTGACACATATGTTTTGTTACTAAATTAATTGCAAGAGTTCATAGCCAACTCTAACTTAATAACTAAATCCACGCATTTTGAGATACTATTAATAAAAAAATATTTTTACATAATAATTTACATAATAATATATACCTATATAAACATACCACTTTTTAACCCTAATTCATTCATAAAAAAAGTTTTAGTCGGTTTTATTTCATCAAGGTTTGTTTAATACTTTTTTTTTTCAATTTTGCTTGAATATAATTATTGATTATTTTTTCCCCTCGCCTAATTTTATGCAGACACGTTTTCTAACAACTTGAATTTATGATGGTAATTATTAAAGAGTTTGATAAATATATGGTAACTGACGACAAAGAATTAGTTAAAGATGATAAGAGTGATTCATCAAATAATTTTGATTTTGCCTAATGGAATAAATAAAGTTACTATCCCAAACGTCGATGGCACTAACAAGAGAAAAAAAGTCAGATGTTGGCGATGTTACAGTTGTTGATCTTGAATATTTGAAGACAAAAATGAAAAAAAACATCAATGGATATTCATATACTTCATACTTTAACGAAAGAAACTGGTGTATGTGAACTTTGCAATTATATAGACTATTCTGACGATGATTCTATAGATCCATATATTCTTAAAAGTATGATGGAAGAGTTTTGTTGTTGCCCCGTGTGTAAAGGAACTTGCCAATGCCCACACGACAAATGTGATACAGAAAGGTATAAGAAGAATAAATAATCTTATTTCTTTCAATTGTTTTTAGTTATTTCAAATTGTTGTTGAAGACTTATACATTTATGATATGTTATTTTGGATATGATTCTATAGATCAATGTTTATCTTAAGGATCAACATTTCCTCTTAACCTAGGTAGGATACAAAGATGTATGAAAAAATTGAATAGCATTATTATCAAATTGAACTTAAAAAATGTAAAATCATTTCTTATAAGATACATTTAAAAAACATAATATTTTTGAACTAAATGATTACATCCTTCATTATCATCAAACCTGAAATTTAAAACTACACAATTATCACCATCTTTCTTGTGAACGTCATCTTCAGTATTATAAAATGTGAACTTTAAAGGTTCATCAAATCTGAACTGTAAAGGAATACCTTTCCAACAACTCGACGTCGGATGGATCGAATTTGACTCCGATCATGCCTTCAATAGAAAAAATCAAAATATACCCTATAATTATATTATTATCAGGTTACAAAAAAATATATATACCTAAATTAATGGAAAAGTATCTGTTGATGCAAATAATGTTCTAAAAACGTTATTTATATCTTTCGATTACTTCACGTTTTGAGGATGACAAAATGTGAACTCACGTTACGTTAAAATTAACGTTAACAAGTTTTTAATCGGAAGATCCCGTTTCTACGCAAATCACTCTTGAACAAAGTTACAACTTGAACTAGTGATCAAAGAAGTGAATTCATGTTTTGAAAATTCACATTTTAAATGGGACAAAACATTTTTTCAAAAAATACACATGACAAATTATTTTTGAAATATTAAGAAATGTTTTAATGGAAAAATAAGTTTGAAAATCACAACAACTATTTTTCCCCCCAAAATCAGCTCCAACCTTCCCCAAATAAGTTTTCACCAGAAAAGACAAAATTTGGAGCGTCCTAGTCTACCACGGCTCCACGGTACCGTTAAATTTAACGGAGCTGTGGGTCATTTAATGGAGCCATCCGTACCATTTTGAATTGTAACGTTCAGATTTTCTTTGCCTATAAATACCCACCTCTTTCACAGTTTTAGGCACCCTTCGCACACAGAAAAATCCCTTAGCTAAATCCTCTCACACCTTTCACTTCTTAGGGTCAATTAGATTAGTTTTTCTTTGTTTCAAGAGTGATCCAATCATCCTTCAAGTGATCCTCTTCATACCTCTTCACTAGTAAGAGAAGAACACAAGTATCCAAGTTGATACAAGGTGTTGTCATCCCTCTTCATTAGCAAGAGAAGAACTCAAGTAATCAAGAAGATACTAGAGTTATAGTTGATAGGTTTTTGTAACACTTGTTACAACCTTGTTGTGTCTTAGCATACATCAAGTTTATTTCCTTTTTGTGAGTGAGAGTGAAGATCAAGTGTGATCTATAGAGATAGTGAACATCTCTTGAAGCCATTGGGCTTGTGTGATTGATCAAGAAGATCAAGGGTCATTAGGTTAGTGTTAGTTGAGTAAAGTGAAGTGAGTGTTGATCATTGTGATCGTGTTGAGATCTTGGTGATCTCTTGAAGCCACTGGGCTTGAGTGTTTGGTCACGTGGACCTTGGTAGATTGGTGCTAGCTAAGATTAGCACTCGACATCTAGCTTAGTGTCGGTAATAGGATAAGCGACGTGTACGGTTTTCTCCGCCTTAAGGGAGGTTGTTGATATAGTGTTTGAAACTCTCGAGTGTGGTACTCGGGGAGTGGAGTAGGGCGAAGAAGAGCTTCGTAGCCGAACCACTATAAATCCTCTGTCTCGGTTTGATCTTTCCAACTCTACTCTTTACTTTTATTTGTTATTATTACGTAGCTTAGTTTGTAGTTCATATTGGTGTTGATTGATTACACATAGAGTTTGAATCAAAGTTTCCAATAGCATACTTTTAAAACAAGATTTTTTAAAAGAAGTTTTAAACCGGTAAACTATTCAACCCCTCTTCTAGTTTCCCACAATTGGTATCAGAGCCACGTCAGTCAAGTTTTTAAAGTATATTGTATTTTAAAGCTTGAGCCGATCAATGGATTCCGGCAAATATCTAGAAGGGCAATCTATGCAAAGACCACCACTTTTCGAAACCGATTGTTTTATTTATTGGAAAACAAGATTCGAAACGTATGTGAAATCAAAAGACATTGATCTTTGGCATGTTATTACCGAGGGTGACTTTCAACCTATTCAAAAGAATCCGGAAACTAAAAAAGATGAAATAGTTTCTTATGATAAACAAAGTGATGAACTAAAAAGGAAATTAGCCAAAAATAATGAGGCTAAAATGATGATTTATAATGCTTTGCCTAAAAAGGAGTTTGAAAGAATTTTCATGTGTAATACGGCAAAAGATATTTGGAAAACCTTGTTAGTCACTCACCAAGGTAATAACCAAGTCAAAGAGAACAAGATAGATCTTCTTGTTCAACAATATGAACAATTCTCCATTTCGGAGGATGAGTCAATAGATAATGCTTTTGCTAGATTTAATACTATTATCACTAGTCTTAAAGCTCTTGATGAAGGTTATTCTAGTAAGAACTATGTTAGGAAGTTTCTTAGAGCTCTACATCCTAAATGGAGAGCAAAGGTCACCGCCATAGAAGAGGCAAAGGACTTGGCGACATTGTCACTCGATGAACTTATAGGAAATTTGAAAGTTCACGAGATGATCATCAAGAAGGATTCCGACATTGTCAAAGGCAAAAGCGAGAGAGTTAGATCTCTAGCATTAAAAGCCAAGAAGGAGTCTAGTGATGAGGAATGTTCAAGTTCCGGTAGTGAAGATGAAGAGTACGCACTAGCCGTTAGGAACTTTAGAAAGTTCTTTAGGAGGAAAGGTAGATTTCCTAGACAATCTCGCGATGAGAAGAAGTCATCCCAAAGAAATCATGATGAAAGAAAAGGGACAAGTGACAGGAGATGCTTTAGATGCGGAGATCCTAATCACTTCATAGGAGAATGTCCTAAGCCACCAAAATCCAACAACCAAAGAGCCTTTGTAGGAGGTTCTTGGAGTGATAGCGGTGAAGAAGAAGAGAAGAAGCTTAACGATGAAACGTGCTTAATGGCTCAAGCTTCTAACGAGGTACACTCCGACTCTTCTTATTATAGTGATAATAATTCGTCAGTAGATGACAGTGAATTACATGACGAATACAACAAACTATGCGTAGTTAGTACTAAGATCTTAGGTAGAAACACAAAGCTAAAATTAAAATTAAAAGAACTAGAACTACAAGTCTTAGAACTAAAAGATCAAGTCAAGAGACTTGAGAAAAACAAGGAAGTAGATTTAGGATGTGGGTCATGTATTAGTCTTCAAGTAGAAAATGAAAAACTTAAAGAAAATGCTTTAAGAATCATTAATTTTGATGAAGGAACTAAAAAGATTAATGATATACTTGAAAATATTAGATATAGTGAACATGACCGTTCGGGTTTAGGATTTGACCCAAATCAGGCTTCTACAAGTGGTACTAAACAAGTAAAATTTGTAATGCCTGAAAAGTCCATGTCTGAAGGTGACGGCACCATTAAAGATACAGACGGCACCACTAAATTTAGTGGTACCGTGGTACCGTGTGGTGCTGAGGACAAAACTGGGTCGATTCTGAAAAGTAACTTAAGTCCTAAACCAAGTCACGTAGTTGTAAATAGAACTAAAGTGTCTACTCCAAGTAGAGAGGAAACCAAAGGCTTTTACAAACCATTGTCATCTCCCAAACATGGATTTGTAAAGCGTGACACTAGGTCAACTACTCCTCCACCTGGAAAGGTAAACTCTCCCAAACCTCAGTCTAGAACTCCTCTACCGAGAGGTAACTTTAGAAGACAAAATCATCCAAGTAACTTTCCCGTAACTTGGAATGATCGTCCACCAAAAGTTTACTTACCATGGGAAATGTGTCCTCCATTCTCACATCCTAAACTAACGCAACAAATGCGTAGGATGTTTAACTCTAACAACTTTGGACCCATGAGATATTGAGGACCAGATGTTTGAACATTTGTTTTGCTAGGAAACAATGAGTGTAAATAAACTTTGGGGTCTAACAAAAGGAGTATGATGCGTTATCATGCATATCCGGTGACGCAATATTCAATCGTGTCTTTCATGCTTAACATTCAACAAAGGTACCCTAGTCTTCTAGTTTTAAGAGCAAACACCTCAGGCACAGGTACGCTTTCTTAAAACACCCTTTGTTAGTAGTAATGTTTGGCATGAAATAGTGTAGTTAGAATCTAACATGGTAGGCACTATAACACAGAAACTCTATTCACATCTCATCATGCCAAATTCAACTTGTCCAGAAATGTTCGATGATCGCTTGAAGATCATGCGTGACAAGTTTGAATTAAGCATTGATGAGTGAATCAAGTTCCCTTCCTTGCACATATGTAATCTTGCCTAAATGAAGTATCCCTGTAAACTTATGTATACTATATGTATGAGATACATAGTTTAAGTAATAGTCTTTATTGACAATGACGCCCATATCTGCAAATACGAAACTCACAAGAGACGAAGAAGGTGAGTGCGTGGATATAACTAGGTTAGGGGCATAATAGGTAAAGTAGTTTACCTAACGGCAAGTAGGTCCATTATCATGAATAGTGTTGGCTTTGTGCCCACTTGTAAGAAGTATCCCAAAACTTCTTACATCAAAGTGTTTAATGTATCATACCATACATTAAAGATACTATACACTTGAGATTACGATATCTTGAGGAGATTGATGTAGAAAATGTTTCTATACCAACTCTGATAATGAGAGAGTTAATGTGGGTTGAAACATAATGAGTAATGTTTGTACCTTCATAGGTTGATTAACAAACATCTTGGTTCCCCAAGAAACAAACTACTCTTATTGTCACCACGACCGAAACCGAGTACGCAAGCGCCGGAAAGGCATGACAACAAACACTATAGATGAAACAACTCCCTGTGAAGAGTAGCAGTCAAGATGCCATTAGACTTGTCCGGGAACCCTATAGTTTGCTCATGAACGAAGCTCGTCGAAGTACGTCATCTCCCCGCAGAAAGACATCTCCTCCGTCATGATAACGTCGAAAGAGAAATCTTTTCTTTGAAAAGTATTTCTTCTCACCTTAACCTTTACATTCTCGTCAAATGACCTCTTAATACTCCATTGGAATTATTAATGTCATCTCTCACGTCCCATCATATGACTTTTCAAGTCATTCCTCATATCCCGCTCATGACTATTTCAATATTTCTATGGAAATATTAAAGTCATCCCTCGCGTCATACCTTATAACCTTTCATCCCCTCTTATGACTATTTGAATATTTCTCCGGAAATATTGAAGTCATCTCACACATCCATCTTATTCTCGACTCATGACTCTTGAATATTTCATTGGAAATTTCAAGTCATTCCCTAAGCCTCATCCCATGACTTCGTAATATTTCACTGGAAATATTAATGTCATTCCTCGTATCTCGTCATATGACTTTTTAAGTCATTCCTCTCATCCCGCTCATGACTATTTGAATATTCCTTCGGAAATATTAAAGTCATCCGTTACGTCATACCTCATAACCTTTCATCCCTTCTATGACCTCTCGAAAGTTTCGCGGGAAACATTGAAGTCATTCTCTACAAATCGCTCATGACTTTTTAAGTCATATCTTTCACTCGTCACATGACTCATGAATATTTCACGGGAAATATCTAGTCATTTCTTGTGTCGCGTACTCCGACTAATTAAATATTTCATGGGAAATATTATAGTCATCCTCCTAAACACAACTCATAACTTCTATTTATTTCACGGGAAATACTAGAAGTAAATCCTCATCCAATGACAACTTAGTCAATTTCCTCGGAAACACTAAGGTCATTTCCGGTCATCCCATTTAATCATCTTTCGTCAAAAAGTTTATTAGGTATAAACTTTTTCCTCGTGTCAAAAAGTCTTACTAAATAAGTAAGATTAATCAGCCAAAAGTCAAAACAGAAGAAAAACTGGACCATCAGACATACGGCTCCACTAAAGAGCCACGGCTCCACTAATGTTTAGTGGAACCGTGGAGCCGTGCATCTGAAAAACGCGCCCAGTTACTCTTTTCTTCTGCACAAATTTTCCAAACACACAAAACCACTTCCACTTGCTGTCAAAATCGAACCATAACACCATAATTCAACTAAACTCTTGCAAATCAAGATTGAGGCATTGGAATCAACAAATCCTAATCACAATATCACTAATTGTAAGTAAATCACTCTTAATTTCATTTAATTTGAGTCTAGGGTTTGTTCTTGAGTATAAATCCGAATTGGGGATTTTCAAAATTAGTTAAACCCTTGTGAAATTAAGACTAGGATTAGACAATGTAGTATTAACATGATTCCCTAAACCTAGGATTTCCAAAAACCCATTTATGTTGCAAAACCTAATCCGAAATTAATCACTAAATTCGGATTATGATTGATTATTAGCAATGGAATCATGTTTAGGATGATTAAAATTGGATTAGGAACGTTCTGCATTAAAGCTTTTCAATCTTAAAGCTTGTTGGCACCATGTTGAGGCATTTGCCAAACACCCCAATTTGATCATTTTTCGAAAAACTTCACAAGTCTAGGATCATGAAACCTTTTTCATGCATTGTTGATGCAAATTAAAAACGTTTTTGCATGCATACATGAACTCTCAAATATGGCTCGAAGTACATAATTGATATGTATTGTTCGACATATTTGATTGAGCAAAAGTAAAGTTAGGAGCGTTTAGGTAATCTCTTTAGGATAATTTTAGAGTCGAGATTGCCGCACCTCCACATTGTTTGCATTTAGGCACACACACTAGAAGTGCAATCATTAAAATGCAACGAACTAACATATACAAAAATATTTTTTTGTAGACAAACAATGCCTCGAAATGATTATCAAGATATCAAAACATACATTCTTAGTACTCTTGAAAATCTAAACATTCCTAATGAGCAAAGAGCTTATTTCGCAAAAGTCCAAAATCGATACATACACGAAGGGCGTGTAGTCGATGCACTCTATGTCACGACAGACAACATTCGTGCCTGTTTTCCTTCTATCGAGTTCGATTGTTTATACAAAATAAATGATCAAGTCTGTCCTCGTTTTGTTCTCGAGTTTTATAGTCGAGTCCGTACCTTCACTGATGATGATGGTAATGTTTTTCTTGATTTTTGGATTCAAAACCAAAATATCATCCTGTCTGTCTCCGAGATTGGACAAATTCTCGGTGTTCCTGCATATGGTCAGTGTGCATACACTGAAGACCATACTCTTGAGTCTCTCTTCTATAATCTTGAGGATGTAGGTGCCTATCGCACTGAAATTCCCGACCTCGAGTCCATCAAACAAGTCATCCAAACACCTCGAGTCGTCCACACGTATCAAAAGCGTGATGGTTCAATTGTCCACCTTGACCCAAACCGTATCTACCTCAAAGAGCTCCTTCCCGACCTTAGAAGTTGGGAACTCCTTCTTCGTGAGAACGTGTTGAGCCTTGCGGGCAACCGTCATCACGTCTCTGCGAGTCTCGCCCATATGCTCTACTGTCTTAGTATCGAGGAACCATATAACCTCGCATACTATATGGTCAAAAGGATGGCCAATATTCACAGTCGTTCGGATAAGCTCATGCCATATGGTATGCTGCTTACTCGTCTTTTCCATTGGGTCATGGAACATTTTCCTGATCTCCAAAGTGTCGACTATGTCCTAGTCAATTCTGTTATGAAACCTCTTGGTGGACCACGACGTCGCACAAAGCAACGTAAGGACAAAGGGTCCAAGCGTGGTCGTAAATCCACTTCCGACATTCCTCTCTCATCCTCTTCCTTCGGTCATGAATCATCATCTCAACCTATGCATGCAGATGATGATGAGGTGAACGAAGAAGGAACGTCTTGTACACGTTCTCCTTCTCCCGACGTCTACTTTGACAACCTTGACACCTCATCATTTCGACGTACAACCTACCCCGAAAACGAGATGGTCAACCTATCCCAAGTGATGAGAGAGCAAACTACAATGTACAATAGACAAGTGGAGATGCATGAGCAAACTGTCGGGGGTTTCAAGTCTATTGGGAAGTCCCTAAAAGGGATCGGGAGCAAGCTGAAGAAGCTGGGGAAGAAACGAGACTTGTTAGGATTAGCTTAAGTAGTACTATTAACTTAAGTATTATTAAGCTATTATAAATAAAGACATGGCATTAACTTGCTTGGAATGTTCCCTTCTTAACATTTTAACACTTCAACATGGTTAATTTTCTTGTTAATTAATCCTCATGTTGGTTTATCTTGCCTAAATCATGCATGTTAGCTTATTTTATTACATGCACTAGATGTTAAAAATGCTTGAATTCATGCATGCTTAATAGTTGCCTAAATACATAGATGATCACATGATCATGTTAGTTGCTAGTTGAAACTAGCTTTAGGAATTCTATGTGTTTAGTAATTTGAGGCTTTGAGATTTGCAGCCAATGGATTCCCCAGAAATTTCCCCATTTAGGCTGCCTAAAACCTGCAGACCTGGAAAGAAGGTCAAAAGAGCCCACGGCTCCACTAAATTTAGTGGTGCCGTAGCACCTTTAATGGTGCCGTGCCTCTGGAAGACGAAAACTGCTATTCTCTTCCACTTTTTGACTATCTTTTCCAGAAAATCTGCAAACAAAACCTGATTCCCATGCACCCAAATCCCCAAATCCAACCTTTCTAACTTGCATGCTTATGATTTGGCTATTTAAGCTAACATTATGCATTGCCATCCTTACACCTTCACACTCACCATACCACCATCATGGGATCAAGAGTATTCAAGAAACCTAGATTCAACATCAAACCACCCCAATCATCAACTAAACCTATCACCAATGACATTGCCTTCATTGATCTCACCTTGGATGATGAAGATGAAACCCATACACCCATAACCTCTACCAAATCATCATCTTCCTTCACTACACCCCAAGCTCCATCCAAGGCAACCTCTATCAAACCCACATCCTCATCCTCCACAACAAGAATCAACACACACTCATCTCAACCTAGTCCCATTCACCCTTTAGCCTTGACACTCAACTCATCACCATCAACTTCCCTTGAATTGGGAACTAACACAACACCCTCATCACTTTCAACATCACCACAACCTCTAACTCTCACCCTCACCCTTTCACCAAACACTCCCTTTGAATTTGGGAGCAACACATCATCACCTTCACTATCACCATCACCTCAACCCTTAATGGGTTATCCCATCATGTATCCCCTTCACTCACACACCTTGAGTTGCCCTTGTTGCAACTACAACCTTGAACTCATCATGAACCTTAGAGATGAGCTTAGCTTTAGGTTTTCATATCTTGAACACCTCCTCACACCACCCATAGGACCTATCATCCTTCCACCTCCTCCACCACACAATAGCCCAAACTAAACATGGTTATGTTTAGTCCCCTCAATAAAAGATTAGGAACCTTTTTGAAGTTGGAAGCAAATCTAGAAGCCTCATGTTACTTTAGATGTTTATGTGTCTTCTTGTTAGTTTAATTTGCTTTCCTATTGTAGTCATACTTATGTATGACATTTATTTCATATTTATGAATTGGGCTTTTCATTTTGGCTACTTAGCCATAATCCTTTTATTGTGGTTGGATATTTGTCTTATGTGCTACTTGTTAGATATTGTTTATTTGCCGTCTAACCTTGTTTTGTAGCACGAACCATTGCTCGATTCCTTTGTGTTCTCCAAATGAGGGGGAGTACACATCAAGGGGGA
Organism: Artemisia tridentata subsp. tridentata; assembly: GCA_021014915.2. Lineage (NCBI taxonomy): Eukaryota > Viridiplantae > Streptophyta > Magnoliopsida > Asterales > Asteraceae > Artemisia > Artemisia tridentata. Next base: position 7,146,571 of record CP139501.1, on the reverse strand, counting down.
GCCTTAACCACCTTTTTGATTTGACAAAAAGGGGGAGAAATGGGAGTAAACTCATTAAAAACTTGTTAAAACTAATTTTAACCTAAAATGAGTTTATATTTTGTCATCATCAAAAAGGGGGAGATTGTTGATGCAAATAATGTTCTAAAAACGTTATTTATATCTTTCGATTACTTCACGTTTTGAGGATGACAAAATGTGAACTCACGTTACGTTAAAATTAACGTTAACAAGTTTTTAATCGGAAGATCCCGTTTCTACGCAAAACACTCTTGAACAAAGTTTCAGCTCCAACCTTCCCCAAATAAGTTTTCACCAGAAAAGACAAAATTTGGAGCGTCCTAGTCTACCACGGCTCCACGGTACCGTTAAATTTAACGGAGCCGTGGGTCATTTAGTGGAGCCGTCCGTACCATTTTGAATTGTAACGTTCAGATTTTCTTTGCCTATAAATACCCACCTCTTTCACAGTTTTAGGCACCCTTCACACACAGAAAAATCCCTTAGCTAAATCCTCTCACACCTTTCACTTCTTAGGGTCAATTAGATTAGTTTTTCTTTGTTTCAAGAGTGATCCAATCATCCTTCAAGTGATCCTCTTCATACCTCTTCACTAGCAAGAGAAGAACACAAGTATCCAAGTTGATACAAGGTGTTGTCATCCCTCTTCATTAGCAAGAGAAGAACTCAAGTAATCAAGAAGATACTAGAGTTATAGTTGATAGGTTTTTGTAACACTTGTTACAACCTTGTTGTGTCTTAGCATACATCAAGTTTATTTCCTTTTTGTGAGTGAGAGTGAAGATCAAGTGTGATCTATAGAGATAGTGAACATCTCTTGAAGCCATTGGGCTTGTGTGATTGATCAAGAAGATCAAGGGTCATTAGGTTAGTGTTAGTTGAGTAAAGTGAAGTGAGTGTTGATCATTGTGATCGTGTTGAGATCTTGGTGATCTCTTGAAGCCACTGGGCTTGAGTGTTTGGTCACGTGGACCTTGGTAGATTGGTGCTAGCTAAGATTAGCACTCGACATCTAGCTTAGTGTCGGTAATAGGATAAGCGACGTGTACGGTTTTCTCCGCCTTAAGGGAGGTTGTTGATATAGTGTTTGAAACTCTCGAGTGTGGTACTCGGGGAGTGGAGTAGGGCGAAGAAGAGCTTCGTAGCCAAACCACTATAAATCCTCTGTCTCGGTTTGATCTTTCCAACTCTACTCTTTACTTTTATTTGTTATTATTCCAATAGCATACTTTTAAAACAAGATTTTTTAAAAGAAGTTTTAAACCGGTAAACTATTCAACCCCCCTTCTAGTTTCCCACAGTATCTTTTGGTTGAAGATACACATATTCAAAAGCAGACTTAACACCGTTTGCAACCACTTTTTGATTACATATTTTACAATACATTTTCCTTATCACCATTGTTTCTATTTGCACTAAAGAAAATAGTTTGGTTCTAGATTGGATACAAGGGGGTGTTTAAATTGGAGAAAAATATGTGTAGTTGAAGCCAATTTAAGGACTGGTCTAAAATAGGGTAAGAAAGAATTTAATAATTTTACTTAGAGATATGTGCCAATTCAATATAATGAAAAATACTAATTTTATTATTTGAGAATAGCATGGTCAAAATATATGTACAGTTTTATAATTTAATCAATGAACTATTAATGAGATTGAATATAAAAAAAAAATAGTAATAAACTCTTGAGGAAGAATTGGTAATAGTTGTACTTTATCAACAATTTTTAAAAAATAATAAAACATTATTTCAATATATTTAGTGTAAATGTTACATACACATATGTATAATATGTCATACATAAATTATACGTATGGAAAACTACAAATGTGATAAGTATAAACCAACACCCCGGTAATGATGACTGTCAGGTCATTACTACTGACAACCATATCAAATCAAATAGTAGCCTCCTAGAAAATGTGTAGACTGAAACAAACAGTATCATTATTAGATTCCTGCAACATTTGTGATAAATATAATAACAATATGGAGTAAGTCATTAACACAAAACAAACGTCATATGTAACAATATAAATAGATATCCTTTATTAAAATAACCATAGCAATGTCATATAGCTTGATTGTTTGGGAATTTCATAATATTTAGACGTTTCTCATGCATGAAATATGATATTCTTAAAATGCTGACTAAAACAAACTTTCCAATAACATTATGCATGTTATAGAATCCTTTAAAAATCAAAGTTATCTTCATTGATATATTTTACTCTGTATATGTTTAAATAAACAATTGGGCATGTCAGAAACGTGTCTCCAAATATTAGGCACATTACCGATATCTTTTCTATATTAAAATTTCCATTTATAATATTGCTATACAAATTAATACATTTTTTTATACATTAAAAGTAAACTTTCTGATAAACATGTTATGTTTCTATTGCTATACAAATTATTACATTTCGGATACAATAAAACTTATGTTTCTGATAAATATGTTATGTTTCTAATACACATATTGTGATTCTAATAAACACGTTATGTTTCTGATAAACATACTTCCATTATATAGAGTTAAAGACTACAAATAATTAATTATTACAAAATACGTTTCAGATACAATTACAAAATCATCAAATCTGATCCCTAGCTTTTTTGACAACATCATCTTCTTCACCAATAATTAAATCCAGTACACCTTCTACAAAACCACAATCATGTTTAAATCTACAATTTTAAAATATTTATTCTGGAATAATCTTTTTAGGAGGGACAATTTTACATATTTTTGCCAAATCCTTCTATTTATCATCAGCATTCACCACAAATATTTTGACTGTTATCAAATACAAAGATAGCTTCTTCTTACAACTGATTCTACAACAAAGCAGAAGAAAGGGAAAAATCAAAGAAGATTGTTTCTTTGTTGTAACTGTCTTCAGCCAAGTTTCTTGAAGATTAGGAACTGCACAACTCAACGAACAACCCACGATTAAGCATTTAAGCACAAACTAAAGAAAAAAAACTTGCGGGAGCAGAAAAATTAGATGATCAAAATGGACAAGTCAATATTGGAAAATTGACTAAATCAAAAGCAGAATTAACACCATTTTGTACAATGATCTTATTCTCTTTTTTACAATATCATTTTCTAATAATCATATGTGTGTGTTTTCCGTTTTGAATTATAGTGAATCGATTGATTTAAAATTAGATGATAAGAGGTATTTAAATAATAAGAATTTGTTGGTAGTTGAAGAAAAATAAATGACTAATTCAAGTTATTACTATTTAACTTGGCGTTGATGTCAATATAAAATGCAAAATATATAACTTATTTGACAATTTAATAGGAATTCATCATTAGCATTGGAGGTTACAATATAAATATTAATATAATATTAATAATAATATAATAACAATACTAAAATAAATGTATATATATATATATATATATATTTGATAAAAATGTATATATTTTTTCAAACAAAAGTAATCTAAAAAATTAAACCCAAAGACCCGTGGTTAATATAATATTAATAATAATACGATTTGTTATGTTAATATCTAATAACAATATTAAACTGAATGTATATATTTTTTCAAACAAGTAATCTAAAAAATTAAACCCAAAGACCCGTGGTTAATATAATATTAATAATAATATGATTTGTTATGTTAATATCTAATAACAATATTAAAATAAATGTATATATTGTTTCAAACAAGCGTAGAGAACTCATTGTGTAGAATGAAACTTTGGGAGATCGTGGTGTGTCACTTGACGGTTTGGATGCATTGAGAGAAATCCAGGCTAGGCAAACCAAGCTGCTTGTCCGTTTCATAGAGATGTTGAGTGAAACTGATGCTGCTATTTGTAAGCACGAAGGTTATGTTGAAAAAATGTCTGAAAATAAGTAGTAACTAATAGGTGTTGATGGATCTTTTATGTTTATTAATAAAAATTAGTCTTTTATGTTTTATGATATTGTTTGTGCATTTCTGATAATGTGAAGTCACATTCATATTCTGGTATTATTTTATTTCCAACAACTAATCTAACAAAAATCAAAGCCAAAATAATTCATATATTTTTAAACCTAAAACTAATCTAACAAAAATTAAACCCAAAGCCCCGTGTGTGCACGGGGGTCTAAAACTAGTTTGATTATAGGGATATTTTATTAATTTAGCGAGATATTATTATATCGATAATTATTAATTTATCTATATGATATCCACAAAATTAATTTATCGATATAATATTTTGTGGATATTATATCAATAAATTAATAATTTATTAATTTAAAAGGGTTGTACGTATGAGCTTAAATTTTCAAGTCCAATATGCTAGTTACAATGCATGTTAGCTAGAGATGAAAAATAAATTACAAAAACAAGTTTAAATTAACATTTTATGAATTTGTATTCACAAATTTGTTAGTGCAAATATTACGATATTTAAACTAAACGGTTTCTTCGGTTTTAATAATAACAAACATGTAACTTGTAATTCATAACGTAAAATGCGCAAGTTACTTGTAAACACAAATCATCAATGCGTACTTACATCAACATCTATCGACGTCTCAAGTATGCTTCAACAAAGTCGTAGATTTTCATCCCGACGTAAATCACTCAAGGTATGAACAAACAAATTTAAACTTGACGGATGATCAAAGAAATAATTTTTTTTGTTCTAAACTTCACATTTTTATGAATGTGACAAAACATTTTACAAATTATTTTTGAATTAGAAAGAAATGTTTTAATTGGGAAAATTATTTCAAAAATAGTAACAACTATTTTTCCCCCAAAACAGCTCCAAATATCTCCAAATAAACATTCTCCACTAAAAACAAAAATGGGAGCGTCATCGGTACGGACGGTGCCACTAATTGTACGATGGCACCGTTAAATTTAGTGCTGCCGTCTAAACTTTAGTGGTGCCGTCGGTCTGTAACGGCTAGTTTTTCCTTTGCCTATAAATAGTGGACCATTTTACACATTTTGGGAAGGTTTTTCACACAGAACTTTATGTTCTTTATCCACCCATTCCAATCCATTCCAATCCACTTTCTTTGATCATGTAGTTAGTTTATCTTTGTTTAAGAGTGATCCAATCATCCATTCAAGTAATCACCTTCATTCCTCTACTAGTGCAAGAGAAGAACACATAGTATCACAAAGATACAAAGTGTTGTAGTCATAGTTTAGTGCACTCGTAACACTTGTTACGCACTTCTTCTATGTCGTTGTACATCAAGTTCTTGTCACCATACTCAGGTTGATCATGTAGATCGTGTATAGGTCGGGTAGATCAAGTGAAGATCGTGGAGATCGTGTAGATCGTGTTGATTGAGTAGATAGTGAGTAGATCGGGTAGATCGTGAGTAGATTGGGTAGATTGAGTGTAGATCATGTGGATCTTGTAGCTTGTGTGATTTGTGAGGATCGAGTAGATCGTGAGTGATATTGGTACTAGCTAGATTAGTACTCGACATCTAGCTTAGCGTCGAAAAATAATGTAAGCGACGAGGTTTACGTGTTTAGGCCTTAAAACATAAGGTTTGTTATGTTGGGCCATAAAACATAACGGGTTTGGTTGTACCCGAAGAAGATCTCGACATCTAGCTTAGTGTCGGAAAATATTGTAAGCGACGTTGTATGGTTTTCTCCGCCAAGAAGTGTCACACCTCGCCAAGGCAGAAACGCGAGTGCAACATCATGGATATCATCACAACACATGGTGTCTAAATAGAGAATTACTATATGCAAATAAATAGAGCAAAGTACAGACACAAATTGTCATAACGATACCCGTAAATAAAAATAACCAAAACAAATCTCCAAAGGTATCTTCAATAAAACATAAAGTACTAGTCGAAAGACATTAAAGTATCACAATCAAAATCAAACATATCCAAATCCAAACATAAAGATAATAGTTCTCAAATGCAACTAAGTCTCGTCTAGTCGCTTCCCTCTACCTTAGCCTTAGAATGCTCACCTGAAAATGATGCTTAAAAACGTCAACATAATGTTGGTGAGATTCATAGGTTTAAGACACACAAAATATCTCAGGCAACCAGTTCGCTGTGATTATAAAATATAGCAGGACAGTAAAAATAGTTATTATACAACTAGCATGTAATCATAACCAACTAACCAACTTACAGGACGGAACGTGCGGCCCACGATCCAAATAACAATATCCAACATCAATTGGGACGGAACGCGCCCACGATCCAAGTTCATAATAATGGGTAATCATTACCCTCCGATAGGACCACACAGAATAATAGTGAGTAGGATTACTACTCTCCAATTGGATAATGGGAGCATAGCTACCCTCCAAATGAACCACACAGAATCACCACACAATAATCTCATAACATGCAGTACACGTATAATAACACTTACAAGTCCATTCATTTTACGAACACATAATCACAGTAACTAAAAAATATTTCAACACAAGCATCATTCCCATCCCAAGTTAAAACAAAGTAAAAATGGGACTATGAAACTCACCTCAAACTTTGTAGCTTCCAAATTATTAATCACAAATCTATACCACAAAATAAGATCACATTACACGCGACCAAGCTAAAAGCTATAGTCCATGTAACACACATATGATGGATGTCTAAGGTTCATGTAAACCACCATGGATCACCTAGACTCCATACTAACCACTACCAAACACTTACACTCACTAAATCCCTTGCATATACTTTTCCAGAATACACAGATTTTTGGGGTACATTTACCTACATAAAATCATGACAAAATAAACTCCACAACTCACATAAAAAATTCATCACGGTCCTTCATGAGCATACAAGCTTCTACCAGAAGGCCATGCACTAAAAAAACACACAAGTACTCTTTGAAAAATCAAACATCAAAACTATCCAGATTCAGATCTGAACGCACACCAAAATGTTCTGACCCAACAACCATACTTGCACAACTTATTATCGGCTAATTTTCGCGTGGAAGTCAAAGAGAATATAGAAATCAATTTCTCCAGAAGGGCTAACCCTAATTACACTTTTAAAGCCACCATTGACCTCAATAATTTTAACCTAAATCGGTCCCGGTTTAACTGTTTTGACACCTTTACTTGAAAAAATCATTAAACTGACTTCCCGACCTCGAAATCAATCGTGGCCGGACTTTTTGGAAACATCTTTCTCTGAACTACAATTTAGACTCAATAATCATCAATTAACTCATTTCCATCTATTAAATATCTTCGTATCTTTACAGCACTATGAATCTGTCCAAACCCTAACTCAATAATTAACATGTTTTATACCCTAATCCCTTCACCAATCATCATAATATTACTAATTATTGATCCTAACATGTTGTATATCGTAAATTTAGAGAATTAAACAAAAACCCTAGATCCATCATACCTTGTATTACTTGAATCAAATCAATAATTAAAGAAATTAGGGATTACTAGGCATAACTTAAGCTCGTTTTCTTCACAATAATGAAAACCCTAATTTTTTTCTTCTTGGTTCCCCTTGGTTTGGCCGAATATCTCAAAAGGGAGGGTTGGGGTGTTTTGGTTTTGTATTTATAATACCCTAATGAACATTCTAGATCACCCTTATAATTGATAAGTGTATTTGGACTAAAATTTGGTTTCCATTTTCCCCTAAAATCCTATAATCGGCCGAATATATATATATATATATATATATATATATATATATATATATATATATATATATATATATATATATATATATATATATATATATATATATATATATATATATATAGTGTAGGGTTATTTTCAGAACCAGAAAAAGGTCGAGAACTGCGAGAACCGATCTTGACCATTAAATATTTGATCAATGGCTAAAAATATTGGTGGCATAATAGTAATAAATTTAAATATCAAGTTACATTTTATAAGGGGTGAAAGGGCGTTTATGTAATTTTGTATCACTCTAAAAAACTGCGTTATTCTCTCTATTGATAAATTCACATACATCTCTCCCATTTTTAACCTAATAACCGCCACCCCTAAATCACGTTTCTCTCCTTCTCCATCTCAACCCTAGCCACACTTCTCAGCCACCAACACACTCACTTTACACCTAACTTTTTCTCTTGAATCTAATAATCGGATCCCAAAAAAAAATCTTCCCTTAAATATTAATCCGAATAACAAATGCAATCAAATCCTTTCGTTGCTTGGTTTCACTAAGAACATACGGTCTCGACTTAAGTCTCGAATCCAAACCCCAAACATAATTAATCATCATCTGAATCAGATGAAATAAAACCAATCTTATCAAGAAAATCAAATCCTTCGAAAATGTCGTCATCATCATCAAGCGATCGAATTAGCTTACCGGTGTCAGACCCCCAGCAAAAAGGCAGCGAGCAAAGGCTTTTCAAAGGCTCCACCATGACTTTTCGTGGTGCTTATGCTGCTATATCTTATATGTCTTGTGCTGGTATAATTTTTAATTTTTTATCACCCTTTTGACCCACTTGTGATTTACTTTATTGTTGGATTAAAAGTTGAATCATTTTGTCCTAAAGATTGATAAAAATACAGTCTTGGTAAGTAAATAAGTTGAATTTTAGTCTATAGGTAGGCTCCTTTTTGTTCTTGTTATATGTCGTGTTCTGTTTAAATCAAACAAAAAGAAGGAATGAAACTAAAGGTTTTGTTCTTTCTTTTATATGGTTCAAAGAGTGAACAGAAGTTTATACTTCAAAAGATCGAAGATGATTTTGTTTTGTGTGATAGACTTGTAAAAGTATTGGTAGTTCATTGAACACCACGGAATAATAATCTGAGATCTATGATAGTTTTTGTTGTAAGATTATCTTTTGTTTTGATTATACCGAATAAAAGGAAGTATGGGGCACATCTTGTTCTTGTTCTTTCAGTTTTGATGTTCGGATATTAATGAAGTTTTGCTTCACAAAAATGGATCGACGATGAACCTTTTTCTTTCGTTTGTTGACTTGTAAAGGTCTCGATATAGATATGAATAACACGGAAGTATAAAAGGAACTGAGATATTGTGTTTGTTGTTAGCAGTTATCATTTAAGATAGGATGATTGATGGGGTTGGATCTATGTGTTTTTACACTTGATGTCTTTTGTGCATATGTGTTTCCGGTGAAATTGATACCTTGTGTGCATATGTGTTATCATTTAAGATAGGATGATTGATGTTATTGAGAGTGCATATGTGTTTTTACAGTTTCTGGTGAATTTGATAACTTTTGTGCATATGTGTTTTTATAGTTTTGGAGTTAAATATATTAAAAGTGCATATATGTTTTTTAGTTATGATATAAAGATTGTTTGTGTTTAGTTCTATTTTAAGTGTGCACTTGTGTTTTGTGGTTATAGGTACGAGTATGATGAGCAATATGAAGAGTGCACATGTGTTTTGTACATACTATCTAGCGATAAGATAGTTAAGCTAAAGATTTAAAGATTAAAGACACAAGTGCAGCCGCAGATACAAGTGCACATATACATACAAAGAAATACAAAGTGTCCAACGAGGGAAAATACATGTGCATATATGACAACATTTTTGCTTTTAGAAATTTGTATTTGAAGTGTATTATCACAAGATTTTAAATTTTGTATATAATGTTTTTGTTTTAAATTGTAAGCAATACATGTAAAATACTTTTGTTTGCCATTTCATGCACTACAAACACACGTAAATTTACATTATTTAAAAAAACACATATGCACCTTACCAAATACATGTAAATTGAACACTACAAATATACGTAAACATACATTATATAAAAAACACATGTGCACCTTACTAAAAATGTATGCTGAAAAAAATATTATTCAAAAAAAAAAAAAAAAAAAAAAAAAAAAAAAAAATCCCTAAAATGTAGGAACTAAAAAACAGTTTTTATTTAAAAAATCAAAAAGAAATTAAAAAAATGCAATTTTACTATTATACCCTTTTGAATTAAATAATAAAAATAAATATCCAAAAAAATCTGATTGGTTGATGCTGGTTCTCGCAGTTCTGTACATTTATTTGGTTCTGAAAAGAACCCTTCCCTATATATATATATATATATATATATATATATCGATCTCTATATATATTAGCAATACCTGACAACTTGGAAAAGCCACTTGGCAAAAAAAAAAGCCACTTGGCAAAAAAGAATGCCACTTGGCAAAAAAAAATACCACCTGGCATTATTCACACACTCTTTTCTCACACACAAGGCCGGATTTCTCTCCTCTCATTCAATGTTACCGAGAATTAGCAATCACATTTAAAACTTTACTAAAATCTCTCACAAAATCATCTTATTTTTTATAATTATTCAAATCATAACACCAAATTCTTATCAACTGATACTGCTTTCCCTTAATTTATTTTGATTCATGATTCAAAATCATTAACTGATAACCCTATCACTCCATTTTTGTTGAATCATCATTCAAAAATCCGTCCATATCTGTGTTTCTTCAAAAATCATAACCAAAACCTAATTACCCTAATCTTTTATACAATCAATATCTGCTGAATGAAAACCACCAAAATAAGAAACACAAAATGATCGAAGGTATCTGCTTCGCATCATTATCAACACAAAATCATATCGGAAAATTAACGAGAAATTTTGAGAATAGGCGTTGTATTTCTAAGCAAAGTCCAGAGAGAAAGATTTTTCACAAATCAACCAACTTCGATTTAAGGTAATTTTTATTTTTAATTTTTTGTTCCAATCAAACTGAATTAGATTAGCCAATCATTTTTTTTTTATGTATAATGAATTCGATATTAGTTTCTTATGCATTTATGTATTTTGATTATTGATTATTTGGTTTATGTTTTTGATAGAATGTGTTCAACAAAAAGACCATAAAATGTTTGATAATTTTTGTATACCAAATGTTTGATGAAAGTCCTCACTGGAATTTGAGATGTAAACATGTTGTTGTTTTTGAATTTAGTGTTTTATGTGATGAGATTGCTTAGAAATCTATAAGCTTAGCTATTTTATGTGTAAATAGAGCAGACATTTGGTCCTTTGGAATCACAACTTGCTCATTGTCACAAACCGTTCTCAAAGTATCCACCAATAAAAGTAATAGATATCAATTTTGTCATGTGACCATTGTGTTCAGTTATATTTTTATTTAATTACAACATAATTTTTCTCCATTTATATCATTTTCTTCACCAGAGTACCTTTTGCTTTAGAGAAACCCATATCGAGCCTAAGACTTCAAAGGCCAAAGGATGGCGTTAACAAGCAATGTGTTCCGCCAAAGCAATCCAAAGTGCAGTCTGTTGTATCAGAAGTGAAGACCACACATCAACTACATTAATAGAACGCAAAACAATGAGCAAAGAGGCCTGACAAGATAACGGTACAGTTTATTTGAAATCAGTGATGAAAATAGAACTCAAAGTTGCAAGAAACGATCAGCCAAAAGAAAATCAGAGGGTAGACAAGGTGGTTATTTGTTTAACAAGATATACAATTCTAAGTAGATTTGTTTGTAACATATGTAACTTACCATTTCATTTTTCATAATAACTTTGCAGAAAGATTGATAGAAGATGAGCCGGTCCTTGATATTAAATCCGAAAACCCAATCTCAATCGAGTCTGCGGGCCAGGTATTTGTGCTGATCTCATACGCCACGTAACTACTTTAATCACATAAACGTTTTTGAACTCATTGTACGTGGACATATCCTTATTTCCAGATGTTAGGATTTAAATTATATGCCTCTGAATACACATCTAAGGGCAATGTGAACAATTTGTATGGGTCAAAAGGTTTAAAAATTGGTATGGGTCAACCAACCGACCTGACTAGATCACGCGTATTGACCCACGGACCCGCTAACCAACCCACCATTTGTGACACCTAGAATTAAAATATTGGAAACAGATATAGCTTTACATAAATACACAAAATTTCAATCTTTATTAAATGTTGTATAATTGCAATTTTAAGAAAACAAAACAATTTTTCCTATCAAATTTTATAAAATTGCAATTTTTAGATGTATAGAGAGTTTCCTTTCTCCTTTGTTTTGGGTAACATTTGAAAGTCTCGAGTCAAGGGAAGAATTACGTGCATACAACTGAGATCATGGTGAAATCCTAGCGTAATGACGTAACCCATGAAAGTTCAGTAGCAAATTTGATTGCTGTAAATATATTTGTTACACCAGTTATTTTTAAACAAACTTGGACAACATAATAATTTATGGTTCATGGTTGAACAACATAACTTCGGTAACCGAAATAATAGAAGATGATGTCAATAATCCCAGTGATCAAATTTGTGTACCAAATGTATTTTATATTATATTTGAAGATAGTTATTCATCACCTAATGATTCAATGTGAGGAGAGAAATCCGGATTAGTGTGTGTGTAAAGAATGTGTGATTAACCCAAGATAAGAACTTCATATTTATTAGATTTATTAAACTGATTACTAATTTTGTCTTCGTGTCCTCTACGAAATAGTTATGCACACCACATGTTCCAATATCGAAGGTGGTTGTTATGCAAAGTGTATTGATCTCTTTATGGAGAAAGAACCTGATTCAAAGCGATACACGCCCAGGCGCCGATACTAAGAATGCATTTTGAATTAGGAAGATCATCATCTTGATTAAATTGACAAAGTTGTGATTTTTTCAAGGTAAACACTTAATTTTTTTATGAGCCGTTTAATTGATTTGTGTTTAAATTGGATTTAAATGAAGTTATTATATTGGTGAAAACAATATGCATATCAAGTGTTTGATAAAATACTTGAATGAAAATGTTTGCGTTTCTGTGCTAATTTAGGGGGAAGTATGTTCCTGAGACTTTGATGTATGCTCTTACTCAACTTCAAGATGCTTTTAGAGCACTTGCTTCTGATCATGATTTTCAGGTTGATTGATTTTTGAAATTTTTATAAATTTTATTATTTGATATGGGTTTTGAATATGTTGAGTGATTTTAGTGATAAAGATGTGATTATTATGCTGATATGTTTTTTTTTCTAATTTATGTATGCAATATGCTTAAAGAATAAATTGTATATATTTTTGTGTGGTGGATATGTGTTTTGATATAGATGCTTAGGCGATGAGTCGAAATGGGATGAGGTTAAAAATGAGCAGTATTTAGACTCAATGGCTACGATTTAGTTGTCCCGTGACAGATGTGTGTATACAAATTAATCAAGTTAGGTAGTGTTTGAAATTGACTTAGTTGTGTTAATGCGCAAAAACTAAATTAAGAAAGTCTTTTGAAAGTTTAAAGAATCTGGTTTGGGACTGTTTGAACAGGTTTATTAAGGGCTATTTGGGCAGCAAATAAGTGCCAAAAAATCTGATCTAGGGGTTCTTTGAACAGGCTTATTAAGGGCCTTTGGGCAGCAAGGGGTTCTAATATTCATCGTTATATTCATTTCAGTTGGTTGCGGTTGAGTTTTGAAACAAATTGCGGAGAGCTTGCTGAAAATGTAGTCGTTTAAGAGCATGTAAACAAGCAGGTAATAACCTGCAACTTTCTTAATCCTTTATTTCTTCAATTGATCAAAAATTTTAGTTGGACATACCCATACATTTTTTTTGTTTCAACTAAAGATTAAGAACTTGATGTGAGGAATTACTTAAACATATACTCAATAATGGTGGTGAGATAGATAAAGAGCTTGGAAATGTCGCTTATGCGATCCTGGTGATGCACAACATGTTGATACACAGCCTACTGATGATCACTTGCTTCTGATGCTTTTCCCCGAAACATATCATGGTTTCAATGGTGGGTAAGTCTCTATTTCATATCATTTCACATCACTTAAATCCTAATTCTGGAGTTTGCGATATGGGCAGTCAGACCCGTTGGATAATTGCTTTTTTAATTTTCTTTATTGCCAATGTAGGTAAAGAAGGGATCACCCCTGGAACATATATAACCGAACAACAGTAAGAAACCATTAAATCTCAGCATGAATAATTAAGACTTGGGTGGTCTTGGTTGATGAGCAGGTATACTTATTATGCGTTATTTTACAGATAAATAATACAGGAATAAGTTATAATACTGGATCAGATAATTCATAATTCTGTTGACTATGCTGAAAATGTGATGGGGGCGGGGATAAGATAGATGGGGGTGAGGGATCTCATATCATTGCATTTCCCAAAACATGACATGGATATATGGTAAGAATCTCATATTATTGACTTCATTTTTTCAGTCTTAAAACACTTGCTGCATTGGTCCATCTTATAGAAGTTGGAGGACACCAATTCAGTGATAGTGATTGGGATACCTTGCTGAAAAGCATAAGGTGCATATGAGTCTAATATCTCTTTTTTTAATTGTATTCCCTTGTAATTACCTGTATATTTGTGTTTTTTTAGATTATGTTCTCTTAGGGTTATGTTTGTTTCCTTATATTCTTACATTTTGTATATGCAGGGATGCCTCTTACACCACTCAACCCCTTAAGCTACTCAATGCTTTGTGTATTCAAAGTGGCAAGAGTCGCGCTGTTACTGCTAGAGATTTAGAGGTTTCTGCAACTGATAATTCCTCAGCTGTGCCTGCTAATGGTAAGTGACTTGATTTTTATGCGTGTGTTCTAGAGTATCAAAAGTATGGGTCGGGCAGGTTGGGTAAAATGGCTAGCTTTTGAAACGGGTGGAAGCAGCCAGGCTGTGGCTAGCTTAATGAAACATTTTTGTTTTGTCACAGTTTGCTTACGATGTATTAGTTATGGAGAATTAGGGAAGAAGTAGAGGAGTTTGAGCACATCAAATAATAGAAAGCAGTGTGATTAAACATAACCAAGCGGTTTAGATGCATATCAGCTCCACGGTAAATGCTTATTGTCACACATATTGCATGGCAGATTCAATCACACATGGTTTTGATTGGCAATTCAATAGGCACAGGTTAAAGCTTTAGTTGCTGGCATTTGTGTATAAGCAATTTTTTTTTAAAGAAAAGTTGGGATTTTTTGCATATATATTTCCAACTTCAGTTTTCTTAATGTGTTTATGGCTACTGGTCAATCGAAAGTGGTCTCTTTCTGTAAAACAGCATACACATTCTTTGATTGGAAATTGTAAGATTTTTTAACAGTTAATTATTACTTTCAAATTTAAAAACATCTTCAAAACTTTCTTCAATATTTTATGGACTCTAATATAAATAATAGGAATTATTTCTACAAACTTGACTGCTTATGGAGTCACTTGAAGATGACCGTAATGCATATACAGGATCACTATACACCACAGGTAACATATTAGATTCATTTGTGTTTAAATTCTACACGAAATTAAGATGCTTCAATGCTTTAACGCATTTTTTATTCACAGGGTGCCTCTATAAATAGCTTTGTAGCTGGTTATTGAAGATAAGCTCAAGCCTACAAAATAAGCTTAGACAAAGACTCTGTTGAACAGTCTTGAAAAAAATGGAAGGTATTTTCATTAGCATATGTAGCTTAGACAAACACCCCGTTGTACACTCTCACTTTTGATTTGCACACTCCCATCCGTGCTATAAACAATTGTCATTTATTATATCCGGCTTCTCCAGATTGTACATATATTTTATTACACACTTTAAAATATAACAAAATTGAGTGCATTATATGTTTTTTATTTTGAAATTTGCATTTTATTACTTTAAGTTGCCGCTTATTTTTAATTTAACACTCAAGATGCAAAGGATTCTAAGAATTTTGCCAACAAAAGTAACACTAACCTAACTAGAAAATTAGTTAAAAGTTTCAACAACAACAACAACAAAAACAAAATCCGCATCGACTTAACGTCATGCTTACCATACACAAATTAAATACACATTTGTAACAAACTAAATGAAAACTTGAATATAGTTTACGACAATATATACGGTATCAATACATGATAATGGAACACCTTCTTCTTAAACCACCTTGACTTAACGTCAAGCATAACATAATCAAATTGAATACATTTGTAAAAAAAAAAAAAAAAAATGTTGAGTATATTTTACGACAATATATACTGTACCAATACATGACAATGGAACACCTTCTTCTTGAAACACCTTCTTCAAGAAGTACATGATACATTCATACCTAAAAATGTATTTACATAAGATACATTATTTTTAATCCAACATGTAAAAGCATATAGGACAGTTAATTTGTTTGTATTTTATTCGTTAATAATACAAAAAACAAAAAAAAAAACAAAAAAAAAAAAAAAAAAAAAAAAAAAAAAAATTGTGCATGCATGGGTGATATATGAACAACATGTATTACTATAACATATTTTCACTCTCAGCCAGTGTTAGACAGGTTACATGTTTAAAATCGGTTAAAAAATACTTGAATGTTTTTCCCCATATTACTTGGCATGCTTAAGGTCAGTTGGCATGGTTCGGAAATCTAGAAATCCAAATAAGAATACGATTGTATGGAGAGTTTTGCAATTAGAGAACATCAAGTAAGTAAAATTTTGTTATTCCTTTCATAAATGATTAATCTCTTATGCAGTAACAGCTACAAAATATTTTTTTTATCATGTATGATCAACGAAAATAAAGTTATTATTCAATGTTTCATGTTTGATTTACTAACACACTCAGCACATAAAGGGAAGGGAATCGAAGGAGGTCGAAGCGAAGCGAGACGTCATACATAGCAAGCCAAGAATGGAAGAGACGTGAAGCGTTGCAAGCCACAACACGTGCCGAGGCAAGAAGCGAAGTAAAGGCCAGCCAAGAAGCTAAATAAAGCAAGCAAAAAATGTGTAGCAATCTAATTTCAACTTTAACTTGATAGTATCATATATTGATTGTGTAGGGGACAGGTTTTTGCATGATTTTAGAACAAAGCAATTAAGCAAGCCACAAAGTCATGGACAAATCTCATCTATTTGATTTGAGTTGGAAAGAAGCCAAATGGACAAACCTCATCTATTTGATTTGAATTGGAAAGAAGCCAAGGGGAGTTGGAGAAATGCAAGATTTAATTAAATTGTTTAAACTTCTATAATGTTTATGACTTACGACCACTAATTGTTATTTTTATATATAATACATGAGCAATGTATTTATGATTTTCAGTTTATTGCCTCCAACATATTTGACTTATTCATTATTTATTTTACGCGTAAAAAAATTCGACAAAAAAGGGGTAAACTTTTATAAGCTGTTGAAGCTTATAAAACTCTCGGAAATAATAATCCACACGTTTTGTGATTTTTTGACTTAAAATGCAGATTATGTTACTATTCGGGTTAAAACTTGCATTAATTTGAGTTTGTTTCTTTCAACCAACTACAAAAAGGGATAGACAAGCATCGGAGTCTCACAGGTGATATATGAACATATATTACTATAACGTATTTTCACTCTCAACCAATGTTAGACAGGTTACATGTTTAAAATCAGTTAAAAAATACATGAAAGTTTTTTCCCCATATTACTTGGCATTCTTAAGGTGAGTTGGCATAGTTCGGAAATCTAGAAATCCAAACAAGAATACGGTTGTATTGAGAGTTTCGCAATTAGAGAACATCAAGTAAGTAAAATTTTGTTACTCCTTTCAAAAATGATTAATCTCTTATGCACTAACAGCTACAAAATATTTTTTTTTATCATGTATGCTCAACGAAAATAAAGTTATTATTCAATGTTTCATGTTTGATTTACTAACACACTCAACACATAAAGGGAAGGGAATCGAAGGGGGTCGAAGCGAAGCGAGACGTCATACATAGCAAGCCAAGAAGAGAAGAGACGTGAAGCGTTGCAAGCCACAACACGTGCCGAGGCAAGAATCGAAGTGAAGGCCAGCCAATAAGCTAAATAAAGCAAGCAAAAAATGTGTAGCAATCTAATTTCAACTTTAACTTGATAGTATCATGTACTGATTGTGTAGGGGACATGTTTTTGCATGATTTTAGAACAAAGGAATTAAGCAAGCCACAGAGTCAAGTATATGGATTTTTATGAAGCTCGCCCGCCCATTCTGCAAATTTGTTTTTATACAATTCAACAAAAAAAATTTAATTCTAATAACAAATTGATAAGAAACAAAATTACATTTAGATCATAATATTAACCAATTTAGATATATAAGTTACAAGTGTTTAACAATATATTACATGAGACTCGCCCGCCCATCGGCCGGGTCATAAAGCTGTTGAAGCTTATAAAACTCTCGGAAATAATAATCCACACTTTTTGTGATTTTTGGACTTAAAATGCAGATTATGTTACTATTCGGGTTAAAAGGGTAACATTTACATAAATGTTTACTAAACTGTCATTTTTATAACTTATGGGTAGAAATTGAATATACAGTAACCAGGAGCCATAAAATGCCACTTTCGATTAATTTGGACCAAAAATGTAAATACTTTCTAACTAAGGACTAACGGTGAAAAAGATTCACCGTTAGGGTTAAAAGTTGACTCTTTGTTTTAAAATTGATCATGCTAACAATATACGAACATTACTAATATTTTAATATTGATTTTTTAAGAAACAAAATTACATTTTTTTTTTGGGTAAAAGGGTTACCCCAGTACAATAAGAAACAAAATTACATTTATATCATAATCTTAACCAAATTATATATATATAAATTAGAAGTGTTTAACAAGATATTACATGAGACTCGCCCGGCCTGGAGGCCGGGTCATGAAAGCTAGTATATATATATATATATATATATATATATATATATATATATATATATATATATATATATATATATATTAATTATTACACTTAAAACCTTGTGTTTTCGTTATTTTATAAAAGCCTATACCGAAACCTAACATCTTACGCGATAAACTTTCGTTTTTATGACAACTCGGAAAAATTATCATTTTCAAAACAAAGTTTCCAAAAATAGAATTTCACACTCATTATTAGTATAACCCATAAAACCGAACACCACTTAATTTACCAACGCTCACAAACTTGAACACAACTCATTACGCAAAAACCCCGAACACAAAACCATACAAGTCATTTTCCACGTCACCAAAGTGAACAAAATGAACTTGTTCCAAAACAACACTACTCAAGACACACCAATAGAGTCACACAACGGGATTTAGTGCCAAAGCACACGTTTATCACACATATGCCACACAAAACACCTAAGTCACACCAAGCAAAACTTAAATGAATCAAAACTATCAGTTAGACTAACCTGCTAAAATCAAGGTTGTTACAAGAAGGGAGCCTGTTGATTAGTGAAGTAACTCTCGAGTTGGGTACTTGGGGAGTGGAGTAGGGCGAAGAGGAGCTTCGTGACCGAACCAGTGTAAATCTTTGTGTCCGGTTTGCGCTTTCTTTACTTATCTCTTTACGCTTTATTTTTTCATTTACCGCTTTACATTTATACTTTGCATTGCATTTATATTTGTGTGGTTTGTTGCTTATATTGTGTTGTATTTATGTTGTGTCTATGTTTATGTTATGGTAATATGCTTTACTTATGGAATTCGACTGTCACTAGTTTTCGCAAGACTTTTTGTTGACACTTCTCATATTACGTCACACTTGATCGGGTGCTTGATACAAAAGATTCAAGTTTTTAAACGGGAACGTATGCACCCCCTCCATCTACATTTTCCACAATTGGTATCAGAGCCACGTCGCTCAAATTTTTAAAACAAATCGTTTTCAAAATTGAGTACGATCCATGTATCAAATTACCCATGAAGGGGGATAAAGTATGAAAAGTATTTATTTGCTTAATACTTACAAGTTTTGTTGTTAAGTATACTTTGTCATACTAGCTTAAAGGTTTTCTTAAAACAATAAAAGAATAAAGTTTATAAGTGTCCGGTAATGTTTATACAACGAGTCGTAAAGTGATGCGGTTTTGAAAGGAGCGTTTGGGACAACTCCTTGTTTTATCATAAATATATGTTCACAAATGTTTTTCTTAGTCCTAAACGTAGAAATGTTACTTAACATATTCTACATGTTTGGTATCTAGTTTACTAAGTTTTACATCTCTTCGTTACGTCGAAACATAAAATCAATCTGAGACAGAACTGTAACAACAATGGATGGTACCACTAAATATAGGACGGTACTGTTATATTTAACGGTACCGTGGGGTATTTAACGGTACCGTGTATCTGTCTGTCTGTTTTCAGAACGGGGTCATTTTCAGAAACTCGTATAAAATCAATCATAAGTCCGTAGGAGTCGTGTCACCCATCATTTTAAACGAAGTTGAGTCTACTTTCATTTGAAAAATACTTTTATGAATTAATTCTAAATGAAAGTATATTAGAGTCCTTTATTTTCAACTAAAGGTCTTTTTCGTCATGCCGTTTGAGTAAATTTTTGGTTAAACTGAAAAAGGGCGTTTCAACTTTTGAACATTGATGTGTTTTCAAAGTGACTTGGTAAAAATCTTTGAAATGGGGAGGAAACCAATTCATTTAAAAGAAAATAAATAAAGTCAAGCTAGGTATACATTGTTATACTTAATACACAAAATGACGATAAGTATTTTTGTGTGTTATGCTAAATGGTTATTGGTTTTTCTTTGTGTCCTAGTATTGTTAGTTAATATTTTTGAGTGCTTATAGTTATCTTTAGTTGAGCTAATTATATCTATAATCACAAGCGTTTTACATTCCTTTTTGCTATGTGTTGATTATTAGTTTTTCGGTTTATGCATCAATAGGACTTAGACTAGACTTCTTGCACTAAGTTGCGTAATTGATTTTGCATTGCATATAGGCATAGACCACTTTTCTTGCTTATGTGTTTTCGACATCTTGCTAGTTTTAAAATGCTTTAGTAACCTTCTTAGGAATGGAAACTAAGTTGGTTGATCATGTGCGTTGAAAGATATTGTCTTACACAATTATTTTTCTAAAGGTTTAAGTGTAAAATATATATCACCTCAAAATATTTAACACTTTCATTAAATCCGTAACATGATCTCTAAAACATTACATTCTTTTGTCTTGCTTGACCATGGGTTGTGTAATCAAGATAAAAGATCATATTAATACATTAGTATTTAAGTAAAAGAAAATGTATTAAACTTGCATTGATCTAACACACACACAAAATGTTTTAAACATTTAGTATTTTATATATGTTGTATAAAAATGGTTAAAATAATTATTTTTATATTCATGATATGTCGAAAACTAAGAATATTATACTTAATAATAAATAGTTTTTCTTATATAAAAATAAATGACAATCTCAAAGTAGTAAGTTAATATGTCATTAACCTCACACATACAACTAGTATTAGAATAAATGGAACACATTCCTTAAATTTTTATTTTCTTTTTTAAAGGAGTGATCGTGAGGGTCAAGAAAGATTTTGAGTACATATCAATTCATTATTCAAATTATGATTGATACCATCATCGAATCTAATTGACAAGTTTTCGAGTTTGGACATGAAATTGGAGTCATTATTTGTCTAGCTTCAAGATAACATCGAAATATAATGAAATATATTATCTTGAATCTACATACTCAATCACACTCAGTTGTTATGAAAATAATGACGTCCTCTCAAGACAAAATAATATGCATCGGATCATAACACACACTTGTGTTGAAGATGCCATATTGAGTCTTCTTGTCCAATGGTTGTGTTCCAAACATTAAACTAATATGTTTAAAAGATGCATAAAATACACAACTAAGTAGGATTGACAACTTGGATGTTTCATCCGAAATATTCAAGTAATATACTTTGCAATGCAATTAGTAAATATGTCATCTCCGAAAAACCAAACACGAGCAAACAAACAACATAGGTAAACTTTGCTCATGAACGACTCAACACTCAAAATCACATGTCAAGTAAAAGTGTCACATGTAACAACCGACAATTTTCCAAAACTTATTTTACTAGCCAAAGCGTTTATTTTTGAAATCCATTAGCTTTTAAATTTCTCTGAACTTGCTTGGGTTTGAAAAACCGTAGATATCTTGTTTAACGTGGGCGTTATTCTTTTATTGAGCCGTCACAACCTAAAACGCACGAAACGAATCGATTTACTAAATAAATTAACTCCGAGAAAGCTATACGTATTAATACTCGTTTTCATTGGAAAAATTATTTCGAACTCAATGGCGCAAGTCTCGTAATTTAAAACGGCCATTTGCTATGTCAGATGGGCTCCACAAGGATTTTATTAGAGGAATAGCTAAATTACACTTTCTACCCCACGCCCAAAATTACACCGCTCGCCCCTACACTTTCTTTTGTCCAGGTTTAGCCCCTCCTAGGGTATAAAATGCCTCATTTAAGGTTTCTCCCTCATTCTTATAACTCCCCTCACCGGAGTTCACTGTTCCGGCGCCGTCACCAAATTCCAACCAACTTCCGGCCACCCACTCTTACTAACCAAACGCGTAGATCGAGACCACGGGAGTATTTCTAGATCTTTTAGACAGAAAGGAGGACGATTGCTAGAGTTTGGAGCACCACCGCCGTGACACCACCACTCACCACCACACACCGCCGCTCACCACCTCTCTTGTCTCTCTTTCTCTCTCATTTGGTAAGGAGAAAAACACCACCCTTCATTTTTATTTGTTTCTTTATTAGAACCTAATCGGATCTATTAAACTAAAACGATTTTAATATAAAAACTAACTAAACTTATGTTTTCTAGTTACATCTCGTGTGGATCTATGTTTTTAACACCAAACTCGCTTGACTCACCACTGAGTCAACTCGACTCGTCCGAGTCAACTCACAAGTTGAGTTGACTCGTGGTTATGATTTATTATCTCGTGGTTATCATGTTATTTTCGATCTTATATTTGTCCTTATGTAATTATTTTGTTGTTTGGATTCTTGCTTGCCTATTAATTTGAGTATCCGATTGGTTGTTTATTCGAATGGGTGTGAGTCGTGACTCAAGGGAGTCACGACCACGATATTGTTTGTTATTCGAGTCTTGTGATTGTTAGTGGTGATGTTGGTTATTTTGTCCGAGCCATCGGTACGTATGGTTTGGGTAACGCCCTTTTTAGGGTCACGGATTTGATTTGGTTGCTTGCAAGGTGTTTGTGTTATGCGTGTATAAACTAGGGTAGTTTTGATTTGAATATTGACATTGGCTTGTAGATTATTTGTAACTGATTTAAGGGTCGTTTGGTTGTGTTACTTCGTGTACGAGTCAAAAGGGAGCCACAACGTGGCGTTGGTAAATGATTTGCGTGATGTGTGTTTAATCCGACATGGAACACTACAAGTATAGTGTTATTGGTTCGGTTGTATCAAGGCACAAGGAGTGCAAATGGTGTCGTAAGTTTTTCCATGAATCGATTAAACTAGGGATGTAGCAACTTTGTTTTCAAAACATTAAAGAGTCAGTGTGCTTGTATGCGTGAGATTGTGTTTGTTTGGATTCAAATTGGGCCTACAGTCCATTGAAGATTGCGTTTGGTTGGGTTTTAGTAGTGGTCTCAAGCCCAATAAGGTTGTGTTTAGTTAAGTTGGTTAGCCAACCAAGGGTGTGTTTGAATTAGTATTGGGCCGAAGCCCATGAATCATTTAGGGTGCGTTGGTTTATAAAAAGTTTTGGTTTTATAAGATTTAAAATTTTACTTAATCATATACTAACTTACATTTGTTTTGTTTTGTGAATCGATGATGAGGTTGGATGATACTGGAGTTATACCGGGATTTTGACACCGATTCATTATATTGTAAAATGTTGTAATAGTTTAGTCATTTGAATATTGTTGTAACCGTTATTGGATTTACGATATTAGTGTTGGATTATTGTATGATTTGATACAAGAGACGTAAGAATATATTAGACTCGTTGAGCTTAATATGTTTGGACCCGAACGGACACAAATTATCCGATAAACTGAACCTAATAATTACGCGAATAATAACGATATGAAACTTATAAAAAGTATAAAACTTGTACTAAAATTTGTTTACAAATAATCACGGTAACTTGACGAATGGCATGGCATGGTCATAGATGACTCTGAAAATTATTTGGGACCACTTTAAACCCTTTTATGGACCTATATTTTCTGCACTATTTTTGAATAATGTAAATTGAATGTTTTATATTATTAAATTTCTTCTAAAATGGTTTAAGTAAAACCGTTCTTTGTAGCTTATGTTGTGATAACAGTCGAATAACACCCCACGACATGTAAGCTTCTGCTAGACCCAATTTCGTGGTGTTACAGATGGTATTAGAGCCACAGGTTATAGAGAACTAGGTATTTTCGAGAACTGGGTATTTTCAAAAACCTAGACTATAACTATTTTTACGAAAACTTAAATCCTATGACCGTCACGTGCCTACCTGCCAAGCCGATGCCTCGCTTGTAATTTTGTTTGGATAGCATATTTGTGGAGATATTAAATGTTATATTCGATGAGATGTATGCCTTGCTATTTGATGGTTTGTATTTCACCTTATTTTCACTATTCACTATAAGTATTTTCATATACTTTCGTCGATGCACCGAATCTATCTCGGAGTTACGCTATTTCCTTGCGTAACCACATTATTTGATTCCGAGTTTGGACACCTGCTGTGGTTTTAAAACGATTTTAAAGTAAGGAACATAGTACTAGTGTAACTAAACTGAGTATCCCGAAATTCATTGATCCTCAGTTGAGGGTATACTGATCACCTATAATCAACCAGGGATAGTGGGGACATAGCCTGATCACCTATGTCTCATAAATGAATTTTGCAATACTGGGAGTAGTTATAACAGGATTATGTTTCGCGTTGACTTTCTATCTTTAATTTTGGAAATGGTAAAAGTTTGGCATATGTACACGAGCACCGAATATCACGAAGGTTTACCCCTACACACGACACACCGACATCGCGAAACTTTATGAATTGATAGACCCTTCGAATCGCTATACCTTTCCGCATATATGGAGTGCTTGTCCGCCGCCGTCCGATTATATACGCATCGGGTCGGGTTAGAACCGATCGGTCATCGTTTTGAATTCGAGTTGTTTATTTTAACCCGTTCGATATTGTATTAAGCACATTTGAGTTTATCGGAGTGTTTGTATTTGTTTTTTGCTTTGTTTGAATTTGGATTTCTTGATTTCGTGATTTTTGGGTCTCGTTGCGAATTTGAAATTGTTTCTTTAAACTTTATTTTGTATCTGGTAATGTTACAGTCACCGTTACCCCAAACCTTACACTCAATGGATGAACCGGGTTAGATCACTAGTCGTCTGAGAATGACCCATCCATAGCACTTGTAGGATGAATATCTTGATGGAGGTAAACAACGAAATAACCAACGAATCTTTGGCAAGACCTAGAAAACCTACAATAGGTCGATTTGTAACCCAACAGAAGCTTTAGGAACTTATGTAGCAACCCAAGCCCCTATTTTGGAAAAGATACCTAACCTTTCACTTATCCCTCGGGAATACCAGTAGCCTACCTTAATACCTTTTATAAAACAATGAACTGCGATACGTTATTTTACGGAATATATATATAAATTGATACGATAGTTTGAAAACGATATTTCCGGAAAACTATCTTGGATACGTTATTTTGGGTACGCTATTTCAACATACTGTTTTTAATACTATCTGGTACGGTCAACATTGGTTTCGCTATTTTAAAAACATATTATATTGATGTACTATTTTGGGAACTGTTTTGGACACACCATTTCGAGATACACTTTTTATTTTACGAAATATATGAATATGCTGATACGATGTTTTGAAAACGTTATTTCGGGAAAAACTATTTTGGATATGTTATTCTGGGAACACTATTATGACAATGCTATTCTGACATACCATTTCGAATACTATTTTGGACGGTCAACATTAGTTACACTATTTTGAAGACGCGTCATATTGATATAATATTTTGAGAATTGTTTTGGATACACTATTGGTATACTATGTTGAGAACTGTTTTGGATACACTATTTTAAACACACCATTTTGAGACACGCTATTTTGGAAGTATTATTTTGGAAACACTATTCAGGAATACTATTCGAAAGCCATTTTTGAAGACATTACTACTCTGGTATTACCCTAGGCCATTAGGTCACATATCACGTTTTCCCCTGCCCCTCAACTTGTGAGAAAGCTCGAGTACACCGCATTATAAGCCGATGAGTCAGACGACATCATTATTTGCCTTAGGAAGTAACCTGTCAATTGAAATAGACACCTTAATGGTTTAGTCGTACGAATTGGACCTTGAAGACTGTAAAGGAGATAATAGTACTCATGAGAAAGCATTAACCTTAGGTGGTAAGTAGAGTTACCTATATTAACCATGATAACGAGGTTCACCCTAGTATTCGTGTTTCGAAGTTGATACTGGTTTAGATAATTCAAATTCTGTTGGTTAGGATTTTTTACACACCATGGATCATAAACCATTTACCTCGAAAGATCATTAACCATTTCACACCTTTACACTTTGACCGTGGGCCCATAACCCACAGGTCTTCAATTATAGCACTCTCGTTAGCATTTGTTTATCCTTTTTACACATCTTAAACATGTTTTACTTTCCAAACACTTTTGTTTTAATAATCACCACTAATGGGGCATATTAGCCGCAATATAAATAGTTTCAAATCATTACCTTAACTTGGTACATGCTTAACTTAGTCACAAGTACATTCGTAACTTACTGCATTTTTAATCTCATATTTTGACTCATCTCATTTGGTTATTTACGCACTTAAGCAATACAGTTTTATTTCAACTTCTACAAACCATCATACTTCAATTACATTCTATATTTTCACTATTTTCGAACATTTAGTAATTACAAATCGAGTCCATAGAGGACTGTGTCGCTATCTAACATACAAGCTAATTTCAATTATTTTGTCGACCATTTTGCGGTCTTCCTACAAAATATTTTACTACTATATTACAATAACAAAATTTTGACCTTACCACTATTTTATAAACAGTGAATTGATTTCTTAACATCATTCCACCAATTATTTTATGAACCGATTTACTGTCTTATCTATATATCACAAACTGCGGTTTTACTACTATTTTATAAATAATGAATTGTTTTTCTGCTGCTCTATAAATTGTTTTACAACTCGTTGTACGAGCTATCCTATTATTAAATAATAAACCGATTCGCTACTTTATTACTATTTCCATAAACCAACGAACAATTTCACAAAAAAATTATAAACTATGTTACAAATATTCTACCAGTTTTACTACAGCCTTATGGACCATTTTACCCTTCTGTGAGCTGAATTGGCCACTGTTTGAATTAAAGACAATAAAACTGCATTATTATTATCTTACAAATTATTTCGCCATTACTTCCCAAAACTATTTTACTGTCATCCGACGAACCATTTTGCTACTAAATCACTAAGTAAACTACAACTTTGCTGAAATTTTACAGATAACAAATGATTTTCTTATTACTCTATGCATTGTCTTACGAATCATCTCACAAGTTATTGTGTAACCTGATCTTCATCTTTCTAATATATCACAAATTTAACTATGGTTTTGTCATTATTTTATAAATAACAAATCGCTCCCTATCACTTATAAACTATCCTACAAACTATTTTACAAAGTATTTTACAATCACTGTGTAAAACCTTTTTACTTTAATGAAAAGTGTTTTTATACTATTACTTCATAAACAGGATAACCAATACTTCCTTTTGAAAATAAACCAAGCCTTAGAAGTGGATCCCACACCTTTGTCTGAGACTATAGATAACAACCTACAAAGCCTTGATACTGTTTCATCACTGAATAAGTTACCTCATTCATTCCATGCGATTAGATTCCCATACTATTAGTGCCTGCGTTAAATTAGGTTATCAGTATACTATCACTCTTGAGACATTTTACCCTCTAGGAGTTCTAGACAACACAAACTCAAAACACTCTTCTTTTATGTGATCCGACTTCTGCACCGGGATGCAAAGAGATCTTAGCCTACCTAGCGACTATTGATACCCGACCTCACCTTGAAAATAGGAAGGACTCTTCTCAACATAGCGATGAGCTGATTCAGACCTCTTAGGTCACTAGTGCAACCATTTAAGTCATGATACCTCTTAGCTCTGAGTTATCCCTTTTAGACCGCCCGTACAACAATTTCGGTCAGGATACCTTTTAGTACCATTAAACAAGTTGGAATACTTACATCTATGAGCTTCGCCTGATATTAAACATTGAACCCCGCTCTGCATTGGCAACTAGATCTTTTCTTTGGATATTTAGAAACATAGGTGGACATACATGCTCAACTATCCTTCTTCTTTGGTGTTCTTACTTTTAAGGATATTTCTTAAAATGCTTTTATGTCAACCATGAAAACCGTAGTTATATTTTCTAAAATACATATTTGAGGATTAAGTTCTTCTGGTCAAACTTTATCAAACTTTTGTTGTGAAATGTCAAATGTAATTTTTTGTGAAAATTATATAACCCATACCACGATTGAAAACTCGATTTTGCAAACTTATAAGATCTTTTGAAACTGTGTCATCTTACGTAACTGTAAATTCCCAACAAAGAAGATTGTAATACTTGGAAAGATAATTTGGTCAAACCCGTGTAAACACCTACCCAAATAAAATTTTTAAATGAAATTTCATCCATTCCTCTGAGGAGAAAAACGCTCAATTTCGAAACAAATCTTGAAGATCAGTCAACCCGCCATTTTTACTACGTCACATGTATCAGGTTAAAATTTTGCGTCTCTAGAGTATAGACCGTACATTGGAATTAGACCATGAGGATTTAAGAGGAGACCATACTAACAACATTGTGAAACATCGCGTAGTTAAGACTTAAATTGTGTTCCCCTATTAAACTTACTCCAGGAATAATTGTACCCCACCAAATCACTAGAAGGAAACGACTTATAGCAGACAACCTAAATACCTTCCCACGAGCAAAGAGAAACCCTTAGAACAACTTAGTGAGACCCAAATCTGTTGCAAGTACCATCACCTTTTCACCGACATCGTTCCGACAGGTAACTTGAACTAAATCGCGAGGACGCGATTTCTTTTTAGGGTATGTGATGTAACAACCGACAATTTTCCAAAACTTATTTTACTAGCCAAAACATTTATTTTTGAAATCCATTAGCTTTTAAACTTCTCTGAACTCGCTTGGGTATGAAAAACCTTAGATATCTTGTTTAACGTGAGCGTTATTCCTTTATTGAGCCGTCACAACCTAAAACGCATGAAACGAATTGATTTACTAAATAAATTAACTCCGAGAAAGTTATACGTATTAATACTCGTTTTCATTGGAAAAATAATTTCGGACTCAATGGCGCAAGTCTCGTAATTTAAAACGGTCATTTGCTATGTCAAATGAGCCCCACAAGAATTTTATTAGAAGAATAGCTAAATTACACTTTCTATCCCGCGCCCAAAATTACACCGCTCGCCCCTACACTTTCTTTTGTACATATTTAGCCCCTCCTTGGGTATAAAAGGCCTCATTTAGGGTTTCTCCCTCATTCTTATAACTCCCCTCACCGGAGTTCACTGTTCCAGCGCCGTCACCAAATTCTGGCCAACTTTCGGCCACCCACTCTTACTAACCAAACGCGTAGATCGAGACCACGGGAGCATTTCTAGAGCTTTTTAGACCGAAAGGAGGACGATTGCTAGAGTTTGGAGCACCACCGCAGTGACACCACCACTCACCACCACACACCGCGCTCACCACCTTCTTATCTCTCTTTCTCTATCATTTGGTAAGGAGAAAAACCACCCTTCATTTTTATTCGTTCTTTTTTTAAAAAAACCTAATCGGATCTATTAAACAAAAACAATTTTGATATAAAAACTAACTAAACTTATGTTTTCTAGTTACATCTCGTGTGGATCTACGTTTTTAACACCAAACTCGCTTGACTCACCACTGAGTCAACTCGACTTGTCCGAGTCAACTCACAAGTTGAGTTGACTCGTGGTTATGATTTATTATCTCGTGGTTATCTTGTTATTTTTGAGCTTATATTTGTCCTTATGTAATTATTTTGTTGTTTGGATTCTTGCTTGCCTATTAATTTGAGTATCCGATTGGTTGTTTGTTCGGATGGGTGTGAGTCGTGACTCAAGGGAGTCACGATCATGATATTGTTGGTTAATCGAGTCTTGTGATTGTTAATGGTAATGTTGGTTATTTTACCGAGCCGTCGGTGCGTATGGTTTGGGTAACGCCCTTTTTAGGGTCACGGGTTTGATTTGGTTGCTTGCAAGGTGTTTGTGTTATGCGTGTATACACTAGGGTAGTTTTGATTTGAATATTGACATTGGCTAGTAGATTATTTGTAACTGATTTAAGGGTCGTTTGGTTGTGTTACTTCGCGTACGAGTCAAAAGGGAGCCACAACGTGGCGTTGGTAAATGATGATGTGTGTTTAATCCGACATGGAACACTACAAGTGTAGTGTTATTGGTTCGGTGGTATCAAGGCACAAGGAGTGCAAATGGTGTCGCGAGTTTGTCCATGAATCGGTTAAACTGGGGATGTAGCAACTTTGTTTTCAAACATTAAAGAGTCAGTATGCTTGTATGCGTGAGTCTGTGTTTGTGTGGATTCAAATTAGGCCTACAGTCCATTGAGGATTGCGTTTGTTTGGGTTTTAACAGTGGGCTCAAGCCCAATAAGGTCGTGTTTAGTTAAGTTGGTTAGCCAACCAAGGGTGTGTTTGAATTAGTATTGGACCGAAGCCCATGAATCATTTAGGGTGCGTTGGTTTATTAAAAGTTTTAGTTTTATAAGATTTAAAATTTTACTTGATCATATACTAACATACATTTGTTTTGTTTTGTGAATCGATGATGAGGTTTGATGCTATTGGAGTTATACCGGGATTTTGACACCGATTTATTATATTGTAAAATGTTGAAATAGTTTAGTCATTTGAATATTCTTGTAACCGTTATTGGATGTACGATATTAGTGTAGGATTATCGTATGATTTGATACAAGAGACGGAAGAATATATTAGACTCGTTGAGCTTAATATGTTTGGACCTGAACGGACACAAATTATCCGATAAACTGAACCTAATAATTACACGAATAATAACGATATGAAACTTATAAAAAGTACAAAACTTGTAATAAAATTTGTTTACAAATAATCACGATAACTTGGCGAAGGGCATGGCATGGTCATAAATGACTCTGAAAAGTATTTGAGACCGCTTTAAACCCTTTTATGGACCTATATTTTCTGCATTATTTTTGAATAATGTAAATTGAATGTTTTATATTATTAAATTTCTTCTAAAATGGTTTAAGTAAAACCGTTTTTTGTAGCTTGTGTTGTGATAACAGTCGAATAACACCCCACGACATGTATGCTTCCGCTGGACCCGATTTCGGGGTGTTACATCACACATAATATGTTATTAACTATTATGTACATCATCAATCTTCGAGAAAATCACATGTATTTTTCTTATCAAAAGATTGATAAAGGATAATTTATATCATATGCATCTCATTTTCTTTGTAACATGAATGGTTATGTTACAAGATAATGCATTGCATCTTGTTAACAAATATAGGATATTAGATTTGAATAGTAACCCAATAAAACATGTATCATTGCATAAACAAGTAAAATTGGTCATAGACTAAAATACTTGTTTTACTAAGCATTCGTAAGAGTGATAAGTTTCCTCTTAGAAAAGCATATATTGAAAGATACAATATGTCTCATTTCAATCATACATTATATAATACTCACAAGATCTATTGAGGTAAGTAACATTTACTAGATTCTTTTCTCAAGATATGCAAAGGAGCATTCTTGAAACACTATCGATGTAGCAGATTCTACATTGTTTTACATTAGGGCATCTCTTGGTTCTTGAAAACCAAATCATGTTAAAATAACAATGTCGTCCAAGAGATCATGAAATGCACCATCTCCACCAAATAACCTCCAAATCTCAAACACGAAATTAAAACATTGTGCTTGCCTTTGTTAGGAGTTTGTGTAAGACATGTCATCTTCTTAACCGGCTTTTAAAATATGGTTAGTTGAGTCATATTAGGCCATGTATTAGCGGAATAAGCTAATATCATCTTTGCTACACTTCGATAGGCAAATATAGGAATTTGAATTTTTCTAACATGAGAATGACTACTGGAGAACCTATCGCACTAGAAATTCAATTTGACCTAACGGTTGAATTGCTTCCAGGAGAGAAGTTGGGTTCGTGGTATAACCCGTAAAAATAGTCGTGTTTAGCCTGAATTGAGCACCACTAGTGATAGTCTCATACTCATTCTCTAACTTGAAAATTTTTCATTCCTACATTTGACTAAAGATACCTTACATCGGTGAACTTTATCTCCCATTAGGATTTCATTTTGAACAAGTAGTAATTAGGATCCTCCTTAGCAAACCTAGATTACTTGCATCCCACATATGTGTTTCAAAGTGATAACATGTTCTTGTGAGATATGATTAAATGCCTCCATGCTTTCTTAATGCTCAGTAATTACTTGATTAATTATTGAATGCTGTTTATTAGAAAGATTTTGCTTTCGATTAGATATTCCGATATAATATCTCTTGATATGTATATCTATGATACATGCTCTTAAATGCTAAATGTTATCATGTTTTGTATGATGTTTGCATTTGTTCCTTATGTGCATTTTACATGATTTGCTTGTTAATTGTGCACCCACACTATGTTGTTTTGACACATAATGATTTAAGTAATTTTAACTTGCGATCGCAATTGTTAAATGTCATATCCGAAACATCATATTCAAGCCTTTTAACAACATATGTTAAAACGCTCATCCAAATGCTAAAAGCTAACATCAACCTTCGGGTGACAAAGGACTCACGAGTTACTACATAAGTGATTAGTAGTTCCTTTCATCCTCGTGTGAATATACACTTCTTAAGACCAAGTATATTCATTTCCGTTAGTTCCTCTTATCCCCATAGGTTTGTCATCGTGTTTTGTGTCAAGCTCACCTCATAGATAATGAGGATCGAACTTATCCATCGGTTTTAGGGTAGAAAACAAACTTATCATCCTATCTCGCCAAGAGTACGTTGATACTCTCTTTCTTTTGAATAACGGGCAATATGCCTATACGAAGATTGATATTTTTGAGTCTTTTCTTTTTCATCGTCAATCTTTATCACCTACCGACGTGCAGCGATCTCACAACAACAATGGATATTCATCCCAAAAATCCCATCAATCACCCTAGAAACACCCAAACCTCTCAAACATGAACTATTCAACTACTTACACTTAGGTCTAGGAATGATGGAACACATTCCGTAAATTTCATAATTTACAGGTGTTCAAAACATCCCCTAAGTGTCGTCTAATGACTATTTAAATATTTCATTGGAAATGTTGAAGTCATCCTTCGAGTCATGTCTAATGACTATTTAAGTATTTCCTTGAAAATATTAAAGTCATCTCGGATTGTCAATAATCTCGTGTCAATTCCTATTGGATTTATCCCTCAAAGAATTTATTAGGTATAGATTCTTTCATCATGTCTAAAAGTCTTATTAAATCAGCGAGATTTATTCGTTAGATACTCTCAAATCGTTGATTTATGTGTGTCTAAAATATCTCTAGATTAGAGTCAAATCCTTTCAAGCTTCCAATGACAACTTAAATATTTCATCCAAAATATTTAAAGCATATTTAATTTGCAAAATGCAATTAAATGTCATATCTCGTTCTCGATCAACATTCATCGAATCCCGTTGGATTCATTCATAAAAGAATTTATTTGGTATAAATTCCTTTAATCTAAGGTCCAGAAAAATCACAACATATGTGAAATTTCTTTGTCAAAAATCAAATTATGGATCAAAATTGACATCAGCAGGTCAATACCCTTAAATAAGGGACGGTACCGCTAAATTTAATGGTACCGTCGGACCGTTATCTGCTGAGTCAGTTTAATTTGTTTTCAATCTCACAGTTTCAAAAGCTCTATCAAAACCCACTCGCTGTAGTCTTGAACCTGAACCGTCTTCTATCTGAATAGATTCTGCCTATCTTCTAATTCCTTAGCTTTTTCCCCTTTCACTTCCGCATGGTACTAAACACACCATATGTTTGGTTACTTCCGTATCCATCATCTTCTCAACTTACCTACAATTCTCAACCTTCATTCTACACTACCAATGCTTCCGTATCCCACTCATCTTCCACACACTTCAAGCTAAGAACCGCTAGGATAAGTTGAGATAATCCTTCTTCATCAACATAGTTTCTTCTAGCAAAGATAACTCTACAAAAACCCCATCACCAACTCCACAACTTTGAAGATTCTATCTTCTTAACCCTTAGCACATTTCCACGTAATCACATGCCTCATCATATGAATGCTCTATGAGTATTCACAATGATTGAGAAGAGTTACGTAACTTCAAAGGTGAAGTTTATTGTATGCTATCCACCACTTGTCATGACGTTACTAAGCTCATCGCTTCCGTCAACGTTTGTTCTCCTATTTATTATTTTTTATTCTTTTTCCAACACATCTTGTCCGAATGGTCATCGATTAAGGGGGAGCGAAAACACACTCATATTTTCCTTCACCAAACACTCTCAAGAACACACTAATGTGGTTCTTATTCCCTATAATTCTCTACTAAAACACTCAACCTTTACAACTAAACTTCACTCTTGACAGTGATATTTAGTTTAAGAACCTTCAACCCATCGATCATTAAACTCAAACGTCACAACTATCCTTCACTCTTGACAGTGATATATATAGAAGATGTTGCTGAGAAGATAACAACTTTTAGAGACTTTGTAGGAGATACGTATGGTATAGATTGTGTGTATATCTTATTTAGTTAGAATTATACGGTGTAATACTTATCTTGTAAAGGACTCCTTAGTCTATAAAAGGAGATCCTAGGTATACGAATAGAATATATAGTTTGTTAAGGATTCAAGGTCTTGTAACCCTAGTGATAGCTAAGATCACTCGTATTATTGAAGCAATAATATTGAATCATTTGGTGTTAATCTCTTTGTGTTCATTGTCATACAAACATTACTGTTCCATTAAACAAACAATAATCCTTCTAAGTGTGGTTAAGTAGATTCCGCATACTTAGCTACATTCACTCAAAGTATCTCATACACGTTTACAGGAGTAACATCCTAAGTGTATTATAATCCTCACAAGTGGTATCAGAGCCAGGTTTGATACTATTGAATTTAGAAGAAGTGATGGACATGGAGACTACCCAAACAAATATGGCTGCAAAATTGCCAATGCTCAAGCAGAATAAATTTGACATGTGGAGGCTACGGATTGAACAATACTTCCAAGTGCAGGACTATGCACTCTGGGAAATTATTGAAGAATGGAACTCTTTCAAGCCATCAACCACTACAACAACTGTTAAGGGCAAGGTAGAGACAATTCTACAGACTAATCCACTAACTGCTGAAGAGAGGCAACAGAAGAAGAATGACCTCAAGGCCAGAAGTATGCTTATGATGACTGTGGATACCGTAGAGGGGGGTGAATACGTTTCCATTTAAAAACGTAAAACTTTTAGTATCAATTACCCGATCAAGTGTGACGTAATAAGAAAAGTGTCAACTATGGTCATATAACATTTAGAGATGATATAAAGTAAACCACCACACAAACATAAACACACCATGACTCAAACATAGTCAATATAATATAAGCAACAAAGCACACAAGCATAAATGCAATGCAAATATAAATATAAAGCGATAAAGACTAAAATGAAAGTAAAGAGATAAGTAAGAAGGCGCAAACCGGACACGATGATTTATAGTGGTTTGGTCACGAAGCTCCTCTTCGCCCTACTCAACTCCTCGAGTACCCAACTCGAGAGTTACTTCACTAATAAACAAGCTCCCTTCAGGTGGAGAAAACCATACACGTCGCTTATCCTATTTCTGACACTAAGCTAGATGTTGAGTGCTAATCTTAGCTAGCACCAATCTACCACGATCTACCCGATCTACACCATACACGTCGCTTATCCTATTTCCGACACTAAGCTAGATGTCGAGTGCTAATCTTAGCTAGCACCAATCTACCACGATCTACCCTTGATCCACTTGATCAATACACACAAGCCCAATGGCTTCAAGAGATCTCCAAGATCTCGACAAGATCACAATGATCTACTCCCACTTGACTCGATCTACCCTATCTACCCTTGATCTTCTTGATCAATCACACAAGCCCAATGGCTTCAAGAGATAATCAATATCTCTATAAGATCACAATGATCTTCACTCACTCTCTCACAAAAGAAAAATGATCTTGATGTATACTAGGATACGACAAGTGTGTAACAAATGTTACAACTTCCCTAACTACAACTACAACTCTTGTATCTTCTTGGATACCTTGAGTTCTTCTCTTGCTATGGAAGAGGAATGACAACACTTTGTATCTACTTGGATACTTTGTGTTCTTCTCTTGCTATTGAAGAGGGATGACAATACTTTGTATCTACTTGGATACTTTGTGTTCTTCTCTTGCTATTGAAGAGGAATGAAGAGGATCTCTTAGTGGGATGAAAGGATCACTCTTAAACAAACTAAGACTCTCTAAATGATCAAATAAAGTCATCTAAGTGAGGAGGGATTAGACCAGAGAAAACTAACTAGAAAAATCAAGTTGGAAGTGTAAAATGGTCCACTATTTATAGGCAATGGGAAAACTAGCCGTTACAGAGGCACGACTCCACTAATTGTCAGACGACTCCACTAAATTTAGTGGAGCCGTCGGTACTTTAGTGGTACCGTGGACGCTCATCCGTTTGTCTTTAGTGGGGAAGGTTTATTTGGGAATGTTGGAACAGTTTTGGGGGGGGGGGGGGGGAAATGACTGTTGTGATTTTTTAAACTTATTTTTCAAAATAAAACATTTCTTTTTTAATTCAAAAATAATTTGTAAAATATATTTTTGAAAAAAATGTTTTGTCACATTAAAAATGTGAAGTTTAGAGAAAAATATAATCCTTTGATCATTTGTCAAGTAGTAGATTTGTTTGTCCATACCTTGAGTAATTTACGTCGGGATGGAAATCTACGACTTTGTTGAAGCATACTTGAGACGTCGAGAGGTGTTGATGTAAGTATGCATTGATGATTTGTATTTACAAGTAACTTGCACATTTTACGTTATGCATACAAGTTACATGTTTGTCATTATTAAAACTGAAGAAACCGTTTAGTTTAAATATCGTTATATTTGCACTAACAATCTCCCCCTTTTTGATGATGACAAATATGTAAACCGTAACACACAGTAAAATGTAAAAGTTACCTGTTTACACTCCCTTCTCCCCCTTTTGTCGAATCAAAAAGGTAGTTGTCTCGAGCGCTCCCTTGATTTCACTTCCTACTCCCCCTTATGGCACTACTTTCCTTTCTCCCCAGAAAGGCGAGCTTGCATCATCCCAGTGAAGTCTTCTATCACCACCATTAGAAAGACTTCGTGCTATGTATTCAAATACTCCCGAGCTCCCCCTAGCTCAATGCTTCCCTATGGTGACTTAATCCCCTTGTTTATTTACCTTAGTATCTAGCGGATCCATGGATCAAATTCTTACAAAGGCTTTTCCTACATCAAAGGTTAGCTTCGTGCAACATAATATATAACAGTATAGGAGCAACATTATAGGGATATAATACATATAGCAAGACATGCAAGGGTTAAACTATGTTAACATGTAAGTGTCACAACCCGACCGACAACCTAAGGTGTAATTGTTCAATCAATCACACTAATCAAAAACGAGATTCGTTCGTTGACTGACACACTAAATGACTTCTTCCAAGTTGTCATTGGGAAGGCAAGTTCTAACAAACCTTTTGAACAACATAATCATCTACCTAAGATGATTGGTGTTGGGATGGTTTAGATTAATATATCGTTTGCACTGACAATGAGATGCATGATATATTTCATAAGAAAAAAATGTGCATGTGATCCTAATAGGTTTGGGGTGGATATCTCTAACGGGGTTGAGGTAATGAAGTTCTAGATTTCTAGTTTGGATGATCCTAGGTATGTGTTAGAGATAATTTGGTATATGAAGGGTTTCGTGTGATTGTGAGGATTGAAGGTTGGTGATGGAGTTGGCATGGCATAGTCCAATGGAGTTATGGGTGAAAGTGTGTAATCCATTGAGGATGGTATAGTGTTGAGGGAAGGAGATGATGAAGATGTTGTGTAGGTAGAGGATGTTTTGGAGGGTGCATTAGGTGGATATGGTGAGTTGGGAGTAGCTTGGGAAGGTGGTGTCATTGCTTCATCTTCTTTTGTAAGATCACAAAAGAGTGGTTTTGAAGGTGGTCTTACGGTTACCCTAGGTTTCTTTGAGATGCGGGTGGTGGATTCTTTTGTGGATGACATGGTGTTTGGGTGATGTGAGGTTGAAGATGAAGTGAGGAATAGTTGTAAGGTTTGAGTGTGATGATTGATGGGTTGAAGGTTCTTAGACTAACTATCACTGTCAAGAGTGAAGTGTAGCTAAAAGGTTTGAGTGGGATTGTTATAAAGGTTGAAGGTTTTTAGACTAATTATCACTGTCAAAAGTGAAGTGTAGCTAAAAGATTTTAGTGGGATTCATATAAGGGTTGAGGGTTTAAAACTAAATATCATTGTCAAAAGTGAAGTTTAGTTATAAGGGTTGAGTGTGATGGGGTTAGTGTGAGAACTAAAGGCTGTGGT
Organism: Artemisia tridentata subsp. tridentata; assembly: GCA_021014915.2. Classification (NCBI taxonomy): domain Eukaryota; kingdom Viridiplantae; phylum Streptophyta; class Magnoliopsida; order Asterales; family Asteraceae; genus Artemisia; species Artemisia tridentata. The sequence continues at coordinate 7,107,787 of CP139501.1, read as the reverse complement.
GAACTTGGTGGAGGTAATGGTGTGGGGATTCTTCTGGTGGTATGAGGAGGTGCTCAAGGTAGGAGAATTGAAGGCTCAACTCATCTCTATGGTACATGATGAGGTGTTAGTTGTGGTGATAACAATGACAACTTAGGGCATGTGGTTGTAGGGGATAAAGAATGGGATGACCCATTAGTGGTTATGGTGATGGTGATAGTGATGAGGATGATGTGTTAGTGCCAAGTTCAAAGAGGGTTGATGGGGAATGAGGAATGATGTTAATGTAAGGTTTGAAGATGAGATACAAGATAAGCTTGCAATGATGATGCCTTATTTGCAATGGTGATGCCTTATAGAGGCAAGAGTTGTGGGATTCGAACTAAAGTTGGTGGTAGAGTCCTATGGTGTAGTGAGGGAATCCTAGGGTGTATGTGAGTTTGCAAAATTTTGCAGGTTTGAGGTTAGGGATGCAGGGATTAGGAGGGAACAGTGAAAATTCGTCAAACATAGGCACGGTACCACTAAATACCACACGGTACTGTTAAATTTAACGGTACCGTGACCTGGAAGTCACAAAATTTTCCTGTGCAGCCTAGTTCTGGGCAGCTAAAGGGAAGTTTCCTAGGGAATAAGAACCACATTTGTGTGTTCTTGAGAGTGTTTGGTGAAAGACTATATGAGTGTGTTTTCGCTCCCCCTTAATCTATGACCATCCGGACAAGATGTAAAAGATAAAGAGGAAAACAAACGTTGACGGAAGCGATGAGCTTAGTAACGTCATGACAAGTGGTGGATAGCATACGATAAACTTCACATTTGAAGTCACGTAGCTCTTCTCAATCATTGTGAATATTATAGAATATTTATATGATGAGGCATGTGATTACTTGGAGATATCCTAAGGGTTAAGAAGATAAAATCTTCAGGGTTGTGAGGTTGGTGATAATTGAAGACGAAATAAACTGTCTCAGCAGACAACGGTCCTACGGTACCGTTAAATTTAGCGGTACCGTCCCCTATTTAAGGGTGCCGTGATCTGCTGAGGTCAGTTTTGACCCAGAATTAGATTTTTGAACAAAGAAATTTCACATATGTTGTGATTTTTCTGGACCTTAGATTAAAGGAATTTATACCGAATAAATTCTTTTATGAATGAATCCAACGGGATTCGATGAACGTTAATCGAGAACGAAAATGACATTTAATTGCATTTCGCAAATTAAATATACTTTAAATATTTCGGATGAAATATTTAAGTCGTCATTAGAGTTTAAGAGGATTTTACAAATAAATCTCGCTGATTTAGTGAGATTTTTCGACACAAGGAGAGAATTTATACCTAATAAATTCTTTGAACGGTATTGGACGAGAAGAGATGACTTTTACATTTATGAGGAAATACATAGGTAGTCATTAGAGTGATGTGAAGGATGACTTAATATTTCCAGTGAAATATTTAGATAGTCATGAGAGGGATTTAAAGAATGACTCAATATTTTTCAGTGAAATATTTAAGGAGTCATGAAACGAGACACACAAGATGACTACAATATTTTCAGTGAAATATTCAAGTAATCATAAGAGGGGTACGAGGAATGACTTTAATATTTCCAGTGAAATATTTAAATAGTCATAAGATTTATGGAATATGTTCCATCATTCCTAGACCTAGACGGAGATGGTTAGGGGATTCTCGGTTGAGAGGTTTGGTTGATTTACGGATTTCGATGTGCTTCGCACGCGAGTGTTTCACGGGGTTTTGAAAGACGTAAAGCTAGGCCTATGGTGCTGATTCGCAGTAGGGTTTGGGATCTTAAGAAGTGTATAATCACTCGAGGATGAAATGAACTACTAATCACTTATATAGTAACTCGTGAGTCCTTTGTCACCCGAGGGTAGATGTTAGCTTTTAGCTTTTGGATGAGCGTTTTAACATATGTTGTTAAAAGGCTTAAGTATGATGTTTCGGGTATGACATTTAACAATTGCGATAGCAAGTTAAACTTACTTGAATATTTCAGATGAAATATTTAAGTTGTCAACCCTACTCCGAGTTCTACTAGGTTTGTATCTAACCTTCCCATGACAAAAGGGTGTATTACTTGGAAGAAGGCGAAGTGATGACTAGGGAATTAGGATAACTTCATGACTACTTTGACTTATAGGTTTTGACACTAGTGTATGACTCTATGACTTCAAAGGGTTCAAAGTGATATGCATACCTAATTCCTAATGTGTCAAAGGGACATAGTGTGGGTGCAAACTTTACAAGCAAATTATGTAAAATGCACATGAGAAATAAATGCAAACGTCATGCAAAACATGATAATCATCTAGCATTTAAGATCATGAAGACATTTAATAATATCTTACGAGAACATGTTATCATTTTGAAACACGTATGTGGGATGAAATCAATCTAGGTTTGCTAAAGCAGATCCTAATTATTACTTGTTTAAAATGAAATCCTAACCGGAGATAAAGTTCACCGATGTAAACTATCTCTAGTCAAATGTAGGAATTAAAATTTTTCGAATTAGAGAATGAGTATAAGACTATCACTAGTGGTGCTCAATTAAGGCTAAACACGACCATTTTTACAGTTATACACGAACCCAACTTCTCTCCTGGAAGCAATCCAACCGTTAGGTCAAATTGAATTTCTAGTGCGATAGGTTCTCCATTAGTCATTCTCATGTTAGAAAAATTCAAATTCCTATATTTGCCTATCGAAGTATAGCAAAGATGATATTAGCTTTTTTCGCTAATACATGAACTAATATGACTCAATTAACCATACTTTGAAAGTCGGTTAAGAAAATGACATGTCTTACACAACTCCTAACAAAGGCAAGCGAGATGTTTTAATTTCGTGTTTGAGACTTAGAGGTTATTTGATGGAGATGGTACATTTTATGATCTCTTGGACAACATCTTTGTTTGTTGAGTTGTTACATGTTATTTTAACATGATTTGGTTTCCTAGAACCAAGAGACGCTTTAATGTGATACAATTTAGAATCTACTACATCGTGTGTGTTTCAAGAATGCTCCTTTGCATATCTTAAGGAAAGAATCTAGTAAATGTTATTTACCTCAGTAGATTTTGTAAGTATTATATTTGAAATGAGACATATTGTATATTTCAACAAATATGCTTTTCTAAGAGAAAACTTATCACTCTTACAAATGCTTAATGAAACAAGTAATTTATGGTATGACCAATTTTACTTGTTTATGCAATGACACATGTTGTATTAGGTTATTATTCAACTCTAATATCCTATATTTGTTAACAAGATGCAATGTATTCTCTTGTAACATAACCATTCATGTTACAAAGACAATAAGATGCATAGGATATAAGTTATCCTTTGTCAATCTTTTGATAAGAGAAATACATGTGATATTCTCAAAGATTGACGACTTACATAATAGTTAATAACATATTATATGTGACACTTTTACTAGACATGTGATTTTGAGTGTTGAGTCGTTCATGAGCAAAGTTTACATATATTGTTTGTTTGCTCGTGTTTGGTTTTTCGGAAATGACACATTTACTAATTGCATTGCAATGTAAATTACTTGTTTGTTTCGGATGAAACATCCAAGTTGTCAATCCTACTTAGTTGTGTGTTTTATGCATCTTTTAAACATATTAGTTTAAAGTTTGGAACACAACCATTGGACAAGAAGACTCAATATGGCATCTTCAACACAAGTGTGAGTTATGATCCGATGCATATTATTTTCGTCTTGAGAGGACGTCATTATTTTCATAACAATCGAATGTGATTGAGTATGTAGATTCAAGATAATATATTTCATCATATTTTGATGTTATCTTGAAGCTAGACAAATAATGACTCCAATTTCATGTCCAAACTCGAAAACTTGTCAATTAGATTCGATAATGATATCAATCATAATTTTAATAATGAATTGATGTGTTCTCGAAATCTTTCTTGACCCTCACAATCACTCTTTTTTTAAAAATAAAATAAAAAGTTAAGGAATGTGTTCCATTTATTCTAATACTAGTTGTATGTGTGAGGTTAATGACATATTAAGTTACTACTTTGATATTGTCATTTATTTTTTATTTGAGAAAAATTATTTATATTATTAAGTATAATATTCTTAGTTTTTCGACACCTCATATTAGTATAAAAATAATTATCTTAACTATTTTTATACAACATACGTAAAATACTAAATGTTTAAAACATTTTGTATGTGTGTTAGATCAATGCAAGTTTAATACATTTTCTTTTACTTAAATACTAATGTATTAATATGATCTTTTATCTTGTTTAGACAACCCATGGTCAAGCAAGACAAAATGATGTAATGATTTAGAGATCATGTTACGGATTTTATGAAAGTGTTAAGTATTTTGGGTTGATATACTTTTTACACTTAAACCTTTGGAAAAATAATTGTGTAAGACAATATCTTTCGACACACATGATCTACCAACTTAGTTTCTATTCCTAAGAAGGTTACTAAACCATTTTAAAAACTTGCAACAAATGCAAAAAAAAATGGTCTTTGCCTATATGCAATGCAAACTAATTACTTAATATAGTGCAAGTAATTTAGCATGAGCCTTATGAACGCATAAACCAGAAGACTATAATAAACAAATAGCAACAAGGCATGAAAGACACTTATGCTTATAGATAAAATTAGCTCAACTAGAGATAACAATAAGCATACAAAAATATTAACTAACAATAATAAGACCATAAGAAAAATAAATAGTCATTTAGCGTAACACACAAAAATACTTATCGTCATTTTGTGTATTAAGTATAACAATGTATACTTGCTTGATTTTATTTGACAATGAATTGGTTTCCTCCCCATTTCAAAGATTTTATCAAGTTCAACACTTTGAAAGTGTGAATACATCAACGTGTGATGTTCACTTTGTAATTTGACAAAAAATTTGTGCAATTGGCATGACCGGAAAAGACTCTATGTTACGAATTAAAGACTCTAGTAAATTTTACTTTACAATCACTTTCTAAAATTATTTTTAAGTGAAATTAGACTCAATTACATTTAAAACGATAGGTGGCACGACTCCTACGGACTTACGGTTGATTTTATACGAATTTTTGAAAATTACCGAATTCTGAAAAACAGACGAAGGTACCGTTAAATTTAGCGGTACCGTCCATATTTAATGGAACCGTCCGTTATATTTAATGGTGCCGTACCTGTTATTTCAGTTTTGAAAAGAACCAACTTTTATTAATGTAAGAAAACCTTCAAGCTAGTATGACAACGTATACTTAACAACAAAACTTGTAAGTATTAAGCAACTAAATACTTTTCATATTTTTATCACCTTCATGGGTAATATGATACATGGATCGTACTCAATTTTAAAAACCATTTACTTTAAAAATTTGAGCGATGTGGATCTGGTACCAATTGTGAAAACCGTAGAGAGCGGGTGGATACGTTTCCATTTAAAAACTTAAAACTTTTAGTATCAATTACCCGATCAAGTGTGACATAATATGAAAAGTGTCAACTATGGTCATATAACATTTAGAGATGGTATAAAGTAAACTACCACACAAACATAAACACACCATGACTCAAACATAGTCAACATAATATAAGCAACAAAGCACACAAGCATAAACGCAATGCAAATATAAATATAAAGCGATAAAGACTAAAATAAAAGTAAAGAGATAAGTAAGAAGGCGCAAACCGGATACGATGATTTATAATGGTTCGGTCATGAAGCTCCTCTTCGCCCTACTCCACTCCTCGAGTACCCAACTTGAGAGTTACTTCACTAATCAACAAGCTCCCTTCAGGCGGAGAAAACCATACACGTCGCTTATCCTATTTCCGACACTAAGCTAGATGTCGAGTGCTAATTTTAGCTAGCAACAATCTACTACGATCTACCCGATCTACACCGTACACGTCGCTTATCCTATTTCTGACACTAAGCTAGATGTCGAGTGCTAATCTTAGCTAGCACCAATCTACCATGATCTACCCGATCTACCCTTGATCCACTTGATCAATACACACAAGCCCAATGGCTTTAAGAGATCTCCAAAATTTTGACAAGAACACAATGATCTACTCCCACTTGACTCGATCTACCCTATCTACCCTTGATCTTCTTGATCAATCACACAAGCCCAATGGCTTCAAGAGATAATCAATATCTCTATAAGATCACAATGATCTTCACTCACTCTCTCACAAAAGAAAAATGATCTTGATGTATACTAGGATACAACAAGTGTGTAACAAATGTTACAACTTCCCTAACTACAACTAAAACTCTTGTATCTTCTTGGATACCTTGAGTTCTTCTCTTGCTATTGAAGAGGAATGACAACAATTTGTATCTACTTGAATACTTTGTGTTCTTCTCTTGCTATTGAAGAGGGATGACGACACTTTGTATCTACTTGGATACTTTGTGTTCTTTTCTTGCTATTGAAGAGGAATGAAAGGATCTCTTGGTGGGATGAAAGGATCACTCTTAAACAAACTAAGACTCTCTAAATGATCAAAGAAAGTCATCTAAGTGAGGAGGGATTAGACCAGAGAAAAATGACTGGAAAAATCAAGTTGGAAGTGTAAAATGGTCCACTATTTATAGGCAAGAAGAAAACTAGCCGTTACAAAGGCACGGCTCCACTAATTGTCAGACAGCTCCAATAAATTTAGTGGAGCTGTCAGTACTTTAGTGGTACCGTGGACACTCCTCCGTTTGTCTTTAGTGGGGAAGGTTTATTTGGGAATGTTGGAACAATTTTGGGGGGGGGGGAATGACTGTTGTGATTTTTTAAACTTATTTTTCAAAATAAAACATTTCTTTTTAATTCAAAAATAATTTGTAAAATATATTTTTGAAAGAAATGTTTTGTCACATTAAAAATGTGAAGTTTAGAGAAAAATATAATCCTTTGATCATTTGTCAAGTAGTAGATTTATTTGTCCATACATTGAGTGATTTACGTCGGGATGGAAATCTACAACTTTGTTGAAGCATACTTGAGACTTCGAGAGGTGTTGATGTAAGTATGCATCGATGATTTGTATTTACAAGTAACTTGCACATTTTACGTTATGCATTACAAGTTACATGTTTGACATTATTAAAACTGAAGAAACCGTTTAGTTTAAATATCGTAATGTTTGCACTAACAATAACTATTCCAAATGATCAACTCTTGAACTTCAGCAAGTTCAAGGATGCAAAGACATTGTTTGAGGCCATTGTTGCTAGGTATGGTGGGAATGAAGCCACCAAGAAGACACAGAAGACTTTCTTAAACAAGTAATGAGTCATTGGACCACATGTTCAACAGGCTTCAGAAGATTGTCAGCCAACTAGCTGTTCTTGGTGTTGACATACCTCAGGAAGATCTGAATTCAAAGTTCCTGAGAAGTTTACCTGCAGAGTGGGCCGTGCATGTTGTTGTCTGGAAGAACAAATTAGACATTGACACCATGAGCCTGATGGATTTGTATAGCAACTTCAAGATAGTTGAACAAGATGTGAAGAAGGCAGGAGGAACAAGTTCAAGCACTGGGAATATGGCCTTTGTGTCATCTCCTAGTAACTCAAGCCCAGTTGAAGAAGTGAAGGTTGCTGTGGGAGTTAGTACTGCTAACTCAAATGTTAGTACTGCTTGCACTTCAAGCAGTACTAGTGGCATTCTGGATGAGAAGACTTACTGTGCCTTCCTGAAAACTAAGCATATTGGATCCATGTTGACCCATGAAGATCTCCAAGAGATCAATGATGATGATCTGGAGGAGATGGACATCAAATGGCAAATTTCTCTTCTTAGCATGAGGGCTAAGAAATTCTATCAGAGGACAGGGAAGAAGATCACCATAAACAGCAATGATACTGGTGGTTATGACAAATCAAACTGCCATAAGATGGGGCATTTTTTAAAGGAATGCAGGAGGCCTAGACAGCAAGACAGCAGGAACAAGAGTTATGAAAGCTAAACCAAAGCTGTGGAGATCACTAAGTCAAACTCAAAAGCTATGGTGGCCATTGATGGCTTAGGGTTTGATTGGAGCTTTATGGCAGAAGAGGAGGCAGCACCTACTGAGATAGCTCTCATGGCTTTCTCTGATTCTGAGGTACAAATTGCTAAGTGTTCTAAAACTTGCATTGCTTTAAAAGAACTTGAAACTCTAAGGAAACAATATGATGAACAAAGGATTGAGCTAAACAAAACTAGTTATAATTTGGCAAATCATAAGAGAGGTTTAGCTATTTTAGAAGAGCAAATAGTTCACTATAAGAGTAATGAGTCTAGTTTTGCTGATGATATTGCAGTTCTTAAAAGGGATTTATCTTTTAAAAATGCTGAAATTAGTCTATTAAAATCTGAGTTGGATAGGATTAAAAAGGCCAATGAAAACATTCAATTAAGTGTAGAAACATTAGAATATGCCTCTAAGGGTGTAAGCAAAATAATTGAATGTCAATTAATCAACAAAGCTAAGTCAGGTCTGGGGTATAAGACTGTTCCACCTCCTCATAGAGGAATTCCTGCACCCCCAGGAATAGACCTAGAACATACAGGTTTCCCTGAATTTCAACAACCAGAGCTAGAATATGGTCTTAAGCCAAAGGAGAATGTAGTTGTTTTTAAGCCTGTAGAGGTAAGTGAACCCTTTGAGAGTGCAAGTGATACTTCACTCACTAAGGACAAGGTGTCCTCTGGTAGGAATTCAGATGCTCTAACCATTGAGGACTGGACATCTGATGATGATGAGGAAGATAAGGTTGTAGTTAAGCCTGATGTAGTTAAAGTAGAAGGAACAAGTGTTCCCAAGGTGGTCAAGAATGAAACTGTTAGGCCTAAATCAAATGTCAAACCTATTAGGAAAATAGTTAGGTACTGTGAGATGTATAGATCTACAGACAAGCCCAGAGGTAACCAAAGGAATTGGAACAACCTCAAGTCTCACAAACTAGGTGATGACTTTGTCCTATATAAGAAAGCTTGTTACACTTGTGGAAGTTTTGACCATCTTGCAGCTTTTTGTAACAAAAGGGTAACTGGGTATTCAAACCATAGGGTGAACATAGAAAGACCTCAAGCTCACTCTAATATTCCTAGAATAACACCCAGAGCTGTTTTATTGAAGTCTGGCCCAAAATCACTTAGTACTGCTAGACTAGCAGTTCATACTACCAGACCATTTAAGACTGTTTACCCAAAACCAGCAGTCCAAAGTGCAAAAACAACTTTCAAATTTGCACCAAAAACTGCTAAAAGGCCTTTTCATAACAAAGCAGTGGTACAAAAACAAATTTGGAAACCTAAGGCTACAACTACAAAGCCAGCAGTTAATACTGCTAGCCAAGCAGTTAGTACTGACTACTTTAAAAACACTGCTAGGGACAAGAGGGCTAATGTTGTTAAGGCCTCAGCATGTTGGGTTTGGAGACCACTCTAATCCAATGGTGCATCAACTGTTTTGAAAATATTTAACTATATTGATGCACGAGGCAAACCCAAGTTAGTAATGGATTGGGTACCCCAAGGAAACTAATTTCCTTGTTTCATGTGCAGGGACATTCACAAGGAGATGATGAGGATCAAGGTTATGCAGACAGTGGGTGTTCTAGGCACATGACAGGCAACATGTCCGATCTTTCAGACTTTCATTCATTTGATGGAGGATATGTTACCTTTGGGAGAGGCATTAGAGGCAAAATTACTAGTAAAGGTATTCTTAAAACCGGTAAATTAGATTTTGAAGATGTGTACTATGTGCAAGAACTTAAGTATAACCTGTTTAGTGTCTTACAAATGTGTGACAAAAAGAACAAGGTTCTTTCTACTGAAACTGAATGTCTTGTGCTTTCTCCAGACTTTAAGGTACCTGATGAAAGTCAGATATTGCTCAAAGTTCCAAGAAAAGGCAACATGTACTATGTTGATATGAAAAAAATTGTTCCTAAAGAGGCCCTTATTTGTCTTGTTGCAAAGGCCACATTGGATGAATCTATGCTATGCATAGAAGACTTGGTCACATTAATTTTAAAACCATTAATAAGATTGTAAAGGATGGTTTGGTAAGAGGTTTGCCTCAGAAAAAATTTGAAAATGACCAAACTTGTGTTGCCTGTCTTAAAGGCAAACAACACAAGGCTTCTTGTAAGCCCAAGATTTTTAACTCTATTGATCAACCTTTGTTTATGCTACATATGGATTTATTTGGCCCTGCATCTGTTAGTAGTATTATGCATAAAAGGTACTACCTTGTTATTACTGATAATTATAGTAGGTTCACTTGGGTTTTCTTTTTAGGTTCTAAAGATGAGACACCTAGCATTCTTAAGACTTTCATTACTGAGATAGAAAACCTAGTGGATAGGAAGGTAAAAGTCATTAGATGTGATAATGGGACAGAGTTCAAGAATAGAGTTATGGATGAGTTTTGCAAAGAAAAAGGTATTAGAAGAGAATTTAGTGTTGCTAGAACTCCTCAGCAGAATGGGGTTGCTGAGAGGAGGAATAGGACATTAATAGAAGCTGCTAGAACTATGTTAGCTGACTCTAAGTTGCCTACCACCTTTTGGGTTGAAGCAGTTAATACTACTTGTTAAGTTCAGAACATGGTTTTGGTAGTTAACCATCACAACAAGACACCTTATGAGCTTTTTAGAGGTAGAACTCCTGCATTAGGATTTCTAAGACCTTTCGGGTGTCATGTGACCATTCTTAATACCTTAGACTATCTAGGCAAATTTGATGGTAAAGCAGATGAAGGATTCTTGGTTGGATATTCTCTTAATAGCAAAGCATTTAGAGTATACAACACAAGAACTAGGAAAGTTGAGGAGAACCTGCATGTTGAATTTCTAGAGAATAAACCTAACAGTGCAGGAGAAGGTCCAAAATGGCTGATTGACCTTGAGACTCTAACCCAATCCATGAACTATGTACCAGTTGTTGCAGGAACTAATGATTTTGCAGGTTCAGAAGCTGATGATGCAACAGATGAAGCAGGTTTGGGAAAGGAGAAAGATCAAGATCATATGTTGATGCCAATATGGACAAGTGTGGATTCAACTTCAATGAATGGTTAACCTTCTATTGATGAAGCTAAGGAGGTTTTTGATGATGAAAACAATGTAGTAGGAGCTAAGGAAAAGAGGATCAAGCTAACAATACTAATGATGATTGTACTGTTGAGCCCCAAGTTTTACTGCTGAGCCAGTTGCTCATACTGCTGTCTCATCAACCTCTAATGCAACGGATTTCTTAGAAGATGAGGTGGATTTAGGAAATCTACCACCTACCTATCAAGTCCCTACTACACCACACAAAAGGATAAACAAACATCACTCCCTAAATAATGTGATTGGTGACATGCAATCTGGAGTAAAGACAAGAAAGCAACTATTGACTTCAGACCAACAAGGATTTTTAAGTGCAGTTTATGATGCAAAGCAGCATGAAGATAACAATACATGTTTATTCGTTTGTTTCCACTCACAGTCTGAGCCCAAAAATGTTCTCAAAGCCTTAGAAGATCTAATTAGGTATAAGCAATGCAGGAAGAGCTTCCCCAATTCAAGATTCAGAAGGTTTGGATTCTTGTGGATTTCCCCAAGGGTATAAGGGTAATTGGCACCAAATGGGTTTTCAGAAATAAGAAGGATGAAAGGGGTATATTGATCAGGAACAAAGCTAGACTTGTAGCCCAAGGGTACACACATGAAGAGGATATAGACTATGAAGAAGTCTTTGCACCAGTAGCAAGGATTGAGGCAATTAGACCATTTTTGGCCTATGCTTCTTTCATAGGCTTCACAGTTTATCAAATGGATGTTAAAAGTGCCTTCTTGTATGGTACTATTGAAGAGGAGGTGTATGTCTCACAATCTCTAGGTCCTGATAAGGTGTATATGTAACCACTCGTAAAATTTCCTATTTACTTTACAGAACTATTATCCTTTTGCCACGGGTAAATTTTTTTTTTTATTTATTTAAATGTATCTCTCATCTTATGTGACGTAGATCACATCATTGATAAACGTGCTCCCACAAGACCTGCCTAACAAATCTAATGTTTATTTTATAAACATCACGATATAAAAATATTACAGAATACCATTTACCACTTTACGATAAAATCCTTAACAAAACATTCATTATCTGAATAGATTTTTAGGAAACTCTAAAATTTACCACAACACCAAATATGAACAACTAAACCCCATAACATAGAAATACAACATATCTGAGTTAATGTACAAGTTACTAAAACACTAGAAACCCTAATTCTATTTTGTTCCCGATAAAACCCTAATTTCACATAAGTGTTATTTTATGCATTTATTTCACAAACCCTAATTTATTTCTACAATATTTTTATAAAATATAAAGTTTACAAGTTATTTAAGCTAGAGTACAAGTCATTTATGCATAAACTCATTTCTTTACAAAATCTTTAATAAAATCTCATTTATATTATTTTCAAAGCATAAAATACAAACTATTTATACATAACTTTTATAAATTATATTTTTCTAAACTCCTTAATTATTTTTACAAGTCTTTTAGCCTAAAGTACAAGTGTCTAATGCACAAAAATTATAAATTCCATTTAATTACCTTTTAACATAATAAATTTCAACAAATAATTTTTATAAACTAAATAAATGTTAAAACTATATTTTTCTTAAATCCTAAACTTTTGTACAAGTCTATTAAGCATATATTACAACCTTCATAAGCTCAACATATTTTCCTTTCATTTCTTCAATAAATTCGATTCATACAAAAATATAAAAGACCATAAATATTTTTGTAAGTAATAAAACACTTGAACTAAGTTAGTTATCATCTCTAAACCTTAGTTACAACCTCCTAAACCTATTGTACTACCCTCCTAAGCTCACACGTCCCTTCCCTTAGAACCCTGGTTCGAACTTAGCTGTACAACCAAACTAGAAATTACATCATAATGGTACATTGTATCTAGCCCTAGACATACCTCATGCCCTCTCCTACAAAGCTCTCCACATGGCACCCTTTACCTTCAAGAAGCTTTTCTATTGGTAGTTTAAACCCATGGCAACTAAACCGGCCACATCACCACCATTTCTTCCCTCCTCCTCCACCTATCCATGTGGCATAGCTCTCCATTCTTGTCAGCCCTTGTATGCAAACTTGTCTCCTTATCTCAATCACTAGAAAACCCTAATCAAAACTCCTATAAATAGCAACTCAATTCCCTTCACACTTCACAGCCAAATCGAACCAAAACATTAAACCAGCTCCAACCCATTTCTGTCCTAATCCCAACTCTAAAATACTCTCACAACACACTTAGGAAGTCCAGAAGAGAGGGGAAGCTATCGAGTCAAGGCATCCATTCATTCTTTCCTTAAAACCCTAGTCGACCCCAAACATTTAAGTAAGTTCTCCACTCTATTTTAATTTGGTTACTTATCTTATTTATCTTTAAAATCATTAGAACACAACCAATAATAATGAACATAACCAAAAACCCTAGATTTTCATTACTTTGTTTTCTTACTGTTCGAACTAAAACCCAAACGTACCCTATATATTCGAAATAATGATAAAACAAATCAAGAATATATGAAACATGTTAAAACATATCACATATTATCATATCTTATCTAAAATCCTAGTTAGAAAACGATTTAAGAACATTAAAACCTATCGAGTCTTTTTCTGTGTTTCAGTCGAGTCAAAAACAAGCCCAGTCACCCAACTTTTGACCCAGAAACCGACACCCAAAAGACCTTGTTAGATTCTGATTTTTGGTATTTATAAATTTCACCTAGCTAGCTTGAACTAGGAAAAAGAATCATTAAAAATGATTGAGTATTCATAAAGATATCGAGTCTAGAAAATTTGTCTTTATCGCTAGAATAAGAACCTGATTTCCAGTTGTTAACTTTTCATTTTTGTCAACCCAGATGCCCTATTTTCAACCTCTGTTTCGACCACTACATGATTTCTAAAAATACTATACTTTCGACATATTAGATATTACCCAGCAACCTTTAAATAGAAACAAGAATCATCGAAAAAGGTTAATTTTTTACTAAGATATTGAGTCTTGAATTTCCCCCATATCACTAAAACTAGGTTAGTAAATCCCAGTTATTATTTTTCTATTTTAGTCGAACAATCTACCAACTTCTAACCAAATATTCGACCCTTATTAGATCTCTATAAATCCTGAGTTTTTGGCATATAACAATTCATATAGTGAACTATTTTTAGAAAGAAAAATCATTTAAAACCATTGAGTGGTTTAGAAAATATTCGAGTCCAAAGTTGGCCTGTCGCTAGTCTTAAAACAAATTTTCAGATTTTATATTTAAACTTGTTTCATCACTCGACTTTTGAAACCTATTTCGAACATCAAACGAATTTATTAAATTTTGATCTTTGACATGTTTAAAGTCAACCTAGCTGTCTTTTTATAGAAACTGAGAACACGAAAAATCATTTGGTATTCGTTAAGATATTCGCGTCCAAAGTTCTAGCCAAATCATGTATAACATAAGTATGATTTTTATTAAATTAAAGTTTTTAGGGTTAATTTTGTAAATAAATATATTTAAGGGTATTTTCTGTCAATAACAAATAAAAAGGGGTGAGATTGTCATTTTTGAAACTTGAGGGTAGAAACTGTCATTTTCCAAAAGTCCAGGGTGTGAACTGTCATTTGACCAAACCTTAGGGATTAAAACGTAACTTTTCCTAATCAATATTTTCATCCTTTCTATTTTATTTTCCCGACTCTATACTAACATAATATGCTTAATAAACCGAACCCAAAACTTACAGATAAAAGATAAAGATAAAATCTTACTTTTGAAACTACATGTTGGTTCAAATAAAATATGTAACCATCAACCAAACAAAGAAACAGAACAAAACAAAATAAACATATAATCATTAGAAATGATTACTAAATATTGGCATAACAACCCAGGTTTATTGTCCGGAGACGTTTATCAACTTTCTTTCATTTGTTTTCCATCCAGACTGCTTAGGTGAGTTCATAGTCCCACTTTTCTTTATACGTTTTTCTAAACTTGTGGGGAGATACATGCTACTAAACCGAACACAAGTATTTTCTGTATGCTTTCCTAAATTATATTGCATAAGTTTAACTGTTGCCTATTTAAAGACCCTCTATCATGAACCATTAATCACTTTCGGGTGAGCGCGAATATAATGAATAGATCTATTGGATTGACAATCCCGTTGTGTTGCTGGATAAGTAACCCAATGCATTTTATTTGAAAACATTTAATAAAGAGTTCAGGCAGACTCCTACTCGAGGGCATAATTGCTACATTTAATTATGTAGTGATTTACGTCATAGCTTATAACTATGATGTCCATCGTGTTAACGTTTTGCGATTCATGAGATTTAGATGCAATATATAACGATTTACGTTTTACTTGGCTTGTGTTCAAATCGATTATTTAACGTTAAACGCTATGGATTCACTCAACCTTTGTGTTGACTTTTTAGCATGTTTATCTCAGGTTATTGGAAGCATGGTTTGGCACGGGATTGGCTATGGACTATGTTATCATTCAAATCAATTATATATTTTTATACATGTATTTTGAGAACCTCCTGCTGGGACCTGCATATTGTAACTCTGATATAAATGAATGATAACAATTTTATCTAAAACGTCTCATTTTCGAGTCGTTTTCTATCATCATGACTGTGAACTGTGAAGTAGCACCCCAACTTATATTTCCGCTGCGAATATCGAAAACGGGGGTGTTATAGAGTGGTATCAGAGCTCATGGTTATAGAGAACCAAATGTTTTTAAACATTGGACTATAACCGCATTTTCAAAAATAAATAAACTTACATCATAAAGTCCTACGCCCTCTATGCCAGGTATGTTTCAGTATTTAGAGTATCCTTTATTATGATTATTTGGCATGGGTAATGCACATATCTGATAACTATTTGATTAGCTTTATTTACAATTTCGAATTGCTCATAATTATTATTTGCGGGTTACTATAGTATCCTATCTCCCTAAACTCCCGAATTTAACGAAACAACTTTCCGTACTATAGGTACATCACCTACCTATTCTCTTAGAAAACCACATCCGACGAAAAGTAAATTGGTTACCCAATAACATTCGAGGTTAGGACAAAATTCACGTTAAGAAACAATTCAGAAAGATGTCGAATCAAATTCTCTTGAATCTGACACTCCAGAAACTCTATCATTTGTTTAATAGACAAATGGTTTCGTATAAACTATACCTAGAGCCCAATAAGTGTCACTTACCTAGTTAACTAAACACAGAGCCCATTAAGCAACAGCGGTATTTTGAGGACTAAACCCTTATAATAACGATAGAAAACCCTAAACCTACTTCATGAAATATTAATAAAAGATCTTGTGTTAATTGTTTTTGGTAAAAACAATTGATCAAGTTATTAATATTACGCTATTCTCAGCCAGACGTATCATAACCATAGAACCCCATAAGATAAAATTTCGGAAGAGAACCTTGATGAATGAAGAGAAAGTTGCTGAAATCTAAGAGAATTAGTTAATTCCATAGCAGCCATACCAAGAGTTAATCATTTATGTTAACCAGACATACCGGGAAGAACGTTAAAATGGAAAATACTACACCAATGACTCCCGAGGTTATTCAGAAGTTGGTGATCAACCTCATTACAGCGGTGCTCTAGGTGACTACGACAGCTCGTTTGGGAAGCAATGAGATGGCAACAGGAGAGAAGAGAATTGAGCAAAATAACCAAAAGCGAAAACATAGTGAAATAGAAACCACCATCCCTACTCACTACCCCGCCTGCCACTATCACAATCATCTTACTCATGAAGTTTTTTATCGTGGAAAACGACCTCTATGTCAACGATGTAAGTTACATCATTATAGAGATTGTTTTATCAAGTGCGGAAGATGCAAGGAAATAGGACATCAGTCTAGAAACTGTAAGCCAATAAGAACAAAACCACGAACCGTGACTTGTTTTGGATGTAGAGGAAAAGGACATAAAATAAGTCAATGCCCGAAATTCAATCCCAACTGGAAGACTAAGACTGATTCGGAAGAAAACTAGAACTCGTTAAGAAATCATATCTATGACCTAGTATGACCTTTAAGTTTGATATCTCGGAAGTAATGAATAAATTGAGGTTTAGAACACCTTAAGTTGTATTTTCTTTTCAGAACTATCTTAGTTAATTATCTTTCTACTCTATGAAATCTCTATTTCGTGACAATTTCTTCATAATCCCAAATCTGCGTTTAGCTTTCATATCTATTCTATTTTCCCAAACCCTATTCATAGACATTTCCTAGTGAAACCTTAGACGAACTCTAAGATTTATTTTGAGGTTATCCCATTAATACTTTAGGAAACCTTAACCCATCACTGTAGTGTGGACAGGAAATTTTCCAATGCTTTTGAAAATTATTTATGAAGCTATTATTTAAAAATAAAGCGTTGAACACCATCTAAAACTTTTTGAATAAATACCACAGTGACTGTACAAAACATTACATCATTTGGTCCTCAATTATACATAACCTGATCAACTATGTATAATTTTGGAAGAATCATGTAACGAATTGGACAGTTATATTTTCAGATCTTCTACTAGTAATTTTTATTCAAAAGCAAAATATTGAAACAAAACAAATTGTTTATAAACCATTATTTTGATTTCATACAACAAAAGTCTACATCTACTACCCATCATCTCTAAGATAGGAATTTTACAACATTATGGATAGAAAAGCCCTAAGATTTTATTCGAACACTTGGAAGATAATACATAGAACCATAATTAACAACTGAAGTGTTAATATTACAAGGATTACATAAGCTTTATTACATTGAGGATTACCTAGAAAACACAAACTAAGACCATCCTAGTAACTCTAGCGCAAGACTTACTTTCCCCATGTTTGATCCACGATAAAGGCTACGATAGTTAGTGGAACAACGAACCATAGGATTATACCAAAGGCTTCGAAATTTTCATCTGGATTATACACCATGTAGGAAATAATCGCAATAACAAAAACAATCGCTAGGTATGTAATAAAGTACGACATCTTTGAGGTTTTTAGAAGGAATTTGATAGTGAAAGAATGAGGATTAGAAAGGAGATATTTATAGGAAGAACCTAGCCATTTATTCGAACGTTACCATCACTATTCATCCACTTTAGAATCTAACCGTTGCATAGTGACGCACTAGGTGGAAAACATTCAAATTTAGTTCATCCAGTAGAGATAAAACTGACCAAACCTCAATCCTTAGAGAACCAAGGATTATCAGCAAAACGACATTATCGAAAATCGGACTCAAGAATAAGATAATATTTTAAGTAATATTATTTTTTTTAACTTGAGGCATTTTAAGCATATCAAACTCTCATCCTAACCCAAATCGTTGTACGATTTTCCTTATCGCATTCCCTATTTGAATAGAATAGAAATCTGAACCTAGCTATCCCTATACATCATTTTTCCCAACCTACCAACCAACATAGACTGAATCTCGGGACGAGATTCCCTTCAACAGGGGGATACTGTAACCACTCGTAAAATTTCCTATTTACTTTACAGAACTATTATCCTTTTTCCACGGGTAAATTATTTATTTATTTATTTAAATGTATCTCTCATCTTATGTGACGTAGATCACATCATTGATAAACGTGCTCCCACAAGACCTGCCTAACAAATCTAATGTTTATTTTATAAACATCACGATATAAAAATATTACAGAATACCATTTACCACTTTACGATAAAATCCTTAACAAAACATTCATTATCTGAATAGATTTCTAGGAAACTCTAAAATTTACCACAACACCAAATATGAACAACTAAACCCCATAACATAGAAATACAACATATCTGAGTTAATGTACAAGTTACTAAAACACTAGAAACCCTAATTCTATTTTGTTCCCGATAAAACCCTAATTTCACATAAGTGTTATTTTATGCATTTATTTCACAAACCCTAATTTATTTCTACAATATTTTTATAAAATATAAAGTTTACAAGTTATTTAAGCTAGAGTACAAGTCATTTATGCATAAACTCATTTATTTACAAAACCTTTATTAAAATCTCATTTATATTATTTTCAAAGCATAAAATACAAACTATTTATACATAACTTTTATAAATTATATTTTCTAAACTCCTTAATTATTTTTACAAGTCTTTTAGCCTAAAGTACAAGTATCTAATGCACAAAAACTATAAATTCCATTTAATTACCTTTTAACATAATAAATTTCAACAAATAATTTTTATAAACTAAATAAATGTTAAAACTATATTTTTCTTAAATCCTAAACTTTTGTACAAGTCTATTAAGCATATATTACAACCTTTATAAGCTCAACATATTTTCCTTTCATTTCTTTAATAAATTCGATTCATACAAAAATATAAAAGACCATAAATATTTTTGTAAGTAATAAAACACTTGAACTAAGTTAGTTATCATCTCTAAACCTTAGTTACAACCTCCTAAACCTATTGTACTACCCTTCTAAGGTCACACGTCCCTTCCCTTAGAACCCTGGTTCGAACTTAGCTGTACAACCAAACTAGAAATTATATCCTAATGGTACATTGTATCAAGCCCAAGACATACCTCATGCCCTCTCCTACAAAGCTCTCCACATGGCACCCTTTACCTTCAAGAAGCTTTTCTATTGGTAGTTTAAACCCATGGCAACTAAACCGGCCACATCACCACCATTTCTTCCCTCCTCCTCCACCTATCCATGTGGCATAGCTCTCCATTCTTGTCAGCCCTTGTATGCAAACTTGTCTCCTTATCATAATCACTAGAAAACCCTAATCAAAACTCCTATAAATAGCAACTCAATTCCCTTCACACTTCACAGCCAAATCGAACCAAAACATTAAACCAGCTCCAACCTATTTCTGTCCTAATCCCAACTCTAAAATACTCTCACAACACACTTAGGAAGTCCAGAAGAGAGGGGAAGCTGTCGAGTCAAGGCATCCATTCATTCTTTCCTTAAAACCCTAGTCGACCCCAAACATTTAAGTAAGTTCTCCACTCTATTTTAATTTGGTTACTTATGTTATTTATCTTTAAAAGCATTAGAACACAACCAATAATAATGAACATAACCAAAACCCCTAGATTTTCATTCCTTTGTTTTCTTTCTGGTCGAACTAAAACCCAAACGTACCCTATATATTCGAAATAATGATAAAACAAATCAAGAATATATGAAACATGTTAAATCATATCACATATTATCATATCTTATCTAAAATCCTAGTTAGAAAACGATTTAAGAACAATAAAACCTATCGAGTCTTTTTCTGTGTTTCAGTCGAGTCAAAAACAAGCCCAGTCACCCAACTTTTGACCCAGAAACCGACACCCAAAAGACCTTGTTAGATTCTGATTTTTGGTATTTATAAATTTCACCTAGCTAGCTTGAACTAGGAAAAAGAATCATTAAAAATGATTGAGTATTCATAAAGATATCGAGTCTAGAAAATTTGTCTCTATCGCTAGAATAAGAACCTGATTTCCAGTTGTTAACTTTTCATTTTTGTCAACCCAGATGCCCTATTTTCAACCTCTGTTTCGACCACTACATGATTTCTAAAAAGACTATACTTTCGACATATTAGATATGACCCAGCAACCTTTAAATAGAAACAAGAATCATCGAAAAAGGTTAATTTTTGACTAAGATATTGAGTCTTGAATTTCCCCCATATCGATAAAACTAGGTTAGTAAATACCAGTTATTATTTTTCTATTTTAGTCGAACAATCTACCAACTTCTAACCAAATATTTGACCCTTATTAGATCTCTATAAATCCTGAGTTTTTGGCATATAACAGTTCATATAGTGAACTATTTTTAGAAAGAAAAATCATTTAAAACCATTGAGTGGTTTAGAAAATATTCGAGTCCAAAGTTGGCATGTCGCTAGTCTTAAAACAAATTTTCAGATTTTATATTTAAACTTGTTTCATCACTCGACTTTTGAAACCTATTTCGAACATCAAACGAATTTATTAAATTTTGATCTTTGACATGCTTAAAGTCAACCTAGCTGTCTTTTTATAGAAACTGAGAACACGAAAAATCATTTGGTATTCGTTAAGATATTCGCGTCCAAAGTTCTAGCCAAATCATGTATAACATAAGTATGATTTTTATTAAATTAAAGTTTTTAGGGATAACTTTGTAAATATATATATTTAAGGGTATTTTCTGTCAATAACAAATAAAAAGGGGTGAGATTGTCATTTTTGAAACTTGAGGGTAGAAACTGTCATTTTCCAAAAGTCCAAGGTGTGAACTGTCATTTGACCAAACCTTAGGGATTAAAACGTAACTTTTGCTAATCAATATTTTCATCATTTCTATTTTATTTTCCCGACTCTATACTAAGATAATATGCTTAATAAACCGAACCCAAAACTTACAGATAAAAAAAATAAAGATAAAATCTTACTTTTGAAACTACATGTTGGTTCAAATAAAATATGTAACCATCAACCAAACAAAGAAACATAACAAAACAAAATAAACATATAATCATTAGAAATGATTACTAAATATTGGCATAACAACCCAGGTTTATTGTCCGGAGACGTTTATCAACTTTCTTTCATTTGTTTTCCATCCAGACTGCTCAGGTGAGTTCATAGTCCCACTTTTCTTTATACGTTTTCTAAACTTGTGGGGAGATACATGCTACTAAACCGAACACAAGTATTTTCTGTATGCTTTCCTAAATTATATTGCATAAGTTTAACTGTTGCCTATTTAAAAACCCTCTATCATGAACCATTAATCACTTCCGGGTGAGCGCGAATATAATGAATAGATCTATTGGATTGACAATCCCGTTGTGTTGCTGGATAAGTAACCCAATGCATTTTATTTGAAAACGTTTAATAAAGAGTTCAGGCAGACTCCTACTCGAGGGCATAATTGCTACATTTAATTATGTAGTGATTTACGTCATAGCTTATAACTATGATGTCCATCGTGTTAATGTTTTGCGATTCATGAGATTTAGATGCAATATATAACGATTTACGTTTTACTTGGCTTGTGTTCAAATCGATTATTTAACGTTAAACGCTATGGATTCACTCAACCTTTGTGTTGACTTTTTAGCATGTTTATCTCAGGTAATTGGAAGCATGGATTGGCACGGGATTGGCTATGGACTATGTTATCATTCAAACCAATAATATATTTTTATACATGTATTTTGAGAACCTCCTGCTGGGACCTGCATATTGTAACTCTGATATAAATGAATGATAACAATTTTATCTAAAACGTCTCATTTTCGAGTCGTTTTCTATCATCATGACTGTGAACTGTGAAGTAGCACCCCAACTTATATTTCCGCTGCGAATATCGAAAACGGGGGTGTTACAGTATAAAGTTGTGAAGGCTCTCTATGGTCTCACCAAGGGCATGGTATGAAACATTGGCTTCCTATTTGATAGTGAATGGATTCCAAAGGGGCAAGATTGATCAGACTTTATTCGTCAAGAAGAACAAAAAGGATATCTTGCTGGTTCAAGTATATGTTGATGACATTAGCTTTGGGTCTACTAGGAAGGACGTGTGTAGAGTTTGAGAAACTTATGCATGATAAGTTTCAGATGAGTTCCATGGGGGAACTTACTTTCTTTTTGGGTCAGCAAGTAAAGAAATCTAATGAAGGCATATTTATCAGCCAGGATAAATATGTAGCAGAGATTCTAAAGGAAGTTTCAGTTTGTTGATGCTAAAGTGGTCTGCACTCCAATTGATCCAGACAAACCATTACTCAAGGATGCTGATAAAGAAAGTGTGGATGTTCAAACATACAGATCTATGATAGGATCCTTAATGTATCTCACATCATCAAGACCTGATATCATGTTTGTTGTATGTGCCTGTGCAAGATTTCAAGTGACTCCCAAGGTTTCTTACTTAACTACAGTCAAAAGGATCTTTAGATATCTTAAAGGTCAACCTAGGTTGGGTCTGTGGTATCCTAGGGAATCACCTTTTGGCTTGGTAGCATATTCAGACAGTGATTATGCTGGTGCAAGCCTAGACATGAAATCAACAACTGGAGGATGTCAATTCCTTGGATGCAGACTTATATCATGGCAGTGTAAGAAGCAAACAATTGTGGCAACTTCAACAACTGAAGCTGAGTATGTAGCTGCTGCAAGTTGCTGTGGTCAAGTGCTTTGGATTCAAAATCAATTCCTTGACCATGGGTATAATTTCATGAACAATGTCATATATATTGATAATAGCAGTACAATTTGTATAATTAAAAATCTAGTACAACACTCTAAAACAAAACACATAGAAATTAGGCATCATTTTATTAGAGACTGCAATGAGAAGAAGTTGGTTCAAGTGGTTAAAATTGATTCTGATCAAAACTTTGCAGATCTTCTCACAAAAGCCTTTGATGTAGGAAGGTTTCAATACTTGGTAGCAAGTATTGGAATGCTTAATCCTTAATGTTTTCAAACTGTGTGGTTTTGTACATAAAATGGATTTGTACTGCTAGGTTATCAATTAGTACTGGTATTGTAAAGTTTTTACTGTTAGTAAAAATTTGGTTTGTTTTTGTTCATACTGTTAGTCATATGTTTATACTGTTATGAGACAAGTGCTTTGCACTTTGTCTTCTTGGTTTTGGACTAACAATTTCAGGTGCTAAAGTTGATAATGACAAAACAAAGATCATGACCTTCCCATGAAGTTGAAAGTTTTTGTCTTGATCTTGGAATTGGAAGCACAAAGGGAATTACAAGTGGATTGTGTGAGCAGCAGAATGGTGGTCCATGTTGCTGACATAATAGGTTGATGATGGGTAGAGTTTGAGAATTCATTAACAAGGGCCTACACCTAAGTTAATTGGTTCTTTAAAACTTCTTTCTTGAAACTTATTATGATGTTTTATATGGAATTGATGGCTCAGTTGGTCAGATAGTAACTGATTCAACTCACTTTCTATCATTTTATACATGTATTAGTATAATGAGACTAGTCTAAGGACATCTGATAGAAAGAACAACGAGCAAACGTGAATCTAACACTTGTGTT
This sequence comes from Artemisia tridentata subsp. tridentata, assembly GCA_021014915.2. Taxonomy (NCBI): domain Eukaryota; kingdom Viridiplantae; phylum Streptophyta; class Magnoliopsida; order Asterales; family Asteraceae; genus Artemisia; species Artemisia tridentata. The sequence goes on along the minus strand of CP139501.1, from coordinate 7,083,594 downwards.
AGAGGCAACAACTGCCACGAGCTGGAAACCCTGTCAAGAAATCCCTTAGAATGGGTTTATCTGATCACAGGCAGTTATTTATAACTGAAAACATTGGTTCTCACACAATTAGAGTTGCTTTAAACCGAATTCTTGATTAAGTGTCTATCTTTACACTTAACCCCTTTAAAATGGTTGTTAGCAGTATGGTTTTTGATCTAAAATGAGTTCATACTACTGAGTCAAAAGTTTCTTAAAAAGTTTGTACTGCCAGTATTAAAGTTAGTACTGGTAGGCTAAGTTTGTACTGCCAAATAGTCATTAGTACTGGTGTGATTTAACCATTTTTTGAAAATAGCAGTTGAGGGTTAATTATGATAGTTACTAATGATTTCCTTGTTTTAAGGGTTTACTTTTGGATATTTTGTTGGGAATTAAATATTCTGAAGATTGAGTATCGGGAAATACTCTAAGTATGATCCTGCTGCTAGTTCATTTTATTCCTGCTGCTAGTGCATGATCCTGCTGCTAGTGTATTTTATTCCTGCTGTTAGTTATACTGATGATGCTGCTAGTGTTAGTATTGCTGCGATGAGTCATTCTGCTGCTAGATGGATAAGTATACGAAGATATTTGTACACAAAAGTCAAATATATTTAGTAGAAAATATCTTTGTATAAAGGTTGAGTAATCAAGTTGTATACTCTTTAGTATATAACTAAGCTACATTTACAAGTTGTATGTGTAAGAGATATGTTATCTTCTTACACATAACATAAGATAGATACTCAAGTAGTAGTAGATCATTAATGAGACTTGACTCAACAATATATTGTAAAGATCTCCTTGGACTATAAAAGGAGATCTTAGCTAAGTTAGAGAGTGTAACAATGCTAAGTGGAAAAACCTTTGCTATCTCTCTAATTGTGAACAAACCAAATAACCTGAAAAAAACAATATCGAACCTTTGTATCATTCTCAATAATATTAATCGTTTGATATTAACTCTCGTTGTTCATAACAGTTCCAAGCATCATTTTCACCAACAAACTATCTTCTAAGTGTGGTTAAGTAGATTCCGCATACTTGATCATATTCACTCAAAAGTATAACATACACAAAGCTATAAAAGGTTTAACCCCCTCAAAGTGTATCACGCATCCTCCTCAATTGGTATCAGAGCAAGGCTGATATTTTTGACATAGAAGAAGAAGTAGTAAGAAATGGACGTGCAAGATATTCAAACAAATGTTGCTGCCAAATTACCAGTGCTCAAACAGAATGAGTTTGAGATGTGGAGGTTAAGAATAGAACAATATTTTCAAGTGCAAGATTATGCACTGTGGGAAATTATTGAAGATAGAGATTCTTACAGGCCTACAACCACCACATCCACAGTTGAAGGCAAGGTAATAACAACTCTGCAGACTAAGCCAACATCTGCAGAAGACAAAATTAAGAAGAAGAATGACCTAAAGGCCAGAAGTATGCTGATGATGACCATTCCCAATGATCAACTTCTAAACTTCAGCAAATTCAAAGATGCTAAATCTTTGTTTGAGGCCATTATTGCAAGGTATGGTGGGAATGAAGCCACCAAGAAGACCCAGAAAACCCTTCTTAAGTAACAATTTGAAAACTTCACCTCAACCAACAATGAATCATTGGACCACATGTTTAACAGGCTTCAGAATATTGTGAGCCAACTTGCTATTCTTGGTGTAGAAATACCTCAAGAAGACTTAAACTCAAAATTTCTGAGAAGCTTACCTGAAGAGTGGGCTATGCATGTTGTTGTCTGGAAGAACAAACCAGACCTTGACACCATGGAGCTTATGGACTTGTATAGCAACTTCAAAATTGTGGAACAAGATTTAAGAAAACTGGTGTTCTTAGTTCAAGTAATGGGAATATGGCTTTTATGTCAGAACCTAGTACATCAAAACCAGTTGAAAGTGTGAAGGTTGATGTAGGAAATGGTGCTGCTAGTTCATCAAGCAGTACTATAGGTATTTTGGATGAGAAAACAGTCTGTGCTTTTCTCACAAGCAAGAATGATGGGTCCATGTTAACTCATGAAGACCTCCAAGAGATCAATGATGATGATCTGGAGGAAATGGACCTAAAATGGCAAATTTCTCTTCTTAGCATGAGGGCCAAGAAATTCTTTCAAAGGACGGGGAAGAAGATCACAATCAGTAGCAATGATCCTGCTAGTTTTGACAAGTCCAAGTTAGAATGCTACAACTGCCATATGTTGGGGCACTTCTCAAGAGAGTGTAAAAGGCCAAGACAGCAAGATAGCAGAAATATAGGTTTTGGAAGCAAATCCAAGACAGGGGAGGTATCTGAACCAAAAGCTATGGTAGCTATTGTTGGTTTAGGTTTTGACTGGAGTTTCATGGATGATGAAGAAGAAAGTCCTTCACAGATGGCACTTATGGCTTTTTCTGCTACTAAGGTACAAAATCATAAAGCTTGTTCTAATTCTTGTACTGCTCTTACTGCATTACAAACTTTAATGAAACATTATGGTGACTAAAAGAAAGAGCTAGATGCAACTCATCAAAACTATATAAACTATAAGTGTGGTTTAGAAAAGGTAGAAAAGCAAATCTTGTATTACAAAGATAATGAACCTGCTTTTTCTGATGACAAAGCTTTACTTAAACATGACATACTCCATAAAGATGCTGAGATTAAGCTTTTGAGAGAGGCTTATGATAGGATCAAAGCTGAGAATGGAAATATTCACTTGACTGTAGATACACTAAAACATACTTCTAGAGGTGTAAAAAACATGATAGAATGTCAAGTAAATAATAGAGCTAAGTCAGGATTGGGATATAATGCTGTCCTACCTCCTTATAGAGGTATCCCTAAACCCCCAAGGATTGACCTAGAGCATTCAGGTTTACCTGAATTTCAACTACCTAAGAGAAAATATGGTGTTCAACCAACACCTAATTCAGTAGTTGATGAGCCTAAGAAATTAAGTGAGAGTTTAAGTAAAACTTCACTTATTAAGGACAAGGTGTCCTCTATAAAGAAAGCAGATGATATAGTAGTTAAAGACTGGACATCTGATAGTGATGAAGAACAACAGGTTATGTCTAAACCTGAAATGGTTAAAAAAGTAGGAACAAGTGTTCCTAAGATGGTTAGAAATCATACTGATAGGCCTATGATAAATGATAAACCCAGTAGGCATGATGCGTGGTTTTGCGACCTTACAACAGGTTTTACCTCTCGAGGGATCTCAAGAGGCTTACAACCCCACCAGGCAGTGTACCTGACCGATGTAGTATAGTGTAGTGGTAAGTACGGGGGATTGATCGTTCTCCACAGGGAATAGTGTTCGTTAGGTATGAAAAACTACTTTAATAGGTCTAAGGGTGAGAGAAGATTCTTTTTATATTTTTATATTTTTTTGGAAAGCAAGTAAAATCTCGGGTTTGAAAGAGTGGGCGGAATTAGTTGCTAGTCAACTAACCCAAATTACTACGAATGCAAATAAAATAAAATAACAGAAAATGAAAATGTTGGTGAAAACTTATGTGGAGGGAAATGTGTTTACTTAGATTTCCTTACTCCCTAACTATCTTTTACCGGTTGATTAGTGTGTATTAGTTGCGTGGATGACGGGTGTATTCCTTAATACCATTCGTGGGGTGGCGTACGTACTTCCCCAACTCTACAAGCTCCTACTTCACTCCTATGCCGAGCCGGCTAGGAAGCTCCTAACATGGGATCACTAGAATTCGCTTGTGCATTAAATACAACCATAAAAACCTTTAGTACGCATTGGTTCATGTTTCTTAAGACGTTCAAGCAAGTTACCGAATAGGAAGTTAGCCAGTTTTCTTAAGCCTAACATAGATGAACAATCATCCAATACAACTAACAACACACTAATAACCAATAATCAATAGCTAGGTTTCATTAGATCTAAGCAAACACAAGATAAATCTAGCCTAACATGTTAAACAAAAGACAAGAATAAGATAGAATCAAACAACACATAGACATATTGAATGATTAATTGATAACTTATCTTCAATGTAACATGGAAAATCTCAAGGCAAAAAGCCTTGAAAGAGCTGCCAAATTCGTCCTAGGGTTTTCACACACAAAGTTCCCCAATAAGTTCCACACTAATGACAAAGAATTGCAAAACTATATATAGATTTTTAGATCTGACGGCGTCACGTTATGGAGTGTGACGCCGTCACCTCGCCGCTTTTAGGGTTCCCGGATGACCTTCTTGACGCCGTCCCTCTTTAGCTCTCCAAAATCCGTTCTGGCTTATCAAGGCTTGACGCCCTCAGACTATGAACGTGACGCCGTCCCTCTTTAAATTATAACGTCACGACCTTGATCAGATTAAAGAGTGACGCCGTCAGAATTTCCATGCAATTTCTCTGGCTTATCATGAGTAAATTTCACATCCACCACTTTTGCCAAGCCATGACGCCGTCCAGGGTTAATCCTGACGCCGTCAAAGGTAACTTCCAGCAAGATTTTGAGACTTTGTCGTTTTCTTCACTTTTATGCTCCAAAAACGTCCAAAATGCTTCCTTTTCCAGATTTCTTCTCAAAAGTACCTAAAATGACAAAAGGAACGATTTAGGGCAATATTTGATCAAATAAATACGATTTAGGGCTTAAATGACCCCTTAAAAGCGGTACACTTTTCGCTTCATCAAATACCCTTACACTTGAGATTTGCTTGTCCTCAAGCAAATGCGCTTTTATTCTAATCAAAATACAAGTTAGGGGTCATTTAATGCTAACATAAAAGTAATTACAACAAATATTCGTTCCACTTTAATCATAATAAGCACGGAGATTACAAACTAGCACCTCACAAGTAGTGTTTAGATACTCACATCTCTCAAGTGTCATCAAAATAAATCTCATAAATGGAAACGGATAATATCTCTCACTACCTGTCATAACAAATAGATTACCATAGGCTTGGGAAAGGATCAAAAACCTCCTCCACTAGGCGTAAGCACCTAAGATAAACTATCAAAGAGGGCTTTTAAATGGGTTATAATGTTAGGTGTAGGGAAAAGGAAAACACGGTTTTGTTGGATAAGGGATATTTTACTGGTGGCGAGTTAAAGATCTTGATCAATTACATGTACTATACAATGTTGCTAAGCCAAGACTCGACTCAATCTTAAGCTAATGAAAGAAAATAACAAAAACATAAAAAAAACATAAAATAAAACGGGATGGTAGTCCGTATGTTTTTTCCACTTTTCTTTTTCTCATTTTTTTTTGTATTTTTCTTGATTTTTTCGATTTTTTTTTTTCAATGTTTTTTGCATACACTTTTGCCCTACCATCCAAAATAATACATCATAGGGGCATTGCATTCCCCTTACACTTGAACTTTTACATAACTTTACAAATAACTATTCTAATGACTTGAATTAAGATAATCAAAACACTTGGAGTACTTTTAAAATATTTAGCACATATGGGGGTAATAAATGATGTTCTTCCCCATTACTCTATTACACTAGTACTTTACCCATGAGTCCCAATCGTCCCAAAACAATATGTACAAGGATATGACTCGACTTAGCAACCATGTAATCAACTAGATAATTAACTTGGGTTTAAACAAATGTTGTCACAATAATGCACTAAAAATGAGTGCATACAAGGTAGGCTAAGGCGATTTGGGTGTACATTTTAGTGGGGTGTAACAAATTCTTCCTTTAAGTAAAATGCTTAAAGGTCGAAACGAAAAGATAGGCTCTGAGGGGTGTACTAGGGGTATCGTGTACTAAAAATGAGTCCAATGCAAAGGGTGTGGGAGAATTACTTGACCAATGTAGCTGATGAAGCGAAAAGTGTACCGCTTTTAAGGGGTCATTTAAGCCCTAAATCGTATTTATTTGATCAAATATTGCCCTAAATCGTTCCTTTTGTCATTTTAGGTACTTTTGAGAAGAAATCTGGAAAAGGAGGCATTTTGGACGTTTTTGGAGCATAAAAGTGAAGAAAACGACAAAGTCTCAAAATTGTGCTGGAAGTTACCTTTGACGGCGTCAGGATTAACCCTGGACGGCGTCATGGCTTGGCAAGAAAAGGTGGATGTGAAATTTACTCATGATAAGCCAGTGAAAATTGCATGTGAATTCTGACGGCGTCACGCTTTAACCTGATCAAGGGCGTCACGGCTTAATTCAAAGAGGGACGGCGTCACGTTCAAGGTCTGACGGCGTCAAGCCTTGATAAGCCAGAACGGATTTTGGAGAGCTAAAGAGGGACGGCGTCAAGAAGGTCATCCGAGAACCCTAAAAGCGGCGAGGTGACGGCGTCACACTCCATAACGTGACGCCGTCAGATCCAAAAGTCTATATATAGTTTTTTAATTTTTTGTCATTAGTGTGGAACTTAGTGTGGAATTTTTGGGAGAAAACCCTAAGACGATTTTAGCATCTTTTTCAAGGCTTTTTGCCTTGAGATCTTCCATGTTACATTAAAGATAAGTTATCAATTAATCATTCAATATGTCTATGTGTTGTTTGATTCTATCTTGTTCTTGTCTTTTGGTTAATATGTTAGGCTAGATTTATCTTGTGTTTGCTTAGATCTAATGAAACCTAGCTATTGATTATTGGTTATTAGTGTGTTATTAGTTGTATTGGATGATTGTTTATCTATGTTAGGCTTAAGAAAACTGGCTAACTTCCTATTCGGTAACTTGCTTGAACGTCTTAAGAAACATGAACCAAATGCGTACTAAAGGTTTTTATGGTTGTATTTAATGCACAAGCGAATTCTAGTGATCCCATGTTAGGAGCTTCCTAGCCGGCTCGACATAGGAGTGAAGTAGGAGCTTGTAGAGTTGGGGAAGTACGTACGCCACCCCACGATTGGTATTAAGGAATACACCCGTCATCCACGCAACTAATACACACTAATCAACCGGTAAAAGATAGTTAGGGAGTAAGGAAATCTAAGTAAACACATTTCTCTACACATAAGTTTCCACCAAACTTTTTATTTTCAGTTATTTATTTTATTTGCATTTGTAGTTATTTGGGTTAGTTGACTAGCAACTAATTCCGCCCACTCCTTCAAACCCGAGATTTTACTTGCTTTCATAAAATTATAAAAACATAAAAAAGAATCTTCCTCAACCCTTAGACCTATTAGAGTAGTTTTTCATACCTAACGAACACTATTCCCTGTGGAGAACGATCAATCCCCCGTACTTACCACTACACTATACTACATCGGTCAGGTACACTGCCTGGTGGGGTTGTAAGCCTCTTGAGATCCCTCGAGAGGTAAAACCTGTTGTAAGGTCGCAAAACCACGCATCAGTAGCCAATGTAATTATAACAAAAACACAGGTGTAAAACAATGGGTTAACCCTAATGCCTCTTATCATGTAGTAAATCTAACTACACGAATGTAGTCTCACTTGTGGCCTCGGAATGGTCCTAACGCAAGTTCTAGAATCTAAGTGCTACCGGTACACACATCATAGCATAAATGCTTTTCCTACCAATTCTAGGGGCGAACCTCACATATTTGGGGGTGGAAAATTTTTTTAGTGGTACGGTTTTTGTGCTAGTCATATAACTCCTATCCATGAGACGCTCATTAAGACCAAAGTTTCACTCCTATATGTTGTAAAAAATTTTAAATTTGGCACTAAAATTGCCCTAACAGGTATTTATCTCAGTTTTATTACACATCTACCATCAAACAAACAAAAATCAAGCGCAATTGTATTCTCTAATCGTACTTTTACCCCCCCTTACACTTAAGATGAACATTGTCCCCAATGTTCAAATAACAAGATGTAAAAGTAAATAAGGTAAAAGAATGAAATCAAATACTCCCCTGATTCGTTCGGTGGATAAAGAGGTAACATGGTTAGATCTTCTTCCAAGAGAATGTAGAAGCTTCAAGACTAATGCATCGCCAAAAGCTAGATTCCACATACATCTCCTTGTCCAAAATAACCTGTTAATCCTGAGAAAACAAACAAGAAAAACCAAAGCATCAAACCGAACAAAGACAACTCACAACTAGGTGTAATTCCAGACTTAGAAATAAAACAATAAAAGATATAATGCTTGCGGAATGAATGTTTTGCAGGTTCCTGGAGTTTATAAGTTAGAGATTTAATAAAAACTTTTTATGAAAACAAAACTTTCAAAAATTTCAGAAAATTAAAATCTGACGCCGTCAGGTTGTAATTCCTGACGCCGTCAGAAATGATCTGACAGAATTCTCATGTTAAGTTTCCGAAAAAATTCTGGAAAAACCTATACCTCATTTCCTGGAAATCCTGCAAAACATCATTATGACTCGATACAAGCATTTGACTCAAACAAATACTAATATGCATGTTAATTTATTATTATTACGATTCATGTTCATTTGTGTTCTAATAAACCGATTTAGATTTCCCTTACACTTAACTTTTGCAAAATACCTTTATATGTAGTTAAGACGAAGTTAAAAACAAGATAAAGCATTTTCACAAATTAGTTTTTGAACATGAATCAATAAGAATAAAAATTAAACATGCATACGGAAACAAATAAAATCAAAGAAACAAATAAACAAACACACAAAGCAAATAAAACAAATAACGCTTGGGTTGCCTCCCAAGAAGCGCTTGTTTTTGTTCGAGTCATGAGCCTGACTCTACCCTTATTTAATGGATAAATGAGAGGTTTTCCCTACACTTAGGATTAAGTGCGGGTGATAGTAGCGATACATACCAGCTCGGTAGGAGTATGCCACGTGAGGAAAGAGTGGTGGATGAATTAAATGCTCAAAGGGGTGTGCTCCTTTCATCATAACCTTACCTAGTTCACTTTGGTCAATGGGTGAATTAAAGTTTTCTCCTAAAAAGGGATCATCTTCTATCAACTTCGAGAGATTCCTAGTTGGGAATCCATCTTGACCTAATAAACCCGGTTTAAACCCATAGTGTTTCTTGTGATCTATCATGAATGGGTGATGTAAGTATGTAAGGTCATGGTTCACTCCTATATTAGCTTCCTCACTACAAGGCTTAATGTCTACTACCTTAAACTTAAGACTACCCGGACTATATGTTTTGATGGGTGGATCGGGACCTAATTTAATTCCTAAATTTTCATCCAAGGATGGAAGATTAGGTAACGGTTTTGGTTGAGGCTCCGGCTCATCAAAACTAGGAACTTCCATAGGACTAAAAGAAAGGTTGTGATCACTAAAAGCATTCAAACCTATTTCTTCTAGTTTTGTTTGGTCCAAGGGCTCTACCTCTATTGGGGTTCCTATAGTCTCTTCTACATCTTCCGGGTAAGTAAAGGGCGGTGTGTATGCCTCAGACAATGGTGGGACTTGTGGGGTACTTGGTGGGCTTGGGTTCTTTACAATATCCTCCATCACATTAAGATCACCAATGTGTTCATCTTGTATTATGGTAGGGCCTAACCATGACATGCACTTAGGTACCTCAACTCTACCCACCTCATTCCTAAACAAACCTTCCGATTGATTTATCCAAATACCAAATAGGTCTAAGCTTGCATTTTCTGGGTCACATGTTCCACTTCTTTTTTGGGCGAGAATCTCAAAGATTTCCCATGCCTCTTCATCACCATAATCCCACATTTTCCCATCTTCCATATTTTCAATCTCCTGCTGGGTTTGGCGGTCGATACGAGTGTAAAAGATTTGAAGTGGAAACAATAAGTCAAGACCATGATGAAAGACCTTTTTTAATAAGTATTTGAAACGAGTCCATGTATCGGAAAAAGATTCACCATTATGTCGACGGAACATAAAGATGTCATTTTGGAGTGGAAGGGGTAGATTATGTAGTGGATTCACGTTCTCCATAATGGTGAACGGAAGAGTCAATGGAAATTTCTTTTACGAACAAAGACACAAAGAAAAAGATAGACTAAAGAAAATCCAAGAAAAATAAAATAAAAATCTCACTAGAAAGGAATCTAGTGAGTAGACCTATAAAATAAAAATTCAACCTAAACAATAACTATTCCCCGGCAGCGGCGCCAAAAACTTGATGCGTGGTTTTGCGACCTTACAACAGGTTTTACCTCTCGAGGGATCTCAAGAGGCTTACAACCCCACCAGGCAGTGTACCTGACCGATGTAGTATAGTGTAGTGGTAAGTACGGGGGATTGATCGTTCTCCACAGGGAATAGTGTTCGTTAGGTATGAAAAACTACTTTAATAGGTCTAAGGGTGAGAGAAGATTCTTTTTATATTTTTATATTTTTTTGGAAAGCAAGTAAAATCTCGGGTTTGAAAGAGTGGGCGGAATTAGTTGCTAGTCAACTAACCCAAATTACTACGAATGCAAATAAAATAAAATAACAGAAAATGAAAATGTTGGTGAAAACTTATGTGGAGGGAAATGTGTTTACTTAGATTTCCTTACTCCCTAACTATCTTTTACCGGTTGATTAGTGTGTATTAGTTGCGTGGATGACGGGTGTATTCCTTTATACCATTCGTGGGGTGGCGTACGTACTTCCCCAACTCTACAAGCTCCTACTTCACTCCTATGTCGAGCCGGCTAGGAAGCTCCTAACATGGGATCACTAGAATTCGCTTGTGCATTAAATACAACCATAAAAACCTTTAGTACGCATTGGTTCATGTTTCTTAAGACGTTCAAGCAAGTTACCGAATAGGAAGTTAGCCAGTTTTCTTAAGCCTAACATAGATGAACAATCATCCAGTACAACTAACAACACACTAATAACCAATAATCAATAGCTAGGTTTCATTAGATCTAAGCAAACACAAGATAAATCTAGCCTAACATGTTAAACAAAAGACAAGAATAAGATAGAATCAAACAACACATAGACATATTGAATGATTAATTGATAACTTATCTTCAATGTAACATGGAAGATCTCAAGGCAAAAAGCCTTGAAAGAGCTGCCAAATTCGTCCTAGGGTTTTCACACACAAAGTTCCCCAATAAGTTCCACACTAATGACAAAGAATTGCAAAACTATATATAGATTTTTAGATCTGACGGCGTCACGTTATGGAGTGTGACGCCGTCACCTCGCCGCTTTTAGGGTTCCCGGATGACCTTCTTGACGCCGTCCCTCTTTAGCTCTCCAAAATCCGTTCTGGCTTATCAAGGCTTGACGCCCTCAGACTATGAACGTGACGCCGTCCCTCTTTAAATTATAACGTCACGACCTTGATCAGATTAAAGAGTGACGCCGTCAGAATTTCCATGCAATTTCTCTGGCTTATCATGAGTAAATTTCACATCCACCACTTTTGCCAAGCCATGACGCCGTCCAGGGTTAATCCTGACGCCGTCAAAGGTAACTTCTAGCAAGATTTTGAGACTTTGTCGTTTTCTTCACTTTTATGCTCCAAAAACGTCCAAAATGCTTCCTTTTCCAGATTTCTTCTCAAAAGTACCTAAAATGACAAAAGGAACGATTTAGGGCAATATTTGATCAAATAAATACGATTTAGGGCTTAAATGACCCCTTAAAAGCGGTACACTTTTCGCTTCATCAAGGCAACCAGTAAGGTATTGTGAACAATATAGGTCCACAAACAAGCCCAAAGGAGACCATAGAAAATGGAATACCTTCAAGTCTCACCAAAATGATGACTTTGAGTTTTACAACAAAGCTTGTTTCACTTGTGGAAGTTTTGACCATCCTACACCTTTCTGTAATCATTGGGTATCTGGGTATGAATACAATAGAGTGGACTACAAAAGGCAATCTCCTAAGTTTCACTCTCACTCTAGCACCAATAGAACCAAACCCAGAACAGTTTCAAACAAGTCTGGCTCAAACACAGATCCTGCTGCTAAACTATTTGTTCTGCTGCTAGACAAATTGTTCCTGTTGCTCGACCATTTTACTCTGTTAACCCAAAACCAGTAGTTAAAAATGCAAAATCAACTTTCAAATATGCATTAAAAACTGCTAAGAGACCTTTTCAATTAAAAGCAGGGATTCACAAACAAATTTGGAAACTTAAAAGTTCTTCTGCTATGAAAAAGAGGGTCAATGTTGTTAAGAACTCAACAAATTGGATTTGGAGACCCTTAAATCCAATGGTGCATCAACTGTTCTAAAGAGAATTGATTATATTGATGCACGAGGCACAACCAAGTCAGCAATGGCTTGGGTGTCCCAAGGAAACTAATTATTTTATTTGTGTGCAGGGACATTCACCAATAGATCAGGAAGATCAAGGCTATTCAGATAGTGGGTGTTCAAGGCACATGACAGGCAACAAGTCTTACCTTTCAAATTTTTAATCATTAGAAGGTGGATATGTTACCTTTGGAGGAGGAATTAGTGGAAAGATTACTGGTAAAGGTACTATCAAAACCAGTAAATTAGATTTTGAAGATGTGTACTATGTGCAAGAGCTGAAGTATAATCTCTTTAGTGTCTCACAAATGTGTGACAAAAAGAACAATGTTCTCTTTACTGAGACTGAATGTCTTGTTCTCTCTTCTGATTTTAAGATACCTGATGAAAGTCAAGTACTTCTTAAAATTCCAAGAAAGGGCAACATGTACAGTGTTGATATGAATAACATTGTTCCTAAAGAGGCTCTAACTTGTCTTGTTGCAAAGGCCACATTGGATGAATCAATGTTATGGCATAGGAGGCTTGGTCATATTAACTTTAAAACCATAAATCAGATTGTTAAGAATGGTTTGGTAAGAGGTTTACCTCATAAACGTTTTGAAAATGATCAAACATGCATTGCTTGTCTTAAAGGCAAACAACACAAAGCCACTTGTAAGCCCAAGATTTTTAACTCTATTCATCAATCATTGTTTATGCTTCATATGGACTTATTTGGTCCAACAAATGTTAGAAGTGTACAACATAAGAGATATTGTCTAGTTGTTACTGATGACAATAGTAGATTTACATGGGTGTTCTTTTTAGCTTCTAAGGATGAGACATCCAACATCCTTAAGACTTTCATTACTGAGATAGAAAACCTAGTAAGCAAAAGAGTAAAAGTCATTAGATGTGATAATGGGACAGAGTTCAAAAATAGAGTTATGGATGATTTCTGCAAAGAAAAAGGTATTAGGAGAGAATTTAGTGTTGCTAGAACTCCACAACAGAATGGAGTTGCTGAAAGAAAGAATAGAACACTAATAGAAGCTGCTAGAACAATGTTAGCTGATTCTAAATTGCCTATAACTTTTTGGGCAGAAGCAGTCAACACTGCTTTCTATGTTCAGAATAGAGTTTTAGTTGTGCAGCCTCACAATAAGACATCATATGAATTGCTTAGAGGTAGAACTCCTACAATAGGATTTCTTATACCTTTAGGATGTCATGTGACAATTCTGAATACCTTAGACCATTTAGGAAAATTCGATGGTAAAGCAGATGAAGGTTTCTTAGTTGGATATTCTCTCAATAGCAAAGCTTTTAGAGTATACAACTTGAGAACTAAGAAAGTAGAAGAAAATCTGCATGTGGAGTTCTTAGAGAACAAATCCAATGTAGAAGGTCAAGGACCAAAATGGCTATTTGATCTTGAGTCACTAACCAATTCTATGAATTATATACCTTTTGTTGCAGAAACTAATGATTTTTCAGATTCACAAGCAACAGATGAGGCAAGGTTAGACAAGGAGACAAATCAAGATTATGTGGTGATGCCAATATGGTCAAGTACAAGTGTGGGATCATCTTCAACAAATGATGAATCTTCTTCTGGTAAAGCTAAAGAGGATGTTGAAGATGACAACAAGGATGATGGAACAAAAGAACAACTCAATGTTACAACAGTTGATAGTGATGCTGAGACAGAGCAACCTGCTGCTAGGCAAAATTATCCTGCTGCTAGGAAAAATAAAGCTGTTGCTGGCACTTCAGAAACAAAAGATGCAGAGTTCTCAGAAGATGAGGTGGATTTCAGTAATCTTCCAACTAACTATCAAGTTCCTACAACCCACAAACACGAATTCACAAGGTCCACTCCCTAGAAAATGTGATTGGAGATACACAATCTGGTGTGAAGACAAGGTCACAGTTAAAGTCTTCAGACCAACAAGGGCTTCTTGATGCCCTTTATGCTTCAAAACAGCATGAGTTTTCAAACTCTTGCTTGTTTGTATGTTTTCTCTCACAAGATGAACCAAAGAACATTCTTAAGGCCCTAGATGATTCAAGCTGGGTAGAGGCTATGCAAGAGGAGCTTCTTCAGTTCAAGATTCAAAAGGTTTGGGTGCTAGTTGATTTACCTAAGAATGAGAAGGTAATTGGCACTAGATGGGTTTTCAAGAATAAAAGGGATGAAAGGGGCATAGTTATTAGGAATAAGGCTAGATTAATAGCCCAAGGGTACACACAACAAGAGGGAATAGACTATGATGAGGTTTATGCTCCAGTTGCAAGGATTGAGGCAATTAGGCTTTTCTTAGCTTATGCTTCATTCTTAGGCTTCATAGTCTACCAAATGGATGTCAAGAGTGCATTTATATATGGTTCTATTGAAGAGGAGGTGTATGTCTCACAACCTCCTAGTTTCATTGATCCTGACTATCCAGACAGAGTGTACAGAGTAGTTAAAGCTCTATATGGCCTACATCAGGCACCAAGAGCTTGGTATGCAACACTAGCTTCCTACTTATTAGAGAATGGATTTCAAAGAGGGAAGATTGATCAGACATTATTCATCAAACAGCACAAGAAAGATCTTCTGTTAGTGCAGGTGTATGTGGATGACATTATCTTTGGATCTACAAGGAAGGAAATGTGTTTAGAGTTTGAGAAGCTTATGCATGATAAGTTTCAGATGAGTTCCATGGGGGAACTTACATTCTTTTTGGGTTTGCAAGTTAAACAATCATCTGAAGGCATATTTATTAGCCAAGACAAATATGTTGCAGAGATACTTAGAAAATTTCAATTTGCTGATTCAAAAGTGGCAAGCACACCAATGGACTCTGAGAAGCCACTTCTTAAAGACTTAGATGGATAAAATGTAGATGTACACACTTACAGATCTATGATAGGTTCTTTGATGTATCTTACATCATCTAGACCTGACATCATGTTCTCTGTTTGTGCTTGTGCAAGATTTCAAGTAACTCCTAAGGTTTCTCATTTAACTGCAGTCAAGAGGATTTTTAGATATCTCAAAGGTCAACCTAGGTTGGGTATATGGTATTCTAGGGAATCACCTTTTGACTTGGTAGCATACTCAAACAGTGATTATGCTGGTGCTAGCTTGGACAGAAAATCAACAACTGGAGGATGTCAATTCCTTGGGTGTAGACTTATCTCATGGCAGTGTAAGAAGCAAACAATTGTGGCAAATTCAACAACCGAAGCTGAATATGTAGCTACTGCAAGTTGTTGTGGTCAAGTTCTATGGCTTCAAAACCAACTTCTTGATTATGGGTACAATTTCTTAAAACATGTCATTCATATTGATAATAGTAGTACAATTTGTATTATTAAAAATCCAGTGCAACATTTTAAAACAAAACACATTGAAATTAGACATCATTTTATTAGAGACTGCAATAAGAAAAGGTTAATTCAAGTAATGAAAATTGCTTCAGATCAAAACTTTGCAGATCTACTTACAAAAGCTTTTGATGTTGGAAGGTTTCAATACTTGGTAGCAAGTATTGGAATGCTTAACCTTTAAATTTTCAATCTGATGTGTTTTTGTATATAAATTTTTATTCTGCTGCTGGATTTTATAACATACTACTATTAGTTAAAAGATTGTGTTAAGTTCATATTGTTAGTCATTCTATGATACTGCTATAAAAAATATGCTCTGCATTTTGTTTCTTGGTTTTAGACTAACTATTTCAGGTATGAACATTGAACAACATGAAAAGTCTGATGAGCAAGGGAAGCAGCAGAATTTATTCTAGTTGCTGCCATAACAGGTTTATGATGGACTGAGTTTGGGAATTCTTAACAAAGGTTTACACCTAAGTTAATTAGTTCTTTAAAATTGCTTTCTTGAAACCTAGTTATTGTATTTCACATTGACTTGATGGCTTAGTTGATCAGAAAGTAACGGATACAACTCACTTTCTATCATTTTATACTTTCAAGTATAATGTGTTAATCTCAGGATATCTGATAGAAAGAACAGCGAGCAAAAGTGAATCTAACACTTGTGTTAGAGGTAACAAATGCCACGAGCTGGAAACCCTATCAGGAAAGCTCTTTGAATGAGTTTATCTGTACACAGGCAATTATTTATAACTGAAAATATTGGTTCTCACACAACTAGAGGTTACTTTAAACTGAATTTTTGATTAAGTGTCTGTTACACACTTAATCCTTTCAAAATGGTTGTAAGTAGCATGATTTTTCTTATCATAAAATCAAGCTCATGCTACTAAGGAAAACAGTTTCTTAAAAGGAATTTTTCAAAAGAGACTCACAAAAACCATCCATTGATGGACCTTGAGTCAAATGTCCATTGAATCACCTCTCATAGGAGTTAACACACCTAGAAGTGATGAGGACAGCATCTTAAACTCTTAAGGAATTGATGGCCAACATGTACAACATTGTCTGATAACAAGTTCATATTAGTAGATCAGTTGATGTGAAGAAAAGTATTTTGGTACATAGTGAGAGATCTTTCAAACAAGGGGAGGTGAAAATGTTATTTGAATCTCAGGGGAGGCAAACATCTCAGGGGAGGAAATCACAGCCTTGAAAAAGGAAGATAAACCAATAAAAGGGAGGAAAAGACAAGAGCATACAAAATGATGACCATGGAGGTTGAGAATGACAAGAACAGAACTGAAGGAGAAAGTTCTATCTAGGTCAACCAAAGTTAGTTTTATGTCAGGTTCATCACTTGCAAAGACATGCTGTTAGATGATTTCACTTGTTGAAACAAGCATCCAAGATACACAGCACCATTGCCTCTTATAATTCCATCCAAGGAAATTGCACCATCTTTTAGTCCAAGATTGGAGCAATGTTTGATACTGATATTGCTGAAGTCAAAGTCAAAAGAAAGTAGATAAGTTACTGAGAAAGATATGAGTCTTTCAGAATAGAAGAAAGTTCAGATCAATGATCTGATCATGAAGTGTTTGAAAGATCTCCACAAGTCCTCATTTAATTCAGAAAACATGATTGCAATGGATTCACATGTTTAGGGGAGGATTGTTGGGAATTAAATATTCTGAAGATTGAGTATCGGGAAATACTCTAAGTATGATCCTGCTGCTAGTGCATTTCATTCCTGCTGCTAGTGCATGATCCTGCTGCTAGTGTATTGTATTCCTGCTGTTAGTTATACTGATGTTGCTGCTAGTGTTAGTATTGCTGCGATGAGTCATTCTGCTGCTAGATGGATAAGTATGCGAAGATATTTGTACACAAAAGTCAAATATATTTAGTAGAAAATATCTTTGTATAAAGGTTGAGTAATCAAGTTGTATACTCTTTAGTATATAGCTAAGCTACATTTACAAGTTGTATGTGTAAGAGATATGTTATCTTCTTACACATAACATAAGATAGATACTCAAGTAGTAGTAGATCATTAATGAGACTTGACTCAACAATATATTGTAAAGATCTCCTTGGACTATAAAAGGAGATCTTAGCTAAGTTAGAGAGTGTGACAATGCTAAGTGGAAAAACCTTTGCTATCTCTCTAATTGTGAACAAACCAAATAACCTGAAAAAAACAATATCGAACCTTTGTATCATTCTCAATAATATTAATCGTTTGATATTAACTCTCGTTGTTCATAACAGTTCCAAGCATCATTTTCACCAACAAACTATCTTCTAAGTGTGGTTAAGTAGATTCCGCATACTTGATCATATTCACTCAAAAGTATAACATACACAAAGCTATAAAAGGTTTAACCCCTCAAAGTGTATCACGCATCCTCCTCATATTTTTACCTTCTAAAATATTCTATTAACCTTATTTTTTGATTAATAGTTATCATTTATTCAAAGTCAGTCCACTTGAAACCCTAACAAGCAACTCATCATCTTTTATCTCAATTAACTTTCTTCTTCTACTTTCTACATACAATTATACTATTTCCACCAGTCAAATCAATTTTTACTGAACCTAAAATGGCTACTTTAACTTTTGCTGACAAACACAACCAAGTAGCTTATTTGGAAAAAGCAGAGGATGATTAGACTTTTCATGAGATAGTGGATTTTCTAAACAATTCTCACATACGGTATGCTCTTCTTTTAAAACCCACTATCTATGTCACTCACATCAAACAGTTTTGGCAGAGTGCCACTGTCAAAACCTTTTGATAATGGTGACAGAGAGCTTATTGCTAAAGTGGATAGCAAATCCATAACTATTACTGAATCCTCACTCGGGAGGCATCTCCATTTGAGTGATGAAAATGGTATTAGTCAATTGCCAAACACTAAAATCTTTGAAAACCTATCCAGGATGGGGTATACCATAGGTCTTCATCCAGACAGGACTCTGATGTTCCTCGGCACAGAGTTCCTACTCCAACCCATGTAGCAGATGAGGCTGACAATGTAAGAATGGAAGGGGCTGCTTCTACTGTCTCTGGCTTAGTAGCTGGGCAGGACATAAGTACCATAAATAAGACCCCAACCATGGCAACACCAGCAGTACCTAGTACTCCTGGTGGAATCCCTATCCATATAGATACTTAGGGTGGCTCAGAAACCCATCTTAGGATGGATGATGAGTCTTTGCCCCATGATTCACCTCTCCCAGGAGGTAACACACCTGGAAGTGATGAGGGCAGCAAGAAACTCAAAGAATTGACGGATCTATGTACCCAACTATCTACTAAGGTGAAATCTTTGGATGCTGAGCTCAAGAGTCACAAGAAGAACTTTGCTCTTATCTACACAAAACTGGTTTTGAGGGTGAAGAAACTGGAGTCCCAGGTGAAGAAATCCAAAGGCAAAAGAGTTGTAAAAATGGTGGTTTCTTCAAGTTCAGATGATGGTGAGGGATCTTCTAAACAGGGGAGGAAGATTGCCCAGATTGATCAAGATCCAGATGTTTCTATTGTTCAAGAGCAGTATGAGACTCAGGGGACACAAGTAGATCAAATGGATTATGATACTACTCAGTTTGATGAAGGTACTGCTGGGACAAAGCATGGTACTGCTAGTGTTGAAGGTACCGCTACTCTTCAAGACTTGATGGATGCTGGTTATCAAGGTACTGCCAGTGCATTTTATACAAGGACACCAAGGAAATCAAAGGCAGACAAGGGAAAAAGTATAATGACTGAGCAAGAATCATCAAGAAAGTTGTCAAAGAAGGAGAAAGCACAGCTAGCATTGGATGAGGAATTGGCTCAGAAATTCCATGAGGAAGAACTAGAAAGGGTGGCTGAGGAAGAGAGATTGATTGAAGAAGCTAGATTGATGGCTCATATGATGGAGAGAAAGCTTCAAACTGAAGAAGAAGAGAGAGCTGCTCAAATTCTATCAAACTAGGAGTTAGCTGAAAAAGTACAAGCAGAAGAAAGAGTAATGTATACTCCAAAAGAGCAACAATCAGCAACTGATGATCTATTGCAGGAGATGAGACAGAAGATGAGTAAGAAGAAAGCATATCTCAAGAAACCCCCTTCACAGAGTGAGAAATTGAAGTATATGAAGTCTTACTTGAAGACTCAGGATAGTTGGCAAGAAAAGCACTTCAAATATAGGTCTAATGTAGAGATAGAGGATATCTACATCAGAACACATAAAAGACTTCAAAAGTCATTGAAGGGTGATACTTTTGAGCTAAGAGGAGAGAAAAGGACTGCAGAATAATTGGAGTCAGGGGATTCGAAAAGACCAAGAATTGAAGAAGAATCTGCAGAGGAAGAAGCTGAGAAAGAAAAGGAAACATTGACTGATGAACAGGTACATAACCTGATTGTGGTTATTCCTGAATCTCTTAACATTGATCCACTCCAAGCCAAGCATCCAATTATAGATTGGGAAGTGTACTTAGATGGAAGAATAAAGGGGTGGAAAATCATCAGGGTAGGGGGAAATTCTGAGGTGTATAAATTCTTTGAAGACATGCTGAGATCTTTTGACAGAGAAGACTTGAATAAGTTATGGAGTATAGTGCAGGAAAGGTTTAGAATCTTAGATCCAACTGATGACAAAGATAAGGAATTGTGGGTTTAGTTGAAAAGAATACATGAACCTGATGGAGGTGAAGCTATTTGGAGGTTTCAAGCTAAAATTAAAGATGTTACATGGAGATTATTTGATACTTGTGGTGTTCACAGGATTTCTACCAAAGATGGATTGGAAATATATATGTTGGTAGAAAGAGATTATCCTCTCAAACAGCAGTTTTATTGACCATGGTATGTTCAACACTTGAGGTTGAAGGAAATTCGGAGATGGCAGATGAATTAGTCATAAAGATATTTGATCTTGCAGAACAAAGAAAAGCCCAGATCAAGAGATTGACTATGTAGTGTTTGGAAGATCCTCACAATCCTCATTTAATTCAAAAGAAACTTGATGATTTAGGGTAAATCACGAGTTTATGGGAGGATTGTTGAGAATTAAATGTTCTCAAGATTGGTACTGCTAAAGAAATACACTAACAGTACTAACTGTTAGTGTACAACTTAAGAGTGTTCAAGAAATAACTAGCAGTACAAACTGCTGGAAGGTAGTGCTAGTTATACAGAAGATACTACTGAGAAGATAACAGCTTTTAGAGACTTTGTAGGAGATAAGTATGGTATAGATTGTGTGTATATCTTATTTAGTTACAATTATACGATGTAATACTTATCTTGCAAAGGAATCCTTAGTCTATAAAAGGAGATCCTATGTATGCGAATAGAATATATAGTTTGTTAAGGATTCAAGGTCTTGTAACCCTAGTGATAGCTAAGATCACTCGTATTATTGAAGCAATAATATTGAATCGTTTGGTGTTAATCCCTTTGTGTTCTTTGTCATACAAACATCACTATTCCATTAAACAAACAATAATCCTTCTAAGTGTGGTTAAGTAGATTTCGCATACTTAGCTACATTCACTCAAAGTATCTCATACATGTTTATAGGAGTAACATCCTAAGTGTATTATAATCCTCACAGAAATCTTTATGTTTTGTTATGTATAAACTCTTGGTTTATAGTTGACTTTCATTGAGTATTCAGTTGTGTTCCATTCGTGCGCGATATGTTTGTCGTATGGATTCTTATTACTCTTACGTATTGTGATTTAGATCGATGGCACTGAGGTGAAACCCAACCAGGGTTACCCGGACAGGGCCTGCTGTTGTCAACCCCGGTCGTCATGGTCGACGTCCCACCTAAAATGTCAACAACCAGAACACCAATGCTCGTACCGAGGAAGACCAGAACGTCCTCCAAGAAGGTGTCAACGGCCACACACCTCCTAATGCTACTCTCATGGATCAAACCTTAATCGATCAGCTCGTAACCCAGCACGTTGCGGAACTGTTAGCCGAATCAAACCACTCAAACACCTCTGCTGGAACTCCACCATCCAACCGAACCCGTGGTTGCATGTACAAGCAATTTCGGAGCTGTAGACCAACAGAGTTTGGTGGAACCGAAGGCGTTGTTGTTCTAATGAGGTGGATGGAGAAGACAGAGTCTGTGTTTACCGTTAGCAACTGTGCTGAGGATGCAAAAGTGAAGTATGCCACCTTCACCCTGAAGGACGAAGCATTGACTTGGTGGGACAACTCTCTCCAGTCAGTTGGGAGTGAGATAGCCTATGCTTTGAGTTGGGAGCAGTTTAAGGCGTTGTTGATCAAGACCTACTGCCCCCAAAATGAAGTTAAGAAGTTGGAGATCGAGTTTTAGAACCATAAGGTGAAAGGTACCGACATGACAACGTACAACCGTTGCTTTTAAGAGTTGTCATTACTATGCCCAGAGATTGTTCGCACTGAGACGCTCAAGATTGAGTGATACACTGATTGTTTATCGTTGGCTACTAGGAATGACGTGATTGCTGCAAACCCACCAAATCTCCATGGAGCCATCATGATAGCCCAATGTCTAATGGACTCGCTAGTTCTTGAGAATGCGGAGAACGGAAGGAACGACAAAAGGAAGAGGGAAGATAACCCTAAGGGAGGTAACGACCAGAATAAGCGACAAGATGTCACCAAGGTCTATGCTATCGGAAATGGGGAGAAGAAGGGTGGAAATAAGAACACGCTAAAATGCAACCGTTATAAGCGACACCACCATGGACAGTGCATTATGGTGTGTCACAAGTGTTCCAAGGTAGGACATATAGCCAGAGATTGTAGATCCCGACCCCTTGCTATGGTTCAGACAACCCCAGGAACGGATTGGAAGGCTAATATAACCTGCTATGGATGTGGGAAGAAGGGACACTACAGGAATGAGTGTCGAGAGTCGTGGAACCAAGGAAACCAAGGGAATGGAGGACACCTAGGGAACGGGGGAATTCAAGGAAACCGTAGACCAGGAGGAAAGGGGCAGAACTAGGGAAATCGAGGAGCTGGAGGGAACTTGATTAACCAAGGTACAGAAAATTAGCAAGGAAATATGGGAGCAGCCCAAGGAAGGGTGTACATTATTGGAAAGGAGATCAAGGAGGACTCGGGCATCGTCACGGGGACGTTTCCTTTCAATAACCGCTATGCTTCTATATTATTTGATATTGGTGCCGATAGGAGTTTTGTGTCCACTACGTTTATGCCCTTACTTGAAATCACCACGACCGCCCTAAATACCGTCTATGATGTAGATTTAGCAAATGGTAACCTTGAGAGGATAGATACCATAGTCAGCGGCTGTACACTTAATTTGATCAACCACCCCTTCAACATCAACCTATTATCGGTTACCTTAGGTAGTTTTAATGCCATCATCGGAATGGATTAGCTTTCCACATACCGCGTCACGATCATCTGTGATGAGAAGATTGTTCGTGTACCTTATGGAGATGAGATCCTAACGATATAAGGAGATAGGAACGACCATGGAAAACCTTCCCGATTGAACATAATCTCTTGCACTAAAGCCCAGAAGTGTATTGAGAAAGGATGCCACCTATTCCTAGCTCAAATCTCCGAGAAGAGAGAGGAGAAAAAGAGAGAGAAGTGTTTGGAAAACGTGCCCATTGTGAGAGACTTTTCGGAGGTGTTTCCAGACAATTTGCCTAGGATCCCACCGGTTAGACAAGTCGAATTCCAAATCGATTTGATCCCTAGAGCTGCACCCATAGCACGAGTACCATATCGACTCGCCCCTACCGAGCTAAAGGAGTTTTCGAACCAACTTGTACAATTGTCGGAGAAGGGATTTATACGACCAAGTTCCTCGGCATGGGAGCTCAGTACTATTCGTGAAGAAAAAGGACGGATCTTTCCGCATATGTATCGACTATCGAGAACTAAACAAGTTGACAGTGAAAAACCGATACCCACTCCCCAGGATAGACTATAACACCCTAGATTTTTAATTAACATTTTTGGATTATAACCTAAAGTTTGTATAAAAAAAACAAGGAAAAAAAATTTATTATATATTGCACAAGGACCAAAAATAAAACATGAAGTACGATCAAGGACCAAGTATGCAAAATGGTGATAGTCGAAGGGTTAAAGACGTACAAAGGTATGATGTTTCAAGGCTTTGGAATTAATTACAACAACCAATCCTAATTTAGTTGTGATTGGTGTTGGTTCGGTTCACAGGAATGAAAGAAAAGGAACACAAGGACCATGTATGCAATATTGTGAAAGTGAAAGGGGCTAAGGTGTACAGCCTATATGAAGTTAGATAGTATAAATGTTACATTTATTAATCTAATTAGGGTATTTGGTTCATGTGGTTTATTCAGCCGACAAAGAAAAAAAAGAAGAAGAAAAGAAAATTATTGCGGTGGGTTAAGTTCATGTTCGATAAATTATAGGATCCGGTTAGTGTTTCATGTACATTTAAGTTTTATAATTCCTTTTGATTTTAAAGTAACTCACATGATGGAATGAGGGTTATAAAAATTTGATAGTAATCTGTAATTTAGAGTTTTATGATGATTAGAATATTTAGGTTAAGTGTTTATACGATAATATACAAGATTAATCATGTTAAGGTTAGTAAATATACGTATCTGAATTGGACAGTTTTGAGGGCTGAATATGTTAACAGTATTGCATGAGTTTCATAAGTATGTAGTACAGGTTCTTTGCTTATAAACCTTGTTTAATGTCCTAATTAAGTTTTCCAATTGGTTTGGAGCGAATTGGAGTCGTATTGCTCATGTTTATGAATTTATGGGATCATGTGTCAAACCTGAGTCTTAGAAACTTAAAAATCAGTCGGTGTTTATGAATTTTAGTTTTCAAACTTCTAGGAACTGGAAGCACTCCTTTTAAAGGAGTAATACTTAAGTTACTTGTGACTTCCTGTAATTTTTCTGGAGTTTTCTGAAGTGCTGAAATAGGTAAATGAAAGGAAAACTTTCTGTGTGTATCTGCAGTAAACTTTTTGAATAAATCTGGGAAAGATGATTTTTTAAACAGTACTTTTGCTGGGTTATAAAATCTATAAAACTTTGTGCAGTTACTTAACTGATATGGAAATCACTGAGAATTATTTCAGAATTTTCTGAGTTTATTTAGCTGGCATGAAAAATCATAAGAATGGGGTTCATATTCACTAATATGTCCTAGTTAAGTGATATAATATGGCGTGTCGTTGTGTGTGTCGAGTGGCTAGAAAAGAGGTGGTGTTGTGTTGTGTATGTGATTGAAATGGTGTGATGATGTGTGATGTATAAGCTAGAAAAAGGTGTGGTTGCATGTGTGTTTGAAAGGGTGTTTGATTTCGGGTTTAAGGGTTTTAAACACGGGGAAACATGGGTCAAATATGCTTAATTGTTTTGGTCGAAATTGGGTTGTCAAGAGTGGTTTTGGTCTCGCATTGTATAGCTAATGGAAAGGGTGAAAAGGGTCAAGTTTGATTCGGTTTTATAAAGGGAAAAATGAAGTTGTATAGGTCATGCGTAAGAAAGTATGTTAGTGTGGAGTGCTCGGCTAAATGAAATGTAAAATGGGTCGATTAAGAGAAAGTGCACAAGAGGGTTATTGGGTTGTGTTGTTGTCGAATTAGGGTCTTTAAAATGAATAAGGTGGAATAAGTTGCATGGGTGTGTTTAATAAGATGCATGAAATCTACAAACGTGAGAATTAATCATATATTTACAATTTACATTTTAGACCCTGAACTTTGCTAAATGACATTTTAAACCCTAAACTATTATAAGTTGCCATATTAAATCCTAAACTATAATATTGGTCATATTAAGTCTTTAAGTTTACTTAATTATCATTTATAACCTTAAAAGTTATTAATCGGGAAACTTACTAATTATGGAAACTTACTAAATCCGGAAACTTACTATTATGGAACTTACTTAATCTGGAAAGTTACTAAATATGGAAACCTTCTAAATATGGCAAGTTACTAAAAATGAAAACCTTCTAATTATGATCACCTCTGTTTTAAAAAATCGTACGTTAATCCCTCGCGGTTGTGAAGATACTTCATTTGATGAACTCGCCTCGGGAGTTATTTAGTTGTTTGAAATTTTGCAATGTTTTCTTGGTTTAACTATCAAAATTTCCATCTGAGTGTGAATTTGTTTTGATCTTGTTGTGAGAATTTGCTTAGTCATGAATCGAGGTAGAATGTGATTGCAATAAAGGCATGTGTATATGATGCATGTATTACGACGCCTGGCCAACGTGATAATAGTTACATCACATAACTTGAAATTATTGGAATCATAGGATATCTTGAGCAGTGCCTAAGAACAGTAAGTTGATTGATTCAAAAACTCTATCCGTATAAGAGCAATGTTTTGCGTAATTCTGAAACTCCGTATCTTATGACATCAGTTGAATGGAAAGAATTGAAGGACCAGCTTTTAGAAAGTGGTTTTATCCGTCTGAGTGTGTATATGTGGTGTACTCCAGTTTTATTCGTAAGGAAGAATGATGATAGCATGAAGTTGTGTATGGATCTCAGGAAGCTAAATCGTATTGTGGTAGAACCGTTATCCGTTACCCCGAATCGACGATTAGTTTAATCAACTTCTGGGTGTGAATTCTCTCAATGATTGAATTAAGATCTGATTATTTTTAGTTACGTGTAAGGGAGCGAAATGTTCCTAGAATTGCCTTTCGTATTCGTAATGATCTTTATGAGTATTAGTGATGCCAATTGTATTGGCTACTACTCCGACTACTCCTATGGACTCGATAAATCATGTCTTTCATGAATATTTGGACAAATTGTCATAGTATGACATCTTGGTGTATTCAGAGACGAAGGAGAAACACGAGGATCATTTTCGTATTTGCGTTGAAAATTCTACGTCAGAAGAAGTTGTAGGTAGTATTCTTGAAGAGTAAATTTTGGTTGGGATGAAGAACGAGAGTAAAATCTTGAGAAGCTGAAAAGAGATTTGTTTCTACTAAAGAAGGAGACTTAGTTATGGCCTCATGCAACACGGGAAGAGTATTGGTTATGCATCAGCACAGCGAGAACCATATGAGGTGAACTATCCGACGCAGGACTTGGGAGTGATTTGTGACAGGCATGAAGAAGCTCAGGAGCAAGACGGTGGAATATGATCTGTGTTAGAAGACTTGAAGAAAGCAGTTTTGATTGAAGCATACAGTTCTATTTGCTCTATTCATCTTAGTTGTACTATTATGTATAGAGACTTGCAGCAGAAATTTTGATGGAATGGTATGAAGATGATTGTGACTACATCGGTGGCGAAGTGTTAGAGTGTCAACAGGTAAAGATTCAGCATCAGCGTACAAGTAGTTTTCCTTAGTTTGGATGTTCGTATGTGGAAGTAGGATTAAACCATCATGGACTTTGTAATGGGATTTCCGCGCACATTTAGGAAGGACAACACGAATTGAGTCGTAGTGGATGGTTGACTAGGTCGGCTCACTTGGAGGATTGGCAGAGATTTCTTTCGACAGAAGATTATTCAAGCTACATGGCGCACCTGCACTGATCGTGTCAGAGATTCACGTTTCTACTTCACATTCCTAGGAAGGGCTACAGAAGGCTTGAGGGACCAGACTCGAGTTAGTAATGCTTTGCACCTCCAGACCGATGGATAAGCAGAACAACTATTTGAACTTGGAAGATGTGTTGAGCAGGAAACTTGACAAGTGTTCGTTCTGGTTGTGGTTTCTCACTATGATTAGATAGCTCGCAAGTATCAAGGTTTTTCCTTTTAGAGTTTTGTATGAACAGAGATTAAGAACACCTTTTAACTAAATTAGGTCAGGGAGATGTTTATTGAAGGTCCTGAGTTGATTCAGTGACTAGTGGATTAGTTATCACTGTGGAAGAGAAATTTCGGAACTTTAGACTGGGAATTTGTGTGTTCCGTATGATGTTCCGTACAGAGGAGTTAGACTTTTTGGCATATAAGGAAGATTTAGTTCGCGATACGTTAGACCTTAGATTCATTCTTATCCGTACGTTTATCCTACCTACTCCGTTATGTCTTCTGATGCGTTTTGATATTCTGATATGTGCTTATTTGATCGTCAGTACGAATATGTTACCCACCTCTTTATGAAGCTCTTGATACATTTGATGATTCGGTATGTGCTTCTCTGATTATTAGTAAGTTCCTTAGTATGTTCAGAATCTGGATAGAGTTAATGAAGCTTTATCGTTTAGCACTACCTCCGTATTTTCCTCATGTGTATATGTGTTCATGTAACACCCCAACCCGACAAGGGTAAAGATATCACAATAATGGATTCACATCAGATCAAAACAAAGCATACATCTTCAGTAATACAAAAATCTCAAGGATTACAAATGAAATACTGAATCTACAAGGTTACAAATGAGAACTTCCAAAAACACTAACTCTAAATATATTATCTTCTAGTCAACTCTAATCCAGAATAGCTATCCAATCTTCTAAGTCCAAAGGTATACTCTCCACTCATTCCCAGCTTCCTACTAAAACCTGCCGCAGGAAAAGAAATGCGGCTGAGCTACGAGAGCTCAGTGAACAGATATAACGATAACAAAAGCAGTAATAGAGAGTAGTACAAATAAAATCAAGAATACAGATCATACCGATACAAATCAAAGCGAAAGGAGTAAGGAACGGAATAAGGACAAAAGAAAAGAAATAAGAAAAAGGAAACAATAAAGTTATAGAATAAGGGAAAAAAACAGAAATCTGTCACGAGCCCAGATAACAGATAATACCATAGCATACCAATATAATAAAACAAACCTGGGTAGAGTGATCAGCTCTCAAACAATGTGAAAGACGTGTATCGCACACACCATCAGTCACCAGATATAATAACAGTAAACATATTACATAAACAGATAACAGGTCAAATCTAGGATGCACCCATACGCCCCCGCAGACAAATCAATAATCATAATCATAATGGCCATAGCAGACAATAAATAAGGGACGGAACATGTCATCACTCTCCTGCCCTAGAGTCATGTCAAAGGTGCGTCAATGACATGGACATGAAACCCTCATGCCTAGTGATGAAGCGAAAAGTGTACCGCTTTTAAGGGGTCATTTAAGCCCTAAATCGTATTTATTTGATCAAATATTGCCCTAAATCGTTCCTTTTGTCATTTTAGGTACTTTGGAGAAGAAATCTGGAAAAGGAAGCATTTTGGACGTTTTTGGAGCATAAAAGTGAGGAAAACGGCAAAGTCTCAAAATTACGCTGGAAAGTACCTTTGACGGCGACAGGAATTGGTCCAGACGGCGTCATGGCTTGGCAAAAGAGGTGGATGTGAAAATTACTCATGATAAGCCAGAGAATTTTGCATGAAAAATCTGACGGCGTCACCCTTTAATGTGATCAAGGTCGTCACGGCTTAAGCTAAAGAGGGACGGCGTCAAGCACTAATCTGACGGCGTCAAGCCTTGATAAGCCAGAGCGGATTTTGGAGGTCTAAAGAGGGACGGCGTCAGGAAGGCCATCCGGGAACCCTAAAAGCGGCGAGGTGACGGCGTCAGGATCTACAACGTGACGCCGTCAGCCCTTAAACTCTATATATAGTTTTGCAATTTTTTGTCATTAGTGTGGAACTTTGTGTGTAACTGATATGTGTCTAAATACACATATATTTAGTATTGATTAAACCCACAAAACGATCAAAAACACACAAATGACTCACAAAATGGTACAAATATCATGAAAATGTGTTTTTATGTAATTCAGGTACGAAAGATTGAAAAACAAGTGAAAAATGATCAAGTTCACACAATTGTCATTTTCAGTCCCTGGAATTTCACAAATTGTCAAAACTAGTCCTTGAAAGTTTAAAAAGGAAGAAAGTCAACTTAAGTCCTTGGGAAGTCAAACTTGTTCACAAATGATCCCTAGATGAAAGTTTTCTAAAACTTGGCAACTTTTACCCCTAAGAATCCAAAAATTACAAAAATGGTCCTTGGTGTTTAAAAAATGTGAAATTATCAACCTTGGTCCTTGTAATATTGTTTATTGGCAGGTTTGGTACTTTGAAGGAAGTTTGGAAAGTTGACAAATTAAGTCCCTAAAGTTTCAGAAAATACAAGTTTGGTCCTTGGCTTTAATTTCTACAAACCAAAACCAGCCAATCCATTTATATCACTAACCCCAGCCACAAACCAAACTGAACCCCCAGTCCAGTCCAACCCTTTAATAATAAATACCAGGGTCAAACCCCGGTCAAACCCACCATACCACTTCCCCTTTTTCCCTCCTTTCTCCTTCCTCTCCCACACAACACTGAGTCACAAAACCAAGGTGGTTTCACCACCACCTCACCCCCCAGCTCATCACCTACTCTCCCCTCACATACCTTCCACCTCACAGCTAACCCACACCCACAATTAATGCCTTTCCCACCATTTTCCACAAAATCCACCACTATAGCACTCACTTTACTGGTTTTGCTATCAAATCTCCACAACTTGGCTACTAACCCATGTTACTTGTCCCTTGCCACCACCACAACACCCCAAGATGCATTAATTGAGAAAAAACGGCCACAAGCTACCAATTTCACTTTTGGCGCCAAAAATGCCAAATGGACGTTTATGATGAACTGATGAAATCAATGGCCAAGATAAGGTGGGATTCACTCAGAGGTCGACAAGAAAGCTTTGGGATGTATAAAAGAAAGAAGAGAAGCAAAAGATAAGGTTGCCCAGTTTTCCTGTATTTAGAAAATTGTTGCCTTAGTAGTGTAGATCACTTAGTGTAATTTTATTGCTTTCTTTAAATTAGATGTCATTTACTTCTTTCAAGTGTTTGTTAAACTTTCACAATGTGTAACAAAACATCATTTTCAGTTTAATGCATTCATCTTTAAGTTTCTTGTTGTCTCAATTCGTACCACTTTTAAATTTCAAGTCATCTCAATTCTTGTTAATGATAGTTGTTAGTGGACTCTATAGGTCATTTAGGCTCCTGACAAAGCCTTAAGGCTTTTAGAACCTTTAAACATGTTTTACTCTTTAAAATTCAGTAATACTAAAAAATGGAGAAAAACAATGAAAAAACAAAATAATAAAGTGAAGATGCTTGAAGAAGCTTGGAGCAGGATAAATTCTGTATGGTCCTGGGTTGTAGTGCTTCTTGGGAAGCTTTAGGATTGTTTTTGGGTCCTTGTTCTTTGTCTCAGTTGAAGTTCACTTGTAAGCCACTTTTTACCATTTTTTGTATTTTAATGTTATAGTCTTTAACTTGCTTTGATTTTCATGTTCCTGTGTTTATATGCTGTTTGTTAGTTATATTAGAGCTATATCTTAGGTGTTTATGATTTGGATTTGATTTTTGGTTTGAAATGGTATGTGGACTGTCAATATGCTTGTTCTTGATACTCCTAGGTTTAGACTTGAGTGACTACTTGTTTATGCTGAATAAGGTCCTTTTTGACACATTGTGACCCCTGGATGTAATGGAATTGGTTTACACAGCCATTTGCTTTGAAAACTGCAAAACAGTCCACTTTGAAGGTTTGTTTGGATTTAATATTGAGACTGTGTTATAGGCTGTGTATATGGTTGTTCTTGTTTGATGTACCCTTAATATGGTCTAACAAACTCAGTTGAAACTTAACCCAAGGGTTTAGCATGATAGAAAGTCAATTTGACACTTGACAGTCTCATTATGAGAACTTTGAGGTTGTTGAATCCTAAAACTTTGCATATGTGTTTAAATGTTGTATATCTTTGCTTATTTCATGTTTTTATTGCATAATATAACATAATCAGTCACTAGATTAAGTTTAAAATTCATATTAGTCAAACTTTGTGTTTTAGGTAAAAGTCAAAATTTCATATTTTCAGTTTTAGAATAAACTTGTGATTTTCATTGTAGCTTTGTTTTTAAGTTTCAGTTTATGTGCTTTTAGGTTTTAAAAAGTTCTGTTGCTTATCTTTATTAGAGTATTTTTGCTTATTCTTATTCTCCATGTTTAATAGCTTATTTATGTGCTTATTTATGGTTGTTTTTGCCCTGCACCAAGGATTTGCTGTCAAATCCATAAGCTTGCAAAAGCTTATGGAGTTGACCCTATCTTGTGCACTTGGCTTCTTTGTGTTGCCCTTATGGCATATATGTTATGTGTATGCTTATTTTCATTTTCAGCTTGATTAGTATAGCTTAATCACCTCAATCTCTTTGTTCCACCAAACTCTTATCCTGAAGCAAACAGGATAATGGAGTGTTTAATAGCTTCTTAAACAGTCTCCTTATCTGAGCTTAAGCTTGTGATCTATGGTTTTTCACAAAAACAAGTTCCCATTCTCTAGGCTCAGGAACTAGTTGAGCATTTACTAAGCTCTTTTGACAAGCTACTTAAGGGCTGAATGTTTGCATCATTCACTAGGTTCCAGTATACACTGTGTACTCAACCCATATTCATTAGCCCTTTACAAGCTCATTTTTGATCTTAAGATTGTGTAAGTTAGTTCCAGTTGGAGCTTATCTACCCAACTCTTAGATTCTGAGCATCAATTTCACCTTGCAGCCCATCTGTTAGGGCTGCAAGTAGGTTTGTAGCTTGTCCACTTTTGTGAATTGCTGGGAACCCAGTCAACTCACCTTACTTCATAAGCCTTCAATAAGCTACTGAGTGGGCCCCATCTTATGTGGATTGACTTTTTGAGAAGCCAATCCACCAAACTCCATGGCCTAGCTTTTAATTTCCAAGTTGCAGCTTGTTTCCTAGGGCTGCAACTAGCTTATTGTTTGTCCATGTGTGCCAGTGTATGCTGGCCTACTCAGTCACTTGGTCACTTTTTCCCAAGCTCCTCAAAAGCTCAGCTGTGGACCCCACAGCTGAGGCTTGAGCTTTTTGGAATCACAACCAGATAGTCTTGCTACTCCAACTTTCATTTTGGTTTTTGAAGCTTATTTGATAAGCTGAAACTGCCATTAAAATTAGTTGCAGGGTTGTTTGGATCTGCATGTAACTGGATTTGCTTATTGGCTTATTTTGAGCTTATGAGTAAAGTCCAGTGTATATGCTTGTGTTTATTTGTCTATAAAACTTGCTTGCACCTTTTCTTTTCTTTATTATCTTTTTATAAGCTTTTTCAAGCGTGTTATGAACTTAGGACTTGACTGTGAGCCCTAAGGCTTAACTGATTAGTCCATAAGCTCATAACTGTTTAATTTCTTTGTTTATAAACTTTTCATTTTCCTTAAAAATGTGTTTAATATCTATATACTAATAGTCCAAGAAAACAGAAAACTCAAAAAAAACCACTTTTCAATAAGTGATAGCTTCTATTTAAGAAGCTATTTGCTTATTAGCTTACTACTGTACATTGACCATCTCATCAATTTCAATCCAGCTTATCTTTGGTAGAATAAGCTATTTCTGAGACCTCTTTAGTCAGTTAGATTAGTTTACTAGATTTCTTAGGGCTGTGTTCATTTTCAGTCCATTTTTAGTTAAAATAAGCCAAGTACAGCAATAAGCTGATTTGGTCCTTAATTTTGGTTTCTTTCTAGTCCTTATAGTCTAATTTGAGTAATCACTTAGGTTGGTTTGACCACTTGGCCTGCACAATCCAAAATCTCAAGTCTGCACACAAGCAGACTACAAAAATTGGTTTTTGTGGTTTTTGCAGCCCCTAAATGATTTTTTATCTTCCTCATCTTAAGTCCTTATAAGCTGACCTTTTGGGAACATAAGCTCACCCACCTTGTCCCTAAGCTAGTATTTTTGTTTTGAATTTTAGACATCATATAGGCCACAAAAACCAGCCCTCAAAACGGGCAATTCTGCCCTGCGCCACCAAGAACCACAGCAGACCAGTTTTTTGGTCTTAGCTTTTTGGGCTTTTGAGCTTTTTCCTTTAGCTTTTATTAATTCTTATAGCTTATTTACATGTATATCAGTCCATAGTATCTTTTATTTTTAGCTTATGACTTAAATTCTAGCCTATAGCTTAATTAGAAAAATCTAGTTTTTAAATAACCTTAATAACCCACTGTGTAAATAAGCTACTAATTTCCAGCCTATCTAGCTTAATCTAAAATGTTTGTCTTTACAAAAGTTTGTTATATTTAGTTAAAAAGTTAATTTGTAAAAGAAAAATCGAAAAATAAAATAATTGCAAAAAGTGTGGGGTGTGGGATTCGAACTCAAGACCTCTCGCTAGTAATAACATGCACCCAACACCACACCCCCTTCCCAGTAGCTCTGGAGCACCAGTTCTGATTTTGTTTGCAACCCATATGTATTTAACCTTGTTTTGTCAAATAAGCCATACGAACTAGTTTAGCTTATTGTAGCTTATTCCAATAAGCTGCTACCACCACTATATTTTTCATAGCTCAGTAATGTTATAAAGTATTTATAGAAAAAGTTTCGTAATTTTTAGAAAAGTTTTACTATTTTTAGTCAATTAATTAGTTAAATTTAGTAATTAAATCATAATAAAAAATATAAAAGTCAAAAAAATATAAATCTTTTTTCTAAAATTTTC
This sequence comes from Artemisia tridentata subsp. tridentata, assembly GCA_021014915.2. Lineage (NCBI taxonomy): Eukaryota > Viridiplantae > Streptophyta > Magnoliopsida > Asterales > Asteraceae > Artemisia > Artemisia tridentata. The sequence continues at coordinate 7,049,561 of CP139501.1, read as the reverse complement.
TTTTATCATATAGAACATGTAAAAATTATAATTGTACCCATAGTGTTTATATTTCATAAAATTTACGTTTTTACTCGCGCACGTACGTAGTTTTTAATAAAAACGCGCGTTTTTAGTTTTCTTTGTAGTTTTTGTATACGTAAGTCTTAGATAATCATTTTTATTACGTTTTTAGTCGTTTTTAATTATCTTTCACATTTTTTAGATAGAACTTACGTTTTAGGTTTTTAGATTTTCTAATTATTATAATAATAGCTTTGTAAATATAGTTATTCATTTTGGCGCCGTTGCCGGGGATCGAACCCGGGTCACCCGCGTGACAGGCGGGAATACTTACCACTATTTTAAGTTTATTTAATTTGCATTTAAGCCGTTAAGGCATGCAAATTCCCTCTTTGGGAATGTTTGTTTTTATTCGTTTTGTACGTTTACGTTTAATTTAATTTAAACGTACGTTTGTAAATCTTTCGCGTTTTTAGGTTTCTGATTGTACGTTTTTAACGATACAGCTGTGACAGAGCTATGACTATTCACATTCCTAGTGTTAGTCAATCAGATTCCTGTTTTTGTATATTCCACATCATTTCAGCACCTACATTCGTTGTATTCAGAACGTCACACCTCATCAGGACATAATGACCCGAGGATATAATTCTATACTCCTTGGTAAACTTGCATTTTCTCCCGGGCTGCCAGGGCCCTTTATTACGGTTGACCGTTCACAAGCGGTTGGCTTGCGTGATAAAACCTGACCGTTCGGGAGGAATCAGTAACCTTTTGGGAGGAAACCTAAGACGATTTTAGCAGCTTTTTCAAGGCTTTTTGCCTTGAGATCTTCAATGTTACATTGAAGATAAGTTATCAATTAATCATTCAATATGTCTATGTGTTGTTTGATTATATCTTGTTCTTGTCTTTTGTTTAACATGCTAGGCTAGATTTATCTTGTGTTTGCTTAGATCTAATGAAACCTAGCTATTGATTGTTGGTTATTAGTGTGTTATTAATTATTTTGGATGATTGTTCATCTATGTTAGGCTTAAGAAAACTGGCTAACTTCCTATTCGGTAACTTGCTTGAACGTCTTAAGAAACATGAACCAATGCGTACTAAGGTTTTTATGGTTGTATTTAATGCATGAGCGAATTCTAGTGATCCCATGTTAGGAGCTTCTTAGCCGGCTCGACATAGGAGTGAAGTAGGAGCTTGTAGAGTTGGGGAAGTACGTACACCACCCCACGATTGGTATTAAGGAATACACCCGTCATCCACGCGATTAATACACACTAATCAACCGGTAAAAGATAGTTAGGGAGTAAGGAAATCTAAGTAAACACATTTCTCTCCACATAAGTTTTACCACCTTTTCATTTTCAGTTATTTTATTTTATTTGCATTCGTAGTTATTTGGGTTAGTAGATTAGCAACTAATTCCGCCCACTCTTTCAAACCCGAGATTTTATTTGCTTTCATAACATATAAAAATACAAAAAAATAATCTTCTCTCACCCCTAGACCTATTTGAGTAGTTTTTCAATCCTAACGACACTATTCCCTGTGGAGAACGATCAATCCCCCGTACTTACCACTACACTATACTACATCGGTCAGGTACACTGCCTGGTGGGGTTGTAAGCCTCTTGAGATCCCTCGAGAGGTAAAACCTGTTGTAAGGTCGCAAAACCACGCATCACCTAGTGATTGGCTCGGACATTAGACTGTAGGTCAAAGGTCAGGCGTACTATCAAATAATCAAAAGTCATATCTTAAGGGTACATGGCAAAAAGGTTCATGTCAAACAGTTTAGAAATAAATGTCAAAGGTTCAAATCAAAGTTTATCAGATTAAGTTTTATATCAAAGTTTAAGTTCCGATTAAAAGGATTATATCAAATGGTTCAGAAGATTATATCAAAGAATCATAATTAAGAGTTCATTGCAAAAGTTCATGTTAGAAATTCCTGTCAAAAGTTCATTGAAAGCATTCCTTTAAAAACGGTTTTCAATAAAATGATCTTTCAGAATAGTTTCCATAAAGTAATATTTCAAAACGGTTTTTCATAAAAACATTCTTAAAAACTAGTTTTCACAAAAGTTAACAACTGTCATATAAAATAGTATCATATCACCATTCATAATCATTCTTTTAAAAATAACTGATTTTTCTCAAAACATTTCCAGGTCATAACTAAAAAGGTTTTCACATACTAGATTTTATATCAGAGGTCGTATCAACAGGGAATCATGAAAAAGGTTCAAGCAAAGAGGATTATAATAAGGACATCATCTTAGAAGTGAAATATATCAGAACATGAGAGAGAGATCATAGAAAGCTCACAAAACAAGAGATCACATGAAAGGTTCACAAACAGAATGAAACATAGCAATGGTATAGGGAATCCTAATAAGGAAAGTGAAAAACTGGAATAAAAGGGAATGAAAAACCCTTACTGGAAAAGGGCAGAATATCTGTACCTTATTAGCAAAGCAAGACAAACACGGAACAGAATCAGGGCTCCTCCTTCTTTACACCTAAAGGAGTAGAAGACGAAATTATAAAGGATTCTAACCCAGATTTCTATTTTTTGTTTACCGTTCCATTTTACGTAACTTTCTATTTTAGTAGCTTTCCAGATTTTTTAACTTCTATAATTAACAGATTTCCATACTTAGCAAGATATTAACATTACAGATTAGGTTAAGTCCTTATTTCAAGATTATTATGGAATTAAGGTACATTTTATCAAGTTACAAAAGTTTAAGGGTAATTATGACAAGTTTACATAGTTTAGGGTTTTAATTGTAAATTCATATAATTCAAAGGTTTAATATGAAAATACTTTAAGTTACTGAATTAAATACTCATATTATTCAGAATGACATTTTAATCTCTTATGTTTCACAATTTACACTTTATACCCCTCTAGTTATATAATTTACAAAACAAACCTTCTATTTACAATATTCACAATTAAATCCCTACAATATCCATATTTACCAAACAAGCATCCAATTTTACATTATTTCAGAATGTAACCTCAGAATGATATATAGTACGAATTAGACCCCTCAAAATTTAGAAATTACACAATTGGTCCCTTAACTTTACAAAACTTACAATTTAGACCATAACTTATTAATAGTTACATATCAAGCCCATAAATACTCAAAATTACACATTACTCCCTTAATGACATTATTTACACAGTATAACTTCAAGTTTCCAGAATTTACACTTTTAGTCCCTCTATTTTAATTAATTACAATTCGTACCTTATAAATACAATTAATTCTTTTTCTTGCAATATCTACACTTAGGACCCTCAAGTTATACTTTTCCCACATTTCTACTGACTTATATAACATTACAAAAATATCCTAGAAGTTTGAAAGTTGGCAAAACATACCCTTATACTTTTAAAAACAAATCGGATTGCACTTTTTATTCCAAAACCAAACCCTAATGTATCCCAATTATTAAACCATAATTATTCCATCATTATTAGCATTAATTACACCAGATTTAACAACATGAACCCTAACCCTAATCGTTCTAGGGTTTCTTTCTTATTTTCTTTATTTTTCCATATAATCCGATTATAAAACAATTCATGATTAATTATTCTGAGCTTCTAAAAATCATATGGCTATTTTTATATTCTTATATTATCATCATAGAACATGTAAAAATTATGGTTACAACCCAGAAAATTCGTATAACAATATTTGGGAATTAAGTGTGTTTTATCTCTTTAATTTTCGTACGCTTAATTAAGCTTGCATGATTCATGTTTATCATTTTTCCTGAGTTATATACAACCTAAGGATCACTAGAAAAATGCTAGATTAATATTAGAACGTAAGGATTAGTCGTAAGGATTTGTACCTCTCGTACGCAATAGATCGAACAAGAAAGGGTACCACGATCGAATCAAGGCTCCAACGTCTAAACTCCTATTTTTTGTAGCTCTCTTACACCTCAATGAACTCCATAAAATTGCTTGATCAAGTCCAGAAAATCGTATGGAGGTTGGGTCGATTTGTTTGTGTCGAAAATTAGGGTTTCGGCTATTTAGGGTTTTACAAAATAATATGGTTTGTTGTTATCCTTATTAAACTGACTTAGGAGGGGGCATGGATCAGATTTTCGGCCCACAATTTACCAAGAATTAGGATTGTATTGTTTTTTATATATTTTCCTAGTTTATTTGATAATTATCTTAACTAAAATGGTTTTACAAAATATAATTAATTTTACTTAATTATTTTCGGATATATATATATAAGTGTATGTGAATTAATACTTTTTGGACATTCAAAGTGATATAATGTTGTCCCAGAAATTAATTTACTAGATATGTAGATTGTTTTCAGAAGTTTGGAATTGTTTCAGAATTTTATAAGTTATTTATTTAGGTTTTAGGTTTTCAGGGGTAATTTAGTCATTTTACAGGTTATCTGAATTTCAGGTATTACAACTTCTTCCCCACTAACAAAAAAATTTCGTCCTCGAAATTTGCAGGAAGCAGAAAGAAAATAGAACGGAACTAAACAAAGACATACCAGACCTAATAGATAATAATCGGATTCTCTCGGAAGAGACGTAAGAATTACACCGGATTTTGACGGATATGCCTTCCACAGGATTTGATTTGACAAGTCAGATTAGAACGTACAGGAATAGATTATCGATAACATCAATTGGTAGAAGTTCTATAACAGAACCTAAGATTTTTATCGGGAGTCCAGAGGTCAGCAGAATGCGTGACTAGAATCCAGATGTATCAATTCGTATAACGGCGAAAGCAGATTACGCGTAAAGGTAGAATGAACTTAAAGTCTCACTAACGCAGATGATCTCAAACAGTTATCAGAATTTCTAAAGCTCTAAGGCACTTCTCGAAATATCTGATGCCCACAACAAGTGCACGTTATATGATGTAAGTATTATCACGTTGGCCAGACGTCATAATACTGGCATCATATAAATATGCCCCCACGATGGTCATACTTTATTTCAAGTCGTGAACAGAACAACTTATCTTAATCCACCTAGTCTTTCTATGGTCTCAGAGGTCATCAAAATTAAATACCCTAACTAAGAGGAGAACGAATCACTCGAAAGAGTTAACGGAATTCCCAGAATGTCTATCAGAATCTGGTACATCGTTAAAAGCATCCGGTCATCCTTCATTCGTCCAATTTCACCTAACAAAACCATCATCCAACATACGTAGAATGAACATAGAGCGGAATTACTAATAGGGAACCTAAATCATTCAAAGGATTTTATCATCAGGTAACCGAAATTTAAATAGGTCAAGAGGAAAATGAATTACGTCATCCATAGCTTCATCCATCACATAATTAATTCTTCCAACACAAACGTTCACTTCAGAATTTTCTTCCATTCAAAATCATGATCTCGATTTCCATTCTCAAGTCTGCATCTGCTCTCAATTCATCTTAGTACAACTAAAATGAATAGAGAAGCAAGACTGCGAGTCTTGGACAGGTCTACTAGCACAGTTCGGAATTCGCCAACTCAGACTGCTGTCGTCACCGGATGCCTGGTAGTGGTGTCTGCTACAATCTCTGAATGCCAATCAAATCTACTCTTCCAGAACAAAGGTCATTCCATTTAATATGATGATGGTCTACATGTTCCTCATTCGTCTCAGAGCGAAAACATGCTGTCATACTATGACAATTGTCCAAATACTCGTGAAAACATGATTCGTATTAGCCAATACAATTGGCATTATTTAAAACTCATGATGGTCACAATGAGTACGAAAACAGTTTTCATGAATCGTTTCAGGGAAAACTTCATATCTAATTCACATCACCAATCTTTACGAATAAAACTGAAATACTTTACGGAAGTTGCTCTCTGTTAGTCATCTCCTATCTTAGGGGTTCTTGTGGTTGCTTCTTCAGTCCTCCAAACATTAAACGAGGCCTTCTGATACAGAGTTTCAAGGTAGAACAATTCAATCATTGACACGCAGAAATGAAAAGTGATTACGGTTAACATTACGGTTAGGTTTACGATAGTTGATATGCTGACGCAAAATTTTCTCTTTCATCCTCATAAATTAATAGGGGTATTCAAGGGAAACACTGAGGGGGACAAAAACATATCTCATCAGCTTCTTCAATCTTTCAACTTCTATAGCATCATGGTTCGTCAACTGAGATCGGTTCAGAGTCAATTCTACTTCTCAAACAGGAAGGAAAACCCAAGAGTTTCATCAGAAAGCACCGGAAAATTTGTACAACAAAACTTTCAATGCCAACGCTTTCTAGGGGTGGATATTGTTAGGTGTCAGGGAAAGGTTGTCATAACAAAAGTAGGATGAGAACAGATTTTAAGAGGTCTCATATCAGATATGGTAGTCTCTGGTGGCTTATAAAAAGCCAGTCAACCAAAAGGCCTCGAAATCGAATATATCAAAAGTAAACGGATCCGCAGAACGAATATGGTTATTAAACCAGACGGATAGTTCATATGTCGGAGTCAAGTACATGGTTCAGTATAGTGTTGAGGATAGATAAGCGAACAGTTCAAGGTGTTGGAGCTTTATTAGCTATTTAGCACAAGTGTCAGGTAGGTTGCGAATAATCGGTAATACGAACATCGTATAATTGTCAAAAGTGAGGCGTAAGGAATATCAGTTATCAGCATCATCAGGCTTAGTTAACAGTTCCATACAGAGATGGTATTTGCATCAAATCCTTCCAAAAGAAAACTGATTGGGAAATAAGATTCATCATTCAAGGGAGGGAATAAACTTATATACCCAAGGTTAATAATCACTAGAGTTCTAATAGGAGTAGTAATGGATTTGCAAGACAGGATAGTATCAGGTGATACATTTATATCCAGCATGGTTATTGAATTTAGAGAATGGGTCAAACACATTAGGGTTAAATGACCTTCGAAATGATCAGAGAAAACATCAAACTGTTTATCAAACAGAGCGGAAGTGAAGGTTAAAATCAGGTAGTGGCAGCAAAAGTTTAACAATCGGTAATCATGGCAAGGGTTCCAAAAATTGTTTCAAATGCCAAAGGTGAGACATAGGAGGATAGTCGTCAGTATTAAATGACTAGTCCATCGATCCTTATAAGAATAAAATCAAGGTTACTATCAAAGAAAGACGGATCAACAAGGAAGAATCTTATCGTTCAGAATGAGAAGGAAAATATTTTACACTCGTGGTTAGACGCCACAAAACTTCTCATGGGAACAGGGATGGTTAAGACGAAATCAAATAGTGTCAAAAGATTTATAGAACAGCATGTACTAAGTATATCGTCGCCATAAGGGTTCTCAGAATGCCCGAAGGGGCATTAGAATGATTAACAAAAGATTCTGAGGTTGGAGTCGGAATCTGAAGGCAAGGATCAAATAGTGTCAAACAATTACTATGCAATTTCAATGCTTCAGGTTTTATTTAGGTTTCAAATTCTTAGGTGGGGCAAGGCATAAGCACTAATTTTTCCCAATATGATTTCAATAGTCTTTAACCAAAAGCAAGGCACGAATCAGAGTGATGCAGAAGCAATGCTACTTAAACATATGACTTATAGTCTACCCATTCCTCACTGGTCAGAAATTAAGCTCCTATAGGGAAATCCTAAAGCAAATTCTTAAAGGTTGTCCTACGAGCGCCTACAGTGGAAACTTAGTGATCCAGACTTCACAGGTCAAGGGTAAATGTATTACGAGTCGCAGCCTGTCGTCTCTGATACCATAAATTGTAACACCCCAACCCGAAAAGGGTAAAGATATCACAATAATGGATTCACATCAGATCAAAACAAAGCATATATCTTCAGTAATACAAAAATCTCAAAGGATTACAAATGAAATACTGAATCTACAAGGTTACAAATGAGAACTTCCAAAAACACTAACTCTAAATATATTATCTTCTAGTCAACTCTAATCCAGAATAGCTATCCAATCTTCTAAGTCCAAAGGTATACTCTCCACTCATTCCCAGCTTCCTACTAAAACCTGCCGCAGGAAAAGAAATGCGGCTGAGCTACGAGAGCTCAGTGAACAGATATAACGATAACAAAAGCAGTAATAGAGAGTAGTACAAATAAAATCAAGAATACAGATCATACCGATACAAATCAAAGCGAAAGGAGTAAGGAACGGAATAAGGACAAAAGAAAAGAAATAAGAAAAAGGAAACAATAAAGTTATAGAATAAGGGAAAAAAACAGAAATCTGTCACGAGCCCAGATAACAGATAATACCATAGCATACCAATATAATAAAACAAACCTGTGTAGAGTGATCAGCTCTCAAACAATGTGAAAGACGTGTATCGCACACACCATCAGTCACCAGATATAATAACAGTAAACATATTACATAAACAGATAACAGGTCAAATCTAGGATGCACCCATACGCCCCCGCAGACAAATCAATAATCATAATCATAATGGCCATAGCAGACAATAAATAAGGGACGGAACAGGTCATCACTCTCCTGCCCTAGAGTCATGTCAAAGGTGCGTCAATGACATGGACATGAAACCCTCATGCCTAGTGATTGGCTCGGACATCAGACTGTAGGTCAAAGGTCAGGCGTACTATCAAATAATCAAAAGTCATATCTTAAGGGTACATGGCAAAAAGGTTCATGTCAAACAGTTTAGAAATAAATGTCAAAGGTTCAAATCAAAGTTTATCAGATTAAGTTTTATATCAAAGTTTAAGTTCCGATTAAAAGGATTATATCAAATGGTTCAGAAGATTATATCAAAGAATCATAATTAAGAGTTCATTGCAAAAGTTCATGTTAGAAATTCCTGTCAAAAGTTCATTGAAAGCATTCCTTTAAAAACGGTTTTCAATAAAATGATCTTTCAGAATAGTTTCCATAAAGTAATATTTCAAAACGGTTTTTCATAAAAACATTCTTAAAAACTAGTTTTCACAAAAGTTAACAACTGTCATATAAAATAGTATCATATCACCATTCATAATCATTCTTTTAAAAATAACTGATTTTTCTCAAAACATTTCCAGGTCATAACTAAAAAGGTTTTCACATACTAGATTTTATATCAGAGGTCGTATCAACAGGGAATCATGAAAAAGGTTCAAGCAAAGAGGATTATAATAAGGACATCATCTTAGAAGTGAAATATATCAGAACATGAGAGAGAGATCATAGAAAGCTCACAAAACAAGAGATCACATGAAAGGTTCACAAACAGAATGAAACATAGCAATGGTATAGGGAATCCTAATAAGGAAAGTGAAAAACTGGAATAAAAGGGAATGAAAAACCCTTACTGGAAAAGGGCAGAATATCTGTACCTTATTAGCAAAGCAAGACAAACACGGAACAGAATCAGGGCTCCTCCTTCTTTACACCTAAAGGAGTAGAAGACGAAATTATAAAGGATTCTAACCCAGATTTCTATTTTTTGTTTACCGTTCCATTTTACGTAACTTTCTATTTTAGTAGCTTTCCAGATTTTTTAACTTCTATAATTAACAGATTTCCATACTTAGCAAGATATTAACATTACAGATTAGGTTAAGTCCTTATTTCAAGATTATTATGGAATTAAGGTACATTTTATCAAGTTACAAAAGTTTAAGGGTAATTATGACAAGTTTACATAGTTTAGGGTTTTAATTGTAAATTCATATAATTCAAAGGTTTAATATGAAAATACTTTAAGTTACTGAATTAAATACTCATATTATTCAGAATGACATTTTAATCTCTTATGTTTCACAATTTACACTTTATACCCCTCTAGTTATATAATTTACAAAACAAACCTTCTATTTACAATATTCACAATTAAATCCCTACAATATCCATATTTACCAAACAAGCATCCAATTTTACATTATTTCAGAATGTAACCTCAGAATGATATATAGTACGAATTAGACCCCTCAAAATTTAGAAATTACACAATTGGTCCCTTAACTTTACAAAACTTACAATTTAGACCATAACTTATTAATAGTTACATATCAAGCCCATAAATACTCAAAATTACACATTACTCCCTTAATGACATTATTTACACAGTATAACTTCAAGTTTCCAGAATTTACACTTTTAGTCCCTCTATTTTAATTAATTACAATTCGTACCTTATAAATACAATTAATTCTTTTTCTTGCAATATTTACACTTAGGACGCTCAAGTTATATTTTTCCCACATTCCTACTGACTTATATAACATTACAAAAATATCCTAGAAGTTTGAAAATTGGCAAAACATACCCTTATACTTTTAAAAATAAATCGGATTGCATTTTTTATTCCTAAACCAAACCCTAATGTATCCCAATTATTAAACCATAATTATTCCATAATTATTAGCATTAATTACACCAGATTTAACAACATGAACCCTAACGCTAATCATTCTAGGGTTTCTTTCTTATTTTCTTTATTTTTCCATATAATCCGATTATAAAACAATTCATGATCAATTATTCTGAGCTTCTAAAAATCATATGGCTATTTTTATAGGCTTATATTATCATCATAGAACATGTAAAAATTATGGTTACAACCCATAAAATTCGTATAACAATATTTGGGAATTAAGTGTGTTTTATCTCTTTAATTTTCGTACGCTTAATTAAGCTTGCATGATTCGTGTTTATCATTTTTCCTGAGTTATATACAACCTAAGGATCACTAGAAAAATGCTAGATTAATATTAGAATGTAAGGATTAGTCGTAAGGATTTGTACCTCTCATACGCAATAGATCGAACAAGAAAGGGTACCACGATCGAATCAAGGCTCCAACGTCTGAACTCCTATTTTTCGTAGCTCTCTTACACCTCAATGAACTCCAGAAAATTGCTTGATCAAGTCCAGAAAATCGTATGGAGGTTGGGTCGATTTGTTTGTGTCGAAAATTAGGGTTTCGGCTATTTAGGGTTTTACAAAATAATATGGTTTGTTGTTATCCTTATTAAACCGACTTAGGAGGGGGCATGGATCAGATTTTTGGCCCACAATTTGCCAAGAATTAGGATTGTATTGTTTTTGATATATTTTCCTAGTTTATTTGATAATTATCTTAACTAAAATGGTTTTACAAAATATAATAAGTTTTACTTAATTATTTTCGGATATATATATATAAGTGTATGTGAATTAATACTTTTTGGACATTCAAAGTGATATAATGTTGTCCCAGAAATTAATTTACTAGATATGTAGATTGTTTTCAGAAGTTTGGAATTGTTTCAGAATTTTATAAGTTATTTATTTAGGTTTTAGGTTTTCAGGGGTAATTTAGTCATTTTACAGGTTATCTGAATTTCAGGTATTACAGTTCATGTAGCTCTTAGTGAGATTACAACTATCATCTGTTACTTATATGTTCCGTATTAGTTGGATCGAGATTTGTTATAAATTGTCTCTTGTTGAAGAGCTTGAGGCTATTTTCGAGCGTCAGGATCGGGTCATGAGAAATAAAACTATTCCGTTTGTAAAGATGCCTTTGGGAAGAACCCCTCCGAGCGTGAGGCTAGTTATTGTCATATCCTTCGTGATTTGGTACGTCTCCGTCTAACTGTTGCGACTTCAAATTTCAAGGACGAAATGTTTCTTTTTAGAGGGTAAGAATTATAACACCCTAGATTTTTAATTAACATTTTTGGATTATAACCTAAATTTTGTATAAAAAAAGGAAAAAAAATTATTATAAATTGCACAAGGACTGAAAATAAAACATGGAGTATGGTCAAGGACCAAGTATGCAAAATGGTGATAGTCGAAGGGTTTAAAGACGTACAAAGGTATGATGTTTCAAGGCTTTGGAATTAATTACAACAACCAATCATAATTTAGTTGTGATTGGTGTTGGTTCGGTTCACAGGAATGAAAGAAAAGGAACACAAGGACCATGTATGCAATATTGTGAAAGTGAAAGGGGCTAAGGTGTACAACCTATATGAAGTTAGATAATATAAATGTTACATTTATTAATCCAATTAGGGTATTCAGTACCTATGGTTTATTCAGCCGACAAAGAAAAAAAGAAGAAGAAAAGAAAATTATTGCGGTGGGTTAAGTTCCTGTTCGATAAATTTGAGGATCCGGTTAGTGTTTCATGTACATTTAAGCTTTATAATTCCTTTTGATTTTAAAGTAACTCACATGATGGAATGAGGGTTATAAAAATTTGATAGTAATCTGTAATTTAGAGTTTTATGATGATTAGAATATTTAGGTTAAGTGTTTATACGATAATATACAAGATTAATCATGTTAAGGTTAGTAAATATACGTTTCTGAATTGGACAGTTTTGAGGGCTGAATATGTTAACAGTATATCATGAGTTTCATAAGTATGTAGTACTGGTTCTTTGCTTGTAAACCTTGTTTAATGTCCTAATTAAGTTTTCCAATTGGTTTGGAGCGAATTGGAGTCGTATTGGTCATGTTTATGAATTTATGGGATCATGTGTCAAACCTGAGTTTTAGGAACTTAAAAATTAGTTGGTGTTTATGAATTTTAATTTTAAAACCACAAGTAACTGGAAGCTCTGCTTTTATAGGAGTAATATTTAAGTTACTTGTGACTTCCTGGAATTTTTCTGAAGTGCTGAAATAGGTAAATGAAAGGAACACTTTCTGTGTGTATCTGCAGTAGACTTTCTGAACAGGTCTGGGAAAGATGATTTTTAAACAGTACTTTTGCTGCGTAATAAAATCTACAAAAAATTTTGAAGGTACTTAACTGGTATGGGAATCACTGAGAATTATTTCAGAATTTTCTGAGCTAAGTTAGCAAGCATGAAAAATCATAAGAATGGGGTTAAGATTCACTAATATGTCCTAGTTAAGTGTTATAATATGGCGTGTGGTTGTGTGTGTCGAGTGACTGGAAAAGAGGTGGTTTTGTGTCATGTATGTGATTGAAATGGTGTGATGATGTGTGATGTATAAGCTAGAAAAGGGTGCGGTTGCATGTGTGTTCGAGAGGGTGTTTGATGTCGGGTTTAAGGGTTTTAAACACGGGGAAACATAGGTCAAATATGGTTAATTGTTTTGGTCGAAATTGGGTTGTCAAGAGTGGTTTTGGTCTCACATGGTATAGCTAATGGAAAGGGTAAAAAGGGTCAAGTTTGATTCGGTTTTATAAAGGGAAAAATGAAGTTGTATAGGTCATGTATAAGGAAGTATGTTAGTGTGGAGTGCTCGGCTAAATGAAATGTAAAATGGGTCGATTAAGAGAAAGTGCACAAGAGGGTTATGGAGTTGTGTTGTTGTCGAATTAGGGTCTTTAAAATGAATAAGGTGGAATAAGTTGCATGGGTGTGTTTAATAAGATGCATGAAATCTACAAACGTGAGAATTAATCATATATTTACCATTTACATTTTAGACCCTAAACTTTGCTAAATGACATTTTAAACCCTAAACTATATTATAAGTTGCCATATTAAATCCTAAACTATAATATTGGTCATATTAAGTCTTTAAGTTTACTTAATTGTCATTTATAACCTTAAAAGTTATTAATCTGGAAACTTATGAAATCGGAAAACTTACTAATTATGGAAACTTACTTAATCTGGGAAGTTACTAAATATGGAAACCTTCTAAATATGGCAAGTTACTAAAAATAGAAAGTTACTAAAAATGGAAAGTTTCTAAAAATAGAAAGAAACCCTAAATATGGAATCTGAATAACTATAAGCAGTAAACTTGTAAAATGAGCTTATAAGTAATATGTGATCATTAATTTGTATAGGTTCTGTGAAGAAGGAGTAATCTCTATTTCCAAGTGCTTTCCTATTTTGTTTGAGTTGCTTTGCATAAGGTACAGATATTCTACCCTTTTCAGTAAGGGTGTCTTCTCTCATGACTTTCCGATCCTTGAATTTGATTCGTTTGCTTTGCTATGATTTAGTTGATTTGAGCCTTTGCTATGATTCCCTAGATATGATAGTCGTTGCTATCCATTTGCTATGATATGATTCAATTCAGTTTGATACGTTCTGTTGGATATGATATGATGACTTGATATGATATGATTTGTTCTGTTCTGTTGCCCGAGCTAACTAGCCATGGAGGTACCATGGCCATGTCATTGAGGCACCAATGGCATGACACTTTTTGTGGAGGTGTGATTGATCCACGGCATCCCCTTTTGATATGATATGATATGATATGAGATCTCTTGGCCATTATGATATGTGTGTGTACCTGTCTAGTACAGGGTACATATATGATTTGTTTTGTAGGGGGCGTATGGATGCATCCTAGGTATTTGTGATATGTTTATGATATGGCTTTGTAGTGATTGGTTTGTGCGTGCCATGCACCCCATTTCACTTTTGAGAGGTCGCTCCTCTATGGTTACTTATGATTTGACAGATTTATGATATGATATGATTATGTGGTCTATTCGAGTGTCTCGTTAGACAGGCTCGTGGCTATCTTATGTGATTCTTTGGTCTATTCGAGTGCCTCATTTTGACGTATTCGTTGTCTTTCCTATTTGATTCTTTGTTTCATTATGATTATCCGATTCATATTATCTTATTTCTCCATTTCATTGGACTTATGATATTTTTTCAAATGATCCTTGATCTCTCATTCTTTTGACAGATGATATTCATTTTAACAGGAGTTTGCGTTTCCTTTTCCCTATACTTATATATGCTTGATTATTCGTTTGTTATATATATCTGTTCACTGGGCTTTTTAAGCTCAGGTGCATTTCTTTTCCTGCAGTAGGTTTTAGGTTAGAAGCTGGGTTTGAGTGAAGAGTGCATATGAGCTCTTAGTGGACTACCCTGACGATAGATCCCCTTTGCATTTGGAATAGACTTTGGAGTTATCTTCCATTTAGATTTGATTCAGACTTGTATTCTAGTTTGATAGTCATTATTGTCTAGACTTATTATGTCCTTAGTTTCATTTTGAACTTTTGTAACCTTAGTATTTATAAAAGTCTTCCGCTTGCGTTTGTTCTGTTGACACCATAATGTGGCATTTTGACCCTTGTCGGGTTGGGGTGTCACAACGATTTATTTGATCGGCTCCAAGGATCGAGCGTTTACTCAAAAATCGAATTGCGATCCGGGTATCATCAACTCAGAGTCCGAGAAGAAGATTGTGAAAATCGTTTAAAGCTCGAGATTGGTTAGATCTTATATCTAGGAACATGATAACATATGCGGAATATTCAAACATAGAATCAATATTATCATTACAAGGTTCTTCGTCATCATCTCTAACAACTACTAATCAAACACAAACAGCCACAATGCTACATGATCAAGTGTAGCACGGTTACCTACTCTAACAGGGATTAAAGATCCTTGAGGCTTATCACAAAACTAAACCTTAGGCGTCTAAAACAAGACCTACGCCTAGGTTTACACACACACCCCTTAACATCTGTACATAAAACTCACGCCCCATATCCTTTTTATATATTAGAGGATTAGGGTTACAAAGGATATATTCTAATAATATAAAAGATCTTCTGTATTTCTAAACTTTCATCCTTTGTCTTCTTTAGTCCTTCATCTTTCACACTTGTTTCATTCTTCACTTGTATGGTTTTGTACTTATCAACTCAAATTATAATTCCCAACAATCTTCCCCTAGTTGATAATTACAAAACCTTCTTGATCTTCCATGAATGAAATCTTCCCCTTAAGCTCACCACGTGAACTTTAATAACATGCTCTACCAAGGATCTTCAAGTTGCAATTCTTCTTTATAAATCTTCTTCCCCTTTTTGTAATCATCAAGTAGGGGACAAAAATATGCAACCTTGATCTTCATAACTACAAATCAGCACCATACTTCCAATCTAGTCTTCTAATGTCTCAAATTACCCACCATTAAGAACACCAAAACGCTTACTTTTATAAATGAACTCAAGACAGAAAAATCCCAAATCTTCAGTAAAAATACCAACGAGCAGCTATAAAAACCTTCACCTCAATGTATCATATAAATGGTTAATCATTTTAACAATAAGCTTCCCCTGAAATCCATATGTTAACCATTTGTTGAATCTTCAATTTTGTAGGCTTTATGTAATGATGAAGAAAACTAACCATTACCAATTTGATGCTGAAGTAGAATAACCCAACCTTGTGTCTTATGTCTTGTACTAAGTATGACTTCGAACGTATATTTAACGTATAGGGAGACCGCAATCTCTTGACATTAAACTCATCTTCAATGAGACACTGAGCACAATAACATAACTCCTTAAAGTGTTTGTCAATTCGTAGTCACCACTTGAACGAACGAACAAGTTACCTCCTACTAAAAGGAATAATAAAACACAAACCCAAATAATTCCACTTCATCGTCAAATAAGTAACAAATAACCTTCTTCGCTAATGAGAACAAATAATAACGAGCCTTAAATCTTTTAAGAACATAAACCAAATCTAAAAACCAAATATGTGTGTGTCTTCCCCTGGTGTGTGTTTTGGAACCAACCTGTTCCAAATCTCCAATATATGCTTCCCCTCACTTTTGTAATCTCATGCCAACCAAATCAGAACAGTAAAAACCCTTCAACTCTTCATATAACTCATTTGCGTTGCATGAAAAGAATAGCATATAAGGAACCATACACATGTTGCATACAATAATATAATCCAATTGCATACAATAATATCCAACTGCCTTTAGTTACTGCCATCAAAAACCATCCCATTATTGAGAAGAATCAAAGATCAATTTGAGCACTAACCCATGTTCTATATGAGGAATAAAAAGGTCAATCACCGTCCCACTAATGGATATAAAAGAAACCAATCACCATCCCATCCGTTACCACACGACAACCTTCACAATTTAAATGTAGCATCGTCCCATGTGAACATGCAAATAAAATTAAAAGATCACTGATTGACCTATGATCTCTTCATAGATTATATCTTCCATGCACATCAGTACATAACCACATGAAAAAACAAATAAACAATGCGTACTCCAAGTTTGTAAAGAAAGTCCAGCGACCAGTACAAAGTAAAAACGCGTGCATGTACAGCTTTCCTTATTTCTCGTACTCCAACTTTGTAAATAAAGTCCCATGATAATCAGCTTTCCTTACTTCTCATAACGCATCATAAGAAACCAATGAATCTAGAAAACCCAAAATATGGAAAGTCTGAAATAGGGTTTGAACAAGTTCTTGGAGCAGGATATGTTTTCTCTTAGCAGTACAAAGTCATGGTCGCGAGCAAGACAAACATAACATTGGCAGTACTAATGAAATAGCGAGAGCAGTACTGACACAAGAACTCATCAGTACAAAGTCGAACAACTCAGCAGTACAAATGGAACTAGAGTAGTACTAAATAAGAAACGTTGGCAATACAAACTCTCGAATAGGTAAACGAACAGTACAAAGTAAGATCGAGAAACCATCAGCAGTACTAATAGGAAAACATACGAGCAGTACAAAAGTGCGTATCCAGCAGTACCTGAGTCGTGAGCAATAGAAACCATTCTAGGGTTTTAAAGAACCCTAATCATCAGCAGACTCATTCTATCGAGCAGTATGTTGATATCAACATGCACAACACAACATAAATCCCTAAGATACACGTCATTCCAGTTGAATACAGCATGAATAACCAGATCAAAACCATAAGTCACTTCTTGATTCTAGGGTTTTCATAAAGAAACCCTAACTAGAAATCGATCAGATAAAAAGAACACACCATTGCTGCTTCTGAACAAGTATAATAAACACCAAACAGCAAATAACCAACTTCCATGATGATTTAACAAGAATAGAACCAAATTCATGAAGTTGATTCAAGAAAACCCTAAAAATTTGAAATTTATAAACGCGTCTGCAGGAGTTTACAAAAATTTATACCTGACGATCTAGAGCTCGGATCAAAGATCCCTCTGATGAAATTGTGCCTTGATATACGAAGAATCCCCAGTAAAAATTTCAGCCCAATACAACGGTTAACGAAGGAGTTATCATCCTTTGAAAACAGCCCTGCAGTGAGTTACGAAAATATAACCAGTTACGACTTTTTCTTGTTTTCTACGTTCTTCGAC
This sequence comes from Artemisia tridentata subsp. tridentata, assembly GCA_021014915.2. Classification (NCBI taxonomy): domain Eukaryota; kingdom Viridiplantae; phylum Streptophyta; class Magnoliopsida; order Asterales; family Asteraceae; genus Artemisia; species Artemisia tridentata. The sequence goes on along the minus strand of CP139501.1, from coordinate 7,031,480 downwards.
AAACAAAACCTTGTGAATCCTAGATATCATGAGCTTCCAAGCTCTGATACCAACTGTGAAAATCATTTAAAACTCGAGATTGGTTAGATCGTATATCTAGGAACATGATAACATAGGCAGAATATTCAAACATAGAATCAATATTATCATTACAAGGTTCTTCGTCATCATCTCTAACAACTACTAATCAAACACAAATAGCCCCAATGCTACGTGATCAAGTGTAGCACGGTTACCTACTCTAACAGGGATCAAAGATTCTTGAGGCTTATCACAAAACTAAACCATAGGCGTCTAACACAAGACCTACGCCTAGGTTTACACACACACCCCTTTAATGATGTTACATATCTAACATCTGTACATAAAACTCATGCCCCATATCCTCTTTATATACTAGAGGATTAGGGTTACAAAGGATATATTCTAATAATATAAAAGATCTTATGTATTTGTAAACTTTCATCCTTTGTTCCTTCATCTTTCACACTTGTTTCATTCTTCACTTGTATGGTTTTGTACTTATCAACTAAAATTATAATTCCCAACAAAGATATTCCCAAGATCGCGTTCAGAACTCGTTATGGCCATTATGAATTTCAAGTGATGCCATTTGGTTTGACCAACGCACCAGCCGTATTTATGGACCTCATGAATCGGGTGTGCAAACCATATTTGGATAAGTTTGTGATAGTATTCATAGACGATATCCTAATCTACTCAAAGAGTAAGGAGGAGCATGAGGAGCATCTGAAACTCATCTTGGCTTTGCTGAAGAAGGAGCAATTGTACGCCAAATTCTCTAAATGTGAATTTTGGAATCCAACCGTACAATTTATGGGCCATGTGATCAACAGCCTGGGAATTCACGTAGATCCTACGAAGATCGAGTCTATTAAGGAATGGACCGCACCTACAACCCCAACCGAGTTTCATCAATTTTTGGGTTTAGCTGGCTATTACCGGAGATTCATCGAGGGATTCTCTAAGATAGCCAAACCGCTGACCAAATTGTCGCAAAAGAATGTAAAATACGAATAGGGTGAAGAAGAGGAAGAAGCATTCCAGCTACTAAAGGAGAAGTTGTGTAATGCACCCATCCTAGCCTTACTTGAGGGAAGCGAAGACTTTGTCGTTTATTGCGACGCTTCAAACAAAGGTCTAGGAGCCGTCTTAATGAAAAGGGAGAAAGTGATAGCGTATGCTTCACGCCAGCTAAAGACACATGAGAAGAACTACACCACTCACGATCTAGAACTAGGAGCCGTCCTATTCGCTCTTAGAATTTGGAGGCATTACCTGTATGCTACCAAGTATATCATATACACCGACCATAAGAGCTTGCAACACATCCTAGATAAGAAGGAACTGAATATGAGACGTCGTCGTTGGTTGGAGCTGCTTAGCGATTACGATTGCGAGATTCGCTACCATCCTGGTAAGGCGAACGTTGTTGCAGACGCTCTTAGTCAGAAAGAGAGGATACCTCCGTTACGGGTCAGATCATTAGGAATGACCATCAGCTCGCCGCTACCATCACGAATCCTAAAAGCTCAAGCCGAGGCGTTGAGAGAGGAAAACCGACCCACTGAAAACCTTTATGGTATAGTAGAGAACAAAAACAGCTTCGTGAAGCGTTCTGACGGAACATTATGCTTCGAAGACAGAAGCTGGATACCACTCCACAGAGGGATTCGTGAGTTGATTATAAATGAGTCGTATAAGTCGAAGTACTCCATGCATCCCGGGTCTGATAAGATGTATCAGGACCTAAAGAAACTGTACTGGTGGCCCAACATGAAGGCCGACATCGCCCTATACATCAACAAATGCTTAACCTGTTCCCGAGTGAAGGCCGAACACCAGAAACCGTTAGGATTGTTAATACAGCCTGCCTGAACTTCCGGTTTGGAAATGGGAACGGATCACCATGGACTTCGTCACGAAATTTCCATAGACCGCTATTGGTTGTGATACGATTTGGGTAATCGTGGACCGAATCACTAAGTCTGCTCACTTCCTGGCTATCAGCGAGAATGACAGCGTGGACAAGCTAGCTCGTCTATATCTGAAGGAGATCGTTTCTCGTAATGGCGTACCCATATCTATCATCTCTGATCGATATAGCCGTTTTACATCGCATTTTTGGAATTCACTCCAGACGGCAATGGGGACCAAACTCGACATCAGTACTGCCTATCATCCCCAAACGGATGGCCAGGGTGAAAGAACTATCCAAACATTGGAGGATATGCTTCGAACTTGCGTCATAGATTTCGGAAAAGGCTGGGAGAGGCACTTGCCCCTAGCTGAGTTTTCCTACAACAATAGCTACCACACCAGCATTAAGGTCGCACCATTTGAGGCGTTGTATGGCCGAAAATGCCGATCTCCTATCTGCTGGACCGAAGTGGGTGACAGCCAACTCACTGGTACCGAGCTCGTCTACGAAACAACCGAGAAGATAGTCCAGATTCGTAATCGTCTCCAAGCAGCACGTGACCGACAAAAGAGCTATGCCGACCAGAGACGTAAACCTCTCGAGTTCCAGGTTGGAGACCGGGTTATGCTGAAGGTCTCACCATGGAAAGGGGTGATACGTTTCGGCAAGAGTGGGAGTCTCAACCCTCGTTATATAGGACCATTCCAAATTCTGGATAGGATTGGACCGATAGCCTACCGACTGGAGTTACCACCCGAATTGAGCAGTGTGCACAACGTCTTTCATGTGAGTAACCTGAAGAAGTGCCTTTCTGATGAGACTCCGATTATCCCTTTGAGAGAGATCATAATCGACGAAAGTTTAAACTTTACCGAGGAACCTGTCGAGGTCATGGACCGCGAAGTTAAGCGACTTAAGCACAGCCGTATCCCAATTGTTAAGGTTCACTGAAATTCCCGACATGGTCCTGAATTCAAGTGAGAACGTGAAGACGAGATCATGCGGAAATATCCTCATCTCTTTTCGTCCCCAACAAGTAATCTTAATTGAAACCCGGGACGGGTTTCTCCTGAGGCTGGGAGGCTGTGACAACTGGTAATTTTCAGGATATATATATATATATATATATATAATTATATATATATATATATATATATATATATATATATATATATATATATATATATATATATATATATATATATATATATAATCGCGTCGAGTTTAAATAGAACATTTGAGGAATTGTGCATTTTTATCTATATTTGAGTTACATTTTTGGAAGTGGCAATTATATTTTGATGTCATGAGTTTGTGAAGTATCGAGTTTCCTGTAGGCCTAGAACTTAGCACGTCACGGCTTGGCACAATAGATAGTTTATAACGCCATGTTAATTAATTTTAACATCTCGGAACAAATATGTACATGTTTATAGTCATTTTATTGGAAAAATAGTTTTAAATCTAACGGCATAAGTTAAAAATACTTGGGATAATGTTTCGACACCCAAATTGGCCTCATTAGTGTTTTGCCAAAAGAATAGCGACGTGACCCTTCCTACCCTTGCCTTAAATTTCAGTTTTGGTCCTTGTGGGGTCACTAGGGTTTTCACTAATGGTCCTAAGGGGACTATATAAATCCCACTTATACTCATTTAGGGTTAGTGATACCCTCTTGCTTCTCTCTAGCCGCCCACCTCTCTCCCACCGCCGACCACACTACCGGCCACCACCATAGCACGACCACCGCCACTCCTAACGCTACACCGCCACCACCACATTCATCTCTTGTTCCCCTATATTAGATTTACTACCACACACGCCTCACACACCCGTCTCACCATCACTATGCACCACCAACTCCATTTCCCGACCAAGATCCATGTAGATTCGAGTGTTTGAAGGTAAGATACACCGTTTCACACTCGTATGTGACTCGGTGTGAGTCGATCGTGTGTAACGAGTCATTCTTTTTTTGTTTTGGTTAGATTCATGTATAAAACACTAAGGAA